>BCLF01000001.1:1635376-1662591 GCA_001602275.1 Zoysia japonica | reverse complement strand
GGGGGGGGGGGGGGGTGGTAGGGCTGGATTGGAGAAACAACTGATAATTACATCATATCATGCAAACCTATAAAAAAACTAAAGTAATATGTGAATCAAAGTTTGTTAGTAGAAATCTTGGTCTAGAATCTAATTGTCGGAATTATGTACCTCGGATACTTGACGACCCGTACTCGTACACATGGGCCAAGACTCCGAGGGGTTTTGGGGTCGGATGATGGCGCACGAATGCGTTGTCTGACCTCGAGATGACGATCTACGAAAGCTAAGTCTTAGCTGCGTTAAGACACACGGTGACGTCGACCTCCTCGAAGGCCGACTCTCTGGGACCGACCCTCGGGGGTACGTACGGCGTTATGTTGTATTTATTCTGGTGCCCAACCGCCAACCGTCCTGACGGGACGGGATGGGTTCACCACGACGACACTCCAGCTGACGCTAGAGTACCGGACTAACACTTCAGTGCCGAATTGACGCTACAGTACCGGACTGACGCTACAGTGCCCGCCACAATGTGCGACGCGACGGACCATGCCCCACATGGACATAACGAATGATGACGACGCCTGTGGAGGAACCACATGTCAACGAGGCAGTAAAACTGTGTAGGGTCTACTATTTTATAACCCCGGGCCGCCCTATATAAAAAGGGTCCGGGGAGCGATAAGAGAGGGGAAAAAAGATCGAAACCCTGAGCTCTCGCGTGCTGCCGTTCTCTTGCGCGAGCAATCCCACGAACACGTGCATCGAGCACCTCACGATTTAGACGCCGAATCCTCTCTCGAAGAGAGAGTCCGGCCCTTTGTATTCATCCACCGATATAAATCACCTTCTAGACGAAGGGTATTACATCGTTCGAAGTGACTCGAACCAGATAAAAAACTCCTTTAAGTCTTTTGTAAACTAAGCCACATCGAATATAAATGCACATCACCCCTCGATCATATTTTGTTGTGTGCCGGGAATAACATAAGACCATTTGAAAGGGACTGCGTCGGTTGATCTGTGAGCTTAATGTGCCAACAACCTCCCATGGACATGGTTCTACCGTCATTGTCTCCGCTTTTCATTTTTCCAAATATATATTCACAATCAAATGATTTCGAAACATTGCTTGCGTGTCACAATTGTTTACTTCTGTTTCACGGGCAAGATGGGTGGGAAATTCGCATCGAAGTGGTGTCCTATTCTGATACTCGATCCTTGCTCTCTCCATCCATCCGTGGAATCAGCTAAGCAAGTAGGATTAGTATAACTCGTTGTCATCCTTAAAAGCACAAAAGCCAAATTGAGAAGAAAAAGCAAACAAAATACTACATTCGATGTAAAATATAAGCATTTTTAGTTTGAATGAGGTCAATTTTTTTTTTAACTTTTATCAATAATATCTAAAAAATTATATAATTTTTAATATAAAAATATTGTTTTTTATAAAAGTTTATTTAATAATAAATTTAAAATATATATTTTTTATATAATAAAATATTATTAATTATACATTATTAGTCATCGAAGTGATAAAAATTTGACTTTGACTAAACTTAAAAATACTTATATTTTAGAACGGAGAGAGTACTATCAGGTCTTAATTTTGCACTAATTATTAATTAAAAAGTAAAAACAGGAAGCTCCCATAATCACATCAAATCTTAACTGAAACTCCAAAATTTAGCCACTAATCTCTCTCCCAATTACCCCCAACTTGTTTGTTTTTTAATTATAGCAGCTCCATTCCTGAGCATCCGCAGAGGCCACCAGACCAGTGGGAAGTGAGTCCACCACCACCGGCACCAACACGCAACTCGCTCTCTCTCTTTCTCTCTCTCGCTCGCTCTCTCTCTGGTCCTCCTCTCTTCTTCCACTTCGCTCCGCTCTGCCCCTGTTGTCAGCACGCGCGCAGCCTCATCGGCTCCGGCAGCGCGCCAGCGAGATCCGGTCCCCCGTAGAACGGTAAGGCGGACGCTGACGCCGCCGCAAGCCGCGATCTTGTCGCCGCGGAAGCTGCATTGGCGCCCCTCGCGGCCGTTCCGGCGTTTCTTGCGGGGGTTGCATCGAGGGGAGGAGCTCGTGTCCAGGACCCGCCAGATCTGAGCTTGGCCGTGGCGGCAGCGGCAGTGGTGGACAGTACCATGGAGGCCGACGCGCCGCTCGACTACGCGCTCTTCCAGCTCTCTCCCCGGCGCCAGCGGTGAGGACGCGCGAGGCTGGGAAGGAAAATTTCACCTTTTTGATGGGTTCGTGCGGTTCCTAGGTGCTAAATGCGGCCCGTTTCGGTCCCTGTGCAGATGCGAGCTGGTGGTGGCGGGCAATGGGCGGACGGAGAAGATCGCGTCGGGGTCGGTGAAGCCGTTCGTGGCGCAATTGCGGGCTGCGGAGGAGCAGGCAGCAGCACAGCCGCCACCGTCGGCCATCCGTTTGCAGCTGGAGCGGCGCGCCGCGTGGTTCAACAAGGGCACCCTCGAGAGGTCTGTTGATGATTCGATGTATCCGGCAGTTTCGGGTGTCCGGTTGGATTTTAACATGCTCGCCTTCAGGTTCGTGCGGTTCGTGAGCACGCCGGAGGTACTAGAGATGGCGAATACCTTCGATTTGGAGATGTCGCAGCTGGAGGGGGCCAGGAAGATTTATGCGCAAGGAGTAAGTGCCAAGCAGTTGCTCCGTTGCTGAAGTGTGGTTTGGCTGTTTGTTGCTTGATGTAGCAGATTCCTAAATACCCTTTTTTCTTGTTCAGGGTGCTGGAGATGCTACCTCGGGCGGACCTGGTATGTCTAGCACGACTGGTGTTTTATTTTGGGATCCCATTTGTGCATGAACTGATTATGCGACATTGCTAGATGAAAATATCTATTTCATGACTCATGAGGTTTAGCCACCGTTTTTTCTGATGGGAAAGTTAGTTCATACTCACTTGTGTGACTTGAAGGCTAATTAATTGTAAGAACAGAAGGAGAAAGGGGGGATATTTTTTATTGCGTTCATGCGGGATTACTACTTGAATAATTTATCTCCATGTAATTTATAAACACTCTTGACTAACAAAAGAAATGAATTCAACAGCACAAACCTCGTAACTTTGTAAGCAATAGTTTATGAAAGAAATAAATACAGTACTAATTGCTGCCGGTGTTTTTAGTATCTGTGACAGTTCTATTGATTGGCATCATTCGTTATGACGGCCTTATCCATTGCTGGTTCTGAATGTTATTTGTCTAATCTCTGTCAGCTGAAGTTACAGCCTCAGCAGCAGCCGCCGATATTACAAAGTAAGCTCCTTTCTAATGTCTGTTATTATTCATTTACTTTTCCATTCCATATTAATATATCTTCTGATTTGAACATGACTCACCAATCAGTTGAGCATTATGCACATACTTCTTATACATTTACTTGAGGTGTCTGATTTCTTCACTCCGGTTTTAGCATTCCTCCATGTTAACTGCTATTACCCACCCTCACTGAATCATTCTATATCTGTCTTGTTGTATACTTATAGATCAAAACGAGGATAAAGTGTATTCTATTTGTGTAAGCCTGTATTTCATAGGGGCCTAGGCTGAGCTAGTTTTGGCTACGGTTATTACATGCATATCAAGAAACTTGCCTTATTTTCAACAAGTTAGCCATGCTCTTGAATCCTTTGTCTCTTTCCTGTTTGTGTTGCTAGTAAATTTATGAATTGTTTTCATTTCTCGCAAAGTGATTAGTATAAATATCTTAGTTGTTTGTAATTGATGTGCATATAAATCATAGAGCGATTACCTCGGGCAAAAATACCATTTTTATTTTTAATTAATTAGTTTTTGAATTTAACTCTTGTGCAGGAAAGAACTTGTTAGGGCGATTGATGTTCGTCTGAGTGCTCTTAAACAAGATCTGGCCACAGCTTGTTCCCGGTCATCCTCTGCAGGTTTCAATCCTAACAGTGTCTCGGAGCTGCTTCTTTTTGCAAATCATTTTGGTGGTAATCGGCTGAGGTAATGATCAAACTAGATCGTAATTTAATATCAAATAATGGCTAGTATTATTTGATATTGTTGTAGATCATTATGGTGTGCTCCAGTGAGATTAATAATCAGACAGGATGCGAGTTCTATAAGTTGTAATCATCTGTCTTTTTGTCACAGAACTACTTGGTTCCACCAAAAGTGTATGGAATATACCAGTAGTTGCAGATTTACCATAAACTATAATAACAATATATCATGCAGTAAATGGGTTGTACAGGTTACATAGTTTCTTGGTGATGTCTAGCAGGTTATTCTAGTTTAGGACACCAATAACTGCATGTTGCATAGAGAAAAATATCTTTAGGATTTCCTTTTTAATGAAATAACATTTCATTGCACAGAAGATTGTACTTGATTCATTTTAAAACAGTATTAAATAATCCAGCATGCTAGATAGGAGAAAATATGAACATATAAATTTTAGAAATGGCTGGTCAAGTTTGCATGAAAAAGGTTTCTTTTTTGTTGAGAAGTTTGTGTTGCAGTGAAATCTGTTATATTTCTATATGCCCTCATGTTGATAAACTTATACTTTGTGATGGCAGCACTGAAGTTATTCTTCCTTAACATCTTTTGGTTCATTGTTCTTTAATTGAGTCTCTTGCTGAATCATGTTTACACATTTAATAGTTATAACAGCTTGAACTTTTTATATCCAGTGAAGCATGTACCAAATTCATGTCACTTTGCCAGCGGCGTCCTGACATCAGTCCTCAAAATGCACCACCAGCAGTTTCATCACACTTGAAGGGCTTTGATGATGGGAATATTCGTGGTTCCTCCAGTTCAGACATGTCTATAGATGAGCCACAAGTTGATCTTGGTGGATCCAGCAACAAATCACATGCAAATGGAAGTGACACTCAGGTCCACAAACTAAGCAAAAGCCAAGGTTCAGTACATGCTGCGGCCGAACCTGTCACAGAACAGCAATCTAAGCCAACTTTGCAACAGGCAGCAGATAAAGATAAACAAGAAACAGATGCAGATGTGTCTCCTGCATCTACCACAGGAAGTCTTGTCAGGCGGTTGAGTGTGAAGGACAGGATAAACATGTTTGAGAGCCAGAAAAAGGAACAGACTCCAAGTTCTGGTAACAGCAACTCAGCAGGTGCTAGTAAGGTGGTTCCTGGTAAAGGTGAGCACCGCAGGGTTCCTTCTGGTGCATCCATGGAGAAGTTGGTAAGGAGGTGGAGCAGTGTCAGCGACATGAGTATCGATCTCAGTAATAATGACAGTAGCAGCTTAAACGAAAAAAAGGAGGATGTAACTTTTATTGAGACCCCAACCTCTACAGATTTGGAGGGCAACTCAAAATTAAGAGCTGCTAAGAACTCTAGTGGGTTGACAGATTCAGTCACATCGCAGCCTTGGTCATGTCAAAGGGATGGCATATCAATGAGTTCGACCTCCACAGATACTTGCTCGTCAGCTTTGAACAATGCTCCTGCTCCTCATAAACAGAATAAATCTCGTGCAGAAGATGCCATGGTCGTAAAAACCAGTTTTGAGAGCCAGTCATCCTTTGGAAAAGAACAGGCTTCAGATCATGCTGCTCCGAACTTTTCCACTCGAAACCAACTAAAGACATCTCCAAAGCCAGCCGAAGATGCCTTGTTGAAACATAAGGATATTTCAACCAAACGGTCACCAGAGGAACATGTTCGTATGATAGATAAGGAAATAACAGATGTTGTTCATGAAGTTTCAGATTCAAGTGAACAGATGGGACCAAATGATAATAGAGGCTCTCGCCTCCATACAAAAGATATTCACACCGAAGCAGATATGATGGAAAAGAAGGATCGGCCCACACGTACATTTGAAAAGATATCTGGTGGTGTTAAGCCTAAATCAAAAGGGCCATCCAGTTCCCGTATTAATTTTAGAGGCTCATCTGGTAGGGAGGAAGTCACCTCTACAGAAACTGAAGGCCGTGATGTTAGCTTGCAGCGAAATCGCCTGTCAAATAAAGCAGAAAATATGGGGAGGAAAGTTACAAGTGGCTCTGATTCAGAATGTTCTGGTTGCCAAGGAGCAAATTTGAGTAGGCAATCATCAAATGCTGATCAGGAATTGAATTTGCAGGCTAAAGTGAGATCCTCAAAAGGGAGTCAAGATCGACATGGTGAGCTGCAAATGAAAGCCAATGAGTTGGAGAAGCTATATGCTGCACATAAGTTAACTTCCTCTCGGAGAGTCAAGTCTACTGATGTGCAGGTTGATGACACACCTATGGTAAGTGAGGTAAAGCCTGTAATGGTTCTGCCAGAGAAGATTGATACAAAGCAAATTGTGAAAGAGAGTATAACAACCAATGATTTTGATGCTAATGAGCTTCTGAAGATGGTGAACAACAAAGGGTACAGCAGTATACCACAAAAATTTGGCATTCTCAGTTTGGAAGAGTCAAGAGGGAAGTTCTATGATCAATATATGCAAAAAAGAGATGCAAAACTAAAGGAAGTCTGGAAACTACAGAGAGTGGAGAAGGAGGCGATGTTAAAATCAATGCATGAAAGCCTAGAAAGAAGCAAGGCTGAGCTGCAAGCCAAATTCTCTCGGTCTGTGGATGCCTCTGACTCAGCCTATGTTCTTCGTTCTCAGAAGATTCCGCCTTTGCAATCGACTAAAAACAATAAGGATCAGGTATTTAATTATTTTTAAACTGCTATTTTGATGCGAAACAATAGTCACCTTGTGCAGTTTAAAAGAGGCTTTATTTTTCTGGTAACTGCATTGTTGACCATACACCCTGAGTGACTGGCATTTCTGCTTTACTGAAAACATTGTTTTGCATGTTGTGATTTAAGTATTTAATGTCTTAAAAGGTTACATATGCATTAATTACTCCTTCTTGGTGATATATGCTAGCCTTAGAATCTCATAATTCACGTAACTACAGTGTTGAAATCACTTGGAATGTGCATTTTACTTCCTTGCTATTAATTTTCTTTGCCTTCTCCAGGGAGTAGACTCATTCTTGGTAGAAGAGGAACTGAACAGTGACTATCTGTCTGGCAATGGTTCTTCCAGGAGTGCTGATTCCAGGAAGCATTTTTCACATAAAGTTGTTTATACCCAAAAGACATCCGCTCCTCCTGTCCATAAGCGTTCATCAAGGACTGTAAGCTCTGGTTATGCAAACCGCAGGAACACACCAGAGAATCCTCTTGCACAGTCTGTACCCAATTTCTCTGACTTCAGAAAGGAAAATACGAGGCCTGCACCTGGACTCAGCAGAGCAACTGCAAGGGGCCAGCAAAAAAGTTTTGTGCGCAGTAAAAGCATTATCGAAGAATCAAAAAGTATTTTGAAAGATGATCGATCGAGGAGGTCGCAATCTATGAGGAAGAGCCTGATTCCTGATGAACTAAAGGACATTTCATCAGTGAATGAGGATGTTTACAATTTGGCTCCCTCAAGAATTTCCAAGAATCAATCAGAGGGGACTTTTGGTTATAACGCACATAGAAAAGCTCCATCAACAGCTTTTCTTAGGAAAGGCAATGGAACACACCCAGCTGTAAGTATGGCTGAATTTCAGGCAGCCATTATGGCAAATGCTTTCCAGAGTGGCGACAGTGGTGATTTTGAAGATCAGCAGGAGGATTCCCCTGATGATGCCAAAGAAGAGGAAGAGTATGAAAGCATTGAAGAAAATTTTAGAGAGAGTGACTTTCCTGCTGATTCTGAGAGTGAGAACCAAGGAGGAAGCCGTGACTTCGGAAATTCAGATGACCCAGGATCAGAAACTGGTGATGTTAATTTCCCAAGTGAATCATCCGATCCTGATAGTGCGAAGTTTGCTGCTTATGTAGATTTAACCAGTGATCTTCCAGCACCCTGGAGCTCACGCCTTCCACAGCTATTCCCTTATGCGAATAATAACTCTGATGGTGATGCTTTTGCTGATTCACCATCTGGAAGTCCAATGGCATGGAATTCTGATGAAATAACAGATGCAGATGTTTCCCGTATGCGGAAAAAGTGGGGCAGTGCACAAATGCCTTTTGCTGGTGCCAATGGATCTCAACAGCCACGCAAAGATGCTTCCAAAGGGTTGAAGAAACTGTGGAAATTTGGCAGGAAGAATAGAGGTGGTGGTGATGATTGGGTATCTGCTTCCACTGCCTCAGAATGTGACGATGACATGGAGGATGGCCGAGATCTGGTGGTAGGATCTTCTGATGATTATAGAAAGTCTCGAATGGGTTATCTTGCTTCCTATGATGCTTTTGTTGAGAATGAGGGTTTTGCGGAACAAGGTACTTTGCTTTTCAGTTTTCTTTTACAAAAGCTCTTCCTGTGATCGCTTGACTTTAGATTACATGGTATGCTTCTCAAAATACTGCTACCACATTTTATGTGAGAATATAATTGGCATGTGGCTTCTAGCCATTCAACCACAAAATGTAACCATATCCTTGCTTAGTTACATCAAATTCTTAGTTCATGTTACATACATAACCATGTGGCAATAGCTCTATTATTTGACCTGAATTTCTTGTTCATACTGCAACTGAGTTACACCAAATCCTCTGTTCATGCAGTTGTTTACATTAATCTTGCACTTTCATATCGTTAAAAAAATGAAATGTTTCCTATGAATGTCCTGGCAATCCCTATGCCCAAACAAAAAAGAATAACATCTTTTTGTGAAACTGACAATATGACTTGAAGATCCACCAAGCAATGACAGCGGAGGATTGAAACCTTTGAAAGCTTTGAGCCCTAACAAAATCCCTCAAAACATAGTAACTTTCCCAAATCATTACAGTTGGGAAAGAGTTTGCTAGTTATGGGGATGACACTCATAGATTCATTCGCTCCTACATTCTGAATCTTAACATGCTGTATATGCATTTGACAACTGTACAATTTTATATGTTTGTACAAATTTGTTCACACAAGCCACCACAAAAGTTTGATTAAGATTTTAATTTGCAGAACAATCTCTGCGCAGCTCCATCCCCAACCCCCCTGCAAATTTCAGACTGAGGGAGGACCAATTCACAGGAAGTTCTCTTAAAGGTATAGAACAAATGTATATGCTTATGTTAAATTGCTTATCTAGCACTGGTATACATTAACTGTCACTTGTTCCAAGAACTGTAGCTTTCTCTAAAAATATCATATTTCCGCCAAAATGCAGCACCACGTTCGTTCTTCTCCCTCTCAACATTCCGAAGCAAGGGAGGTGATGGCAGGCTCAGGTGATCCACTAGAGGGACCTGACTTGGAGTATATAAAATATCTTCTGGAGCTAGGTACGAGTATGAAATTTACATGGATGGCATGGGGGCACTGCTAGCTTGTGATTTGTATAAATATATATTATGTATCTATGGCAATTCTTATAAGCTGAAAGTTGAGCATTTCCTCTGTTGCTTGATTATTCTTTTTTCTTGATATTCTTTTACCTCCTGTGTAGAATTGGACTTAGAGATTTTGCAATCTTTTGTGTCAACTTGCCCAGAATACTGTAAATTTTTTATTGTTTTTGTGATATATCTGTATCTCTCCATTTTTTTCTTCCTTCACCTATATCACAAAGTCATGATATATGGGACATCTATAAGGGATATCTAAGGCAAAGTTCAACTACAAGTCTGCATCTACTTTTGTATGTGCCTCTGTTTGTTCTGAAACTTCTTCTGTACTCAACCTTTAACTTACATTCGGATAAAATCCTTAGGGTTTGACCAATACTATCCTTGATGTACCTTGTGTTCCCAACTTTTAACAGATCTATGGAGCATGATTGAGCGTCTCATGCAACTAGAGCTCAAGATCATGTACTTGGTATACAGATATTACTGACATCACTTCAAACTAGTGGTTTACATGTCCTGCTACTTTGCCCCTTATTCTCGCTTCATTCGAAGTGATGTGCATCCTCTGGTACTCCTTGAACGGTTGAACCTGAAAGCAAAAAAACAATGAGTTAAGTCTGCAATTTTGGATGTAAACATGCTAGGAACGTTCAGTTTCCAAACTTACGACTTCAGAGTCCTAAAGTCTGGCCAAGTTGCTTCTAAATGATTGTTTTGCTCTTGCACTTCATATTTTCATCCGAATCTTCCTTGGCTCGCTTGGATAGTACTCTATCTTCAAAATATAGATGAGACACTCTAATCAGTGGCTAGTGTGAACAGTCTTTTTCCTGTCTGATCCATGCCCAGTCTGAGCCCCAACCCAGTGCATGTAGAGCTAGCCTAGGGCTTCCCATAGGCTTTGCTGATAGATAGATATATAGATCATGCTGCACCTTGCCGCCGTCCATGCAAACCAATTGCATTGCGCTTCTATATCTCCATTTGGCTTTTGCATTGATGCGAAGGGTCAAGATCCGAGAGCGGAGCTGTCAGATACTCCTAAGTTGTGTAGATAGTGCTACTTGCTCTTGTCCTTTGTCACTAGACTGGTACCCTTTTAAATTTAACTTTGATCTTATTTAAAAATTTTGTTCGAATATGTAAAATTTTAAGTTGTGATTCAAATAACTTTAATGATAAATCAAATTATATTAAAATATATTAAAAAAAATTTAATTTTTTTAATAAAACGAATAGTCAAAGCTGAATTTAAAAGTCAACCGCGACATTAATTAAAGAACAGAAGGAATATATTTCAATCATGTTTTTGACAATGCTTGTTGCTCTCACGTCACATTCGCTGACTAGAGGGGTGCCCACCCTAATGCTCCTGCGTAGACGTCCTCGCTGTTGACATGGAAGCCTCAATCTTTGACGCATAATTTTGCTTTGTAATTTGTGGTGATCACTTGTTATAATCCAGCTGAACTGTGAGTTGATTGCAAGTCTGCCCTCAATTGATTGAGCTTTTGTTGGACATCAAGCTGGTTGGGAAGAGATACAGCAATTGACAGCGCTTTATAATGTGTAACCCTTGCCGTTGTGACGCCCAGTTCCATGCATGCAGCTAATGTATTGTAGCCCTGCTCATTGCAAGACTAACACTAACGGTGACAGCCTACGCTACCGAAACTAGCAGGGATGGAGGTGACTGCCGCTACTACTGCCGCTACCGGCATGGCAGTTCATAACATCAGCCACTTATCGCTGGAACGCCCTCGCTGCACGGCAAGTTGCGCACACGTAGCTGGCCACTTGCAAGTTACGTAGCAGCATATCAATTGTAGTGCCACCCAATTTCTGTTTTCCTTTTTCCTTGCTCATTTTGTATTTTAAAAGAACTGCTTTATTTGCCAAAGATTGTAATAGATTAAACGTAAACTACACAGGAAGGACATATGCGTAAACACAATGCTTGTTGTAGGTACATTCTTCATTAGGCACTGAAAGACAGCATTTTAGGTCTCGAAAGTAGAATTTTTAAAAAAATCAGTTCAATTTTATAGAAAAAATATCGTGGCATGGTATGATTAATATCCTTAGATAAGGTCTCCTATGGAGCAGATGATTTCCCTGCAATCCAAAGTGGGCTTTAGCTAGCATTTCCGATGAAACATCACGGCACGGTGTGATTGATATCCCAGATAAGGTCAATGTAACTCAAGTACCGAAGAGATGGCTCAGGCGACGTGCTCTCACTACAAAAAAATTCCCTTGTAGACACGCTTTATTTAGAGTATAGATACGCTTTAATTCATCTTTATGGAATTGTAGATACACTTTAGTAAAACATGTCTAGAGCGTCTCCCCATGTACCGTGTCATGGATCGTAGATCCGCTTAGTAAAGCATATCTAGAAATTGTTACACGCTTCCTAGTGACGCTAAATTCGTATCTACGGGTGAGATGCTTTTTTAGATGCGTCATATGCGTGTCAAAACTGTAGATGCGTTGTTGACCTGGTATATATATGTATGCTTATTATATAAAGATGTATTTAGTATATTACTATAGAGCAAAGTACACATTCAACACTAAAGATGTGAGGTCACACTGAAATACAAAAATTCTTTGTTATTACATTGTTCATAATAAAAAATCAATTCATCGTTTCATTCGTAACATGATACACTGCCATTAATGAAATAAAAAATGTGACATACATTGAATTGATATTTCAACGAATCTAGGTTGTCCAAATCTATATAAAGTTCTAGCAATGTATCGAAGAGCTTCTCTTCTAATCAAAGAGGTGGATAATCCTGATCCACTTTTCATTTTCCATCATTATCCTATAAAACAATAAGTTAAATAAAATAAATGCAAAAAAATAGATTGTGTGATAATAATCATAACATGGAAGATCACATTAACCGAGGTTTTACATGGATGAAGTAATATAAGGAAGTACACTATATATGTTTTCACGATAATACATGAATACTTACAAAATGTGAATTTAAATATCATCTGCACTCAAGGTCCAAGAACCATATATAAGAAAAATTTTGTGATCAAACCTGGAGGGACGGAAACATAAAGGGTGTGTTCGCTTCAGCTTATTATGGCTGCGGCTGCGGCTTATTTAGTTGTTGCTACAGTAGATTTGTATAGAAAACAGCCTCAGCTGCAGCAAAAGGTATCTCAAACGAACACACCCGAAGATATCCCTGCAACTCTTTAGAACAGATTATAAGATCCAAAAAATCACCAGCTCAAGCCTAGGATATTTAAGTAAACAAAACTATATAATCATTCCCCATAAAACAGATGAAAATATTGAGCAATATTGTTATGTTAGTGGGAAGTACAACAATTGCAACAAAAAGTACGAAGTAATGCAACTAACATCAGTTCTTTTAAGAATAAATTAGAATAAGTAAACATGCTAAATCACTTATGCAGGCACATCTACAGGAGCCAAAATATATTTGCCATTTAAACTAGACAAGGTTGGAATAGTCAGATGAGACAATGCAAACAAAATGCTGCACTAAAACTAGAAGGAAGCGCCGCAACCATAAACTATTTTATTATAGAAACAAACTGATCACCTAATACCAGCAGTAAAGCTCATAAGTGTATCAAGGCTGCACTGTATAAGCAAAATGATAAATCGCATGCTATTGTCTTGCAAGATAAAGCTTAAGTAATAAAGGATGCACTCACATATCACTATTGACCTGTTGGAGCAAGGTTCAGGCAAGGCACTAATGTTTCATCAGAACATGTACGCCATTAGAGAATCAGTACATGCAAGAATTGGCTTGCAATATTGTAGCGTGGAATTAAATAAACTAGCAAAGACTCTTAGTTGCCGCTAAGAGCAGTACTAACAGGAATCGGAACTTCAGATAAGAACTTACTGAAAAATCCTGATGTGCTGTTAATGGGCACTGGTCGGACAGGTGCTTGTTGGACAAAGAAGAAATGCAGAGCTGTGCCTAGAAATTTTCTTCTTGCAAATCGATGAAGCCTAGGTGGTCAGTAATCTAGCGCTGCCACAAAACAGAGCTCAACGAACTGATGAATATGAAATGGCACTCTGAGATCCAAATCGAAAATCACCCAAACCAAGACCAGAAATCACAAGAAATTAGCTGCAGCTTCATCTCAGCATGGGTAAGTTGTGCTAAACAAAAGCCCTAGAAAAGATCTAGATTTAAGCGCAAATTTAGGAATTTTGTAGAACCCTAGAAAATGGGGAATCTTTGGGAAAACCAAAATTACAAGATGCCCCCCGGGGGGGGGAGAACAGAAAACAATAGAAAAGCTCCACGAAGATGGCACAACCCTGTTTAGGACAAGGTGCTGGCTGCAGAGCGTGCAGGCGCTGAAGAATGTGATGGCCTCGGCCGCCAAGAAGTACGGGTCCTCCTCCTGGATAGCCTTCCTTCAGCACCATTGCGAGTAGTAATCACCAGTACTAGGGATTTGGGGCGAACTCACTTGAGTTGGGTGCCAGCGACTGTCCGGCGTGTCCACCTCTGGGACTAGGGGTGGAGGAGGCGACGACGACGGTGGAGGACCAGGAACCGACATCAGGATGCAGATCGGGGTGAGACGGAGCCGCGGGGGAGCCGGGCGCGACACGAATTAAGCCAAAGCGAAGTAAAAAATGGGTCCGGTGGTGGTGTTTCCCCAAAGCGTGTCCAGAAGGGAAGCGGCTAGTGTGGTTAGCATGTAACGTCGAATTTGATACATGTCATTATAATTTTGTAAATTTTAAAATATATCATTAATATATCAACGACAGATAAGATCTGTAAGTGAATAACATGTGAGTCTAAATAATATATTTTAAATTTCACAAAATTGTAATGGCATGTATCAAATTAATCTTTAGTATATATAAACCAGCAAGTTAAAAATATTGAGAGTTAGATACGTTATATAACATGTATAGAATTGTACTCTCTCCGTTAGATGTCGTCGTTGACTTTTAAATTTAACTTTGATCATTTGTTTTATTTAAAAAAAATTGATATATTTCATATAATTTAATATAATTTGATTTATCATTAAAGTTATTTGAATCACAACTTAAAATTTTACACATTTGAATAAATTTTTTTAATAAGACGAATAGTGAAAGTTAAATTTAAAAAATTAAAAACGGAGGGAGTATCTAAAATGTTATCATTTGAATTGTAGAGATGATATAAAAAACGTAGCACTATAAACGGAGCTACATCCTGATTTTGGTGTAGTGTCCCCTTTACATAGTCAGCCAATGACTCTACGTTATACATCTACGTATACTTAGCTGCCTGCCATATGACCATGCCCAACGGATAACAGCATGCCCGCCATAGCTAGACTAGAAAGAACAAAGAAGCCTCTCACGGTTTGAGAGAGCCCAGGATGGCAAGCCGCTCCATACCACTCCATCTCTTCTGAGAGCAACAACACCGAGCAAGAACTGCCACCCCACCCCTCACCTACGGTACACGTCAGGAGCTTGTGAAGCAGCCACTACTACAGAAAGAGTTATTAGAGACGGCTAGCTGAGCTCTTCACCATCCGAGCAAGATCCAGAGCGCAGCTTCTCCACGCCATGAGCAGTTCTTCATCACATGATCAGCAGCAGCCACGGCAGGGACATGGTGAGCAAGCACCAGCACTGAATAAACCGCGGCTGGCGAAGAAGCAGACGCGCAGGCGGTTGCACACGAGCAGGCCGTACCAGGAGCGGCTGCTCAACATGGCGGAGGCGAGGCGGGAGATCGCCACCGCGCTGCGGATCCACAGAGCCAACATGAGGCATCAGCGATCCGAGTTTCAGCCGGCGGAGCAGCGGCAGCAGCCGCGGTTGCAGTTCCAGCAGCCAGTGCAGGTGATGATTCAGCAGCAGAGCCAGGCTTTTTTAGGAGTGCCTGTGGCTATGTGCTATGCCAACTCCTTACCAAATGGCGCCTCTGATGCCGGTAACTACTCGTCGTCCATGCTTTCTTATGATCCCGCACCGCTTGAAGAAGCAGCGCCCGTCGCCATTGGTGGCCAACTAGAGCATCTGGCTTGTGGCCTGCCTGCGCAGCCGCTGTGGCTGAACCTTAGCTTCCACGGCTTTGGTGGCTCTCTTGATACTACCAAGAACAGCGACGATTTGCTTGGGGTTCCTTCACCATGCCGCCCGCCCTCGGTGTACATGTCTCCGGTGACTACGGCCACAGCGGTACATGGTGGATACTCGTCGGTCGACATGCCGGCGGCCTTGAGCCAGGCGCTGGACGGTGACGGCGAGGCGTTGCACTCCGTCCGCGGCGGCGAGATGCAGGGCTGCGTGGAGTTGAGCGAGACAGCCGCGAACGCGACCGCCGCGACGTCGGCGTGGACGTCCAAGATCCTCGAGAGCATGGAGAGCGGCGGCGAGAGCGCGCGGGCACCGCCCCAGATGACGTCGGGGGCTGAAGCCGGGCCGCCGGCGGATGACACGGTGGTGGAGGCGGTCGGCTGGCCTGAGTGGCAGTGGCTCTGCGACGGCGTCGGCGTCGAGCAACAGGTCACGACAGCGGAGCCGGACGTGGATTTCCGGGAGATGCATGTCGACGACGGCGACAACAACGGCTGCTGCTTCGAAGTGAGTCGCGGCGACAGCGGCGGCGACGTCGCCTTGCCGTGGTATGAAATATGATTAGTTTGATTTATCAGTGATAACTAGCTTCCATTAACAGCAAACTACTTCAAAACTACAATGGAAAGCTCTTTGAACTGTCCAATGACGACATGAAACGCTTTGTGATTTCGCAGCATCGACGTACTAGGAGAGATCGAAGGATGGGACGATGGGGACTGGTTCCCATGACCATCGCCACAGCGCGCATGTCACCGATCGATCAGGGTGCTGAACTAAGAAGCAAGGCTTAATTTCAGCCGCATGCTTTCAGGTTCTCATTTTTCTGTACACACTCGAGTCCGTCGACGTTACTCGCGTGAAGCAACGTTGTGATGCCAATGAAATCGGGTGAAAAGATTGTGGTATAAGAGTAAACAGAGCCACGCGCATGGCGGCGTGCACACGAGGGAGACGCTGTTCGTCTCGGCGTACCAGCTCGCAGCTGACACCACCGCATCCTCGGCGCTCTTCCACCTCCTCGCCGAGTACGAGTCGACTGGCACGCAAGAGCGGCGCCGCTCCCCGCGCTCGTCCATGTCTGCTCCGGGTAGAGCCTTGTATGTTTGACTTTGATCGACAAGCAGAGAATCGCAGTTCGTCAGTCACCTCAGCCTACCTAGTAGTAGCAGGTAGTAGCAGCTGTTGGTACAACGTTGTAGCCAGGCCTCGAACGCACTGCGCTGCTGCCTGTCACAGGCAGCCTGAGGTCGGCGGCTACGAGCTGGCAGCTGCTTCCCCGCACCAAAGGTCAAATGTATCCCCTCGCCTCAGAGGTTGGGTTGCTGGCAGGCGGCAGCCGGCGGCCGTCGTAGGCGTAGCAACCCTTAAGAATATTCAATGAATGGTGGCGCCATTGACGGCGAGGCGGCTGCGAGCGAGCGGACCAGCGTCATCAAAATCAAATGAAGGGCGGCATCCCCGTTGGCCATTGACAGCGAGGATCTGGATTCCTCCTTGGTGCAGAAGCTGAAAAGAAAAAATCAACATCACTTGTAGTTAAATAGTGCAAATTGAGTCTACAACAAATAGCTCTCGCTGCAAAAGAAACCGATGAGTTCAAATCGAAATAGATCTGAACCGTTGATCTGTTAGATTCAACAGTTCTTAGATGCCACTGACTGCAGGTAATGCCGCCGCTTATAGTGCCGAAGAGAGAGTCAGAGAGACATGGGAATCATGTTCTTATATCGAGATGATTTTTCTAACGTTGCATCCTCGTTAAACTCAATGGCTGATGCCTACCCAAAACTAATTGGCCCACGGCACAGGTAACGGATCCTACCCAAAAACTAATTGGCCTACGGCCCTGGGCTTATTTGTAAGTCTGTTGGGGTGTCCTAGTTACTCCTATCCAAACTAGTGGCCCACGGCCTAGGTAACGGCTCGGGGTTTCTCGAGCTCGCTCGAGCCGACGCAAGCCAAGCCTAGCTGGCTTGGCGTCCAGGCCTACTCCTGATCGAATCAAGCAAAGCGAGCTCGAAATTCGAATCGATGGCGGTGGCAATGGGAAATCGGATAACCCCTCACAAATTGAGATGTCATAGGTCGACCAATAGTGCTGTGTTTTGAATAATTTTAAAACCAAGCTTCCACTTCAGCTGTTCACCCTTGGTTGCATGGTTCTTGTATAACCGACATTGCCTCGAACTTGTTCAACATAGTGAGACCCCATGTCCGCCGGTCGCATCTGGTCGCTGATGCCCTGTCAAGTAATGTTTGGTTGCGTGACTTATCTGGTAGCTTTACAGTGCAGTGCTTTTTGGAGATTTTGCATCTTTATGACCTTCTTCAGGACGTCTCTTGTGACACCTACATTGAGGATCGCCTTGTTTGAAGATGGACCACCTCAAGTTTGTACTCCTCGAGCTCCGCCTATCAGGCTCTTTTCGTCAGACAGACGACACTGCTAGATCCTGCCCAGCTTTGGAAGACTCGGGCCCCTAACAAGTGTCGCTTCTTTGTTTGATTGGTTCTTCATGGTCGTTGCTGGACTTTTGATCGGCTTCAGCGTCACGGCTTGCCAAACTCGAGTTCCTGCGCCTTGTGCAATAAGGCCCCTAAGACCATTGATTATCTTCTGTTCTTTTGTGTTTTCAGTGGAGAGGTTTGGTTTCGGATTCTTCGGCGCTTTGGACTGCTGTTTCTTTTGCCTAACCAGCATCAGACTGTTATCGATTGGTGGCTCGCCAGTCGTAAACGGGTTTCCAAAGCTCGGAGGAAACCTTTTGATTCGTTGGTTGTGCTTGTCATGTGGGTTCTTTGGCTTGAGCGCAACAACTGAGTTTTTAAGAATCTCCAATCTTCCCCATGTGGTGGCAAACAACGCGGTGGAGTTGGTAAAGCTTTGTAGTGTGGCCGGTTTGTTTGTTTGGTCACGTCTTGTAGGCGCTTAGCCTTTTGTTTTTGCTAGTGCTGGAGTCGTTTTGTGGTGTGTTTGGTTGTAAGAAACTCGTATTTGTACTCTATCTTCTCTCTTAATGCGAAATGCGCTACGCACGGTTTTGAAAAAAAAACTTCAGCTGTTTTATGCATTCATGATTTCATCTTGTCTGATGTAATAGTCGAATTTTACAGTGTCCAATGCAACAGTAGAAAGCCACAACGCTAACAGAGCAACTGAAGTTTCAGCCACACTTACAGCAAACCACCAATTCACTGTTAATATATAGTGACTTGCGTTTTAAAACATAAATACAACATTCAGCTCAGCACCTCTGCTAGGATAAACTATGAGAATCTTGAACAGACTACACGGAATAATGCGCGGACGGTGAAACGAAAGAGTACCAGCCCGTCTACTGCAAGTCTTTTAATGCCATATATTTCCAGTTGTGAAATTGCAGCGGCCATGAGGCTGTTTTCTTGGCTAGATCATGTGTAGCAGCATGGCATTCCTTTCATGCTTTAACCTCCACATGTGAAGTCTTCTGTATGTAGTTTTAGCTCCTTGAGTCTTTGAACGACAAGAAGGTGAAAGTTCTTTGATCATGCATGTTCACTTATAGGGCGCAAACAGAATTGACGAGTTATGCCCACCGAACCCGAATGAGTTTGATAGTGCCACCTTCACTTCACACCTCTCCTTTTCTGATCCCACTAAGAGGCTCGTGTCCTGTATCAACAATGACATTGAAACATTTTTTAGTTATCTCCAACGAAATTCATAAAGTTATTTGCGACATTCAAGTTGCTGTACAATTTCATCTTTTGTATTGTAGAAGAATAAATAAGACAAGAACAACATCATATCCAGCATCAGTAAAGAGGCGTACCACAATTTTTTCTGGGTTTTCCAAATTAAGATTGGGATGGACCCAACCAGTTCTTATAGCCTGCAATGAAAAACATAAGATGAGCCATGATGAGCTCACCATGTTTGCAATGAAACTGATAAATCATACTCTCTCATACTATAATGCCATACAAGTTAATTTGAGCCTAAACAAACAAACAAGGCATGATTTATGGTAAATGAATTAAAGAACAAAGGACATGTCATGGCTGTAGACGGATCAGAATTAAGTGAAATCGTCATTGTAAATGTCCTCATTTTTTTCTTTGGAAAAAAGTAGCAACAGGTGCTGCGACAATATTTCAGTTACAAATCTTGTCTAAAAATAAATCACCAACTGCACCAGGAATCACAGACATTATAAATAGAACAAGACTTCCCTACCTGTATAGAAGCAACCGCTTCTATTCCACCAGCTGCTCCTATAAGATGTCCAGTCATTGATTTTGTTGAGTTCACCTTTAGCTGCATCCCAAAAGAAAAGGCATTCAGATGGTTTACTTCATAAAATCATGTAGGTACTGCTGGGATCAGATGTTACTTGAGGGTTCTGGCCGAAACACCGTGCAATAGCCTCGTATTCCTTCAAGTCACCCGACTGTGTAGATGTCGCATGTGCATTGACGTAGTTGATTTCTTCCCTTGATACCCCTGCATCATCTAGTGCCTTTTCGATGCATAGAGTAATCCCTCTTCCTGATATTGAGTCAATGGAAACATTAGCATCAGGTGCCATTAGAATTAGGTGGCAACAAAGGAGGCTGAGCACAACAAAGTCAACATATAGATTTGCCTTCAGGGTGTGGCTCAGTTATGTGGTATGCATCACATGTGAAGCTTCCACCTAGAAACTCAGCATATATTTTTGCACCCCTTTCCTGTAGAATATGCACATGTATCAGAAAAAAAGATATGATGTTTACACAGAATATCAAGTGACCCAACTGGAAACAAGCAGCAGGATCAATGAAGGGGCAAAGAGAGTCGCATGTACGAAACCTTAGCGTGTTCAAGTTCTTCCAATACAAGAACACCAGCTCCTTCCCCCATAACAAAACCATCACGATCCTGCAATGCAAAAGGATAAATCATCACAATCTTGCACAGCGTGTGGATCAAGATAAGTCTGTAACTTGGAAACAATATACTAACCACATCCCAGGGGCGGGAAGCTTTTGTCGGGTCATTGTTTCTCTGTGAAAGAGCTCTGCAGGCAACAAAGCCTCCCAATCCTGCATATAATTGATCACTTGAAACTGCAAGGAACCAAGATAAACTACAGAAAGCTGGACTCGAAAAGAACAAGAATGGAGGCCCGTACCAATTGGGATAAGCGGCGCATCAGAGCCACCACAGAGCATAACATCCTAAAAACAGTTGAAAATAAGATTAAAAATAAGATGTTACAGAATAGAACGTGTAAAGAAGAAGTTACTTACCGCTTCCCCTCTTCTGATATGGTTTGCAGCATTGAGGATACAGAAGTTACTGGTAGCACAAGCAGTGGAAATAGAATAGTTTGGGCCCATCCATCCCTGTAAATCACATGAAGTATGGGCCATTGAGAACCATGATTACTGTTACTGACATAAAAAATTGCATAAGAAAATGAATGGACAGGTTATATCGCACCAGATCCATTGCAAGGATTGCAGAGCCCATATTTGTAGTTGCAAAGGGAACACAAAATGGGTTCATTTTCTTGTAAGAGACCCTCAGTGCTTCGATTGCATCGTTAAAAACCTGCTTGGCATTTTGCATTATAATTTGTAAGAAACTATAGGAAACTGATGTCTGCCAATAGTTCATTGAGATAAATTATATTACTTCCTCTGTCCCAGAATAAGTGTACATTTGGGTTTAGTCAAATGTGTATTTGACCAATGATTTCTATGAATATAAATTAATTTTAATATATATAATATATATTATAAAGTATTTCTTATGACAAGTTTAAAAGTATAAATACTAGGTTTTTAAAAATAGTCAAATCTATAGAAATCTTTGGTCAAAGCTAGATGGTACGAAACCCAAACGAACACTTATTTTGAGACGGAGGTAGTATTATATTATGAGACTGCAAACCTTCATGCCACCCATTGCAGAACCCACAAGAACCCCACATTTTGTTTTGTCCAGCTCATTCATAATATCTTCAGTAAGTCCACCATTTTCTAATGCCTTCTTTCCAGCAGTTATCAGGTACAGCATAAATTTGTCCATCCGCTTGGCAAGCTTAGGTGCAACCCAACCATCTGTAGAAAAGGATTTTATTTCCCCTGCAATTCTCTGTTTTAAAGTCCAAGTATCAAACAGTGTATGAAAATATTCGATCAGAACACAGAACTGGCAGAGGCACCAGTCCCTATAAATTGAAGAAAATCACTTGTTTTGTATTACCGTGGGGAAGCTGGAGCAGTCAAATCGCTCAATCTCGCTTATTCCACTAACACCATCCAGAAGGTTGTTGTAAAACACATCGGGATCATGGCCCAATGGTGTCACGACACCCATGCCAGTGACAACTACCCTCCTTTGTTCAGTTTCAGGTTTTCTCTTTTTGATAACACCTCTTTCAGCTTGCAATGCAACAGCCATGGTAATTCCTGTGAACCATACAATTTTTTTTTAATTTTGGGTGAGATTCTTGTCTATTTGAATCAGAAAATACGACAAACAGACAGCAAACTGAAGAGGTAGGTAAATAGGATGTTCTAAACGCATGCACCCGAGGCTATCAAAGGTGCCTTTGGGACAGGACCAACTTGGTCATGCCAAATAAGCTACAAAGGTTTGCTTGCTTAATCAAATGATGAAATAAAGGGTTAAACTACATAAGACACGTAGTTGATCAGAGTCCCAGATTGATCGTAATTGTTATAAAATTCGGAAAGCATTTTAGAGTTTGATACTTGGTAGTAGCTCAGGTCCATTCTATTCAAGTCAAAAAACATGTGCAACTAGCATATGCAAACAGGCAGAGACAGCCAAGCAGAATGAAAATGATGTCGTCGCCACTACCACTTCACCGTTAACCACAAGCGAATGCATCCCAAGCAGAAGCAGGGGTATCTGATAGTGTGGCCAACATTTACCCGGGCGATACAACCGATGCTCCTCTGAAATCACACTCGGATTCGGCGTACGGTCGTCCAACGATCCAGCAAAACGAACAAAGGACATTACGCAATGAAATGGGTGAGTGCGTGTCGTCTCACCAGAACGCGCCGCGCCGCGCCGCTGCGCGCCGGGGCGGCGGCGCTGGCCGAACATCACGCCGCCGCGTCCGGCGCTGCAGCAACTCTTCGGCTTGAGATCGTCGGCGTCGCATTCCGCGGAAAGGCCCGCGGCAACGAGCCAAAACGGGCCCGCCACGGCCGCCATTGCCCTGCCCCGGCGTTAGCGTCCCCTCACCGCTCCCGGCCCACCCGATCCCGTGCGGGCGATGGAACCGCGCGAACGCCTCCTATTCGGTTCCGAGAATACACCGGAGCGCGCGCGCGCCGGCAAGGAGGCGTCCAGGAGCGGCGGAGGGCCAGGAAACGGGAAGAAGCACGAGATGCGGGGCGCGAGACGGCGATGGGTCGCGGCCGGAGGAATGAGTTGGAGGACGAAGCAGGCGCAGAGGCGCGTCGATCTCACTAGGAAAGACTGCAGCTTGTGCGCATCCAAGGGGCCGGAGTCGCCAATGGCAGTGTAAGTGCTCGACGACGCGAGGTCCGGCCTGCTGTGGAGAGGGGGCGACTGGACTGCGGGAGGAAGGGGGTTGGGGGGAATTATAGGGAGGAGAAAGACGGGAGAATGTTGTAGGGAATTTTTATAAATATTTTTTCCTGCATTTTGGCCCATCTAATTTGAGAGGGGGTTTTTCGCGATACGAAATAGAGCTTTCATGCACTATATAATTCAAAAGATTTTGAGAAGTTTAGAAAAATACGCAGAAATTTCACAAGAATTAGTTCAATTTCATATGAAAATACATGCTCTCTTCGTTTTTTAATTGATGTCGTTGTTGATTTTTAAATTCAACTTTAACATTCGTTTTATTAATTTTTTTGATAAATTTTATATATTTTGATATAATTGATTTATCATTAAAGTTATTTGAATTACAATTAAAAATTTTACATATTTGAGCAAATTTTTTAAATAAGACAAATGATCAAACTTAATTATAAAAATCAACGACAACATCGATTTAAGAACGGATGGAGTATATATTAAGAAAATTCACACGTTTCAAACGAAACCTTGGACTTGGAGAGCTGGTTAGTGAGGGCAGCTCTAGTGTATAAACTAGAAAAGGGTGCTAATCTATAGCCATATCATTAGAGTTAGTTTAGCAAAATTTACTTCAATGTATAAATCATTTAGCACCATCTATAGTAGGTTCCATACATAAATGAAAAATTAGTTTTCAACTTACTTTTCTCCACCCATTCTTCGAAGAAAATAGGATAATATTTTTTTCTCTATGCACTTGGTGCACAATGGAACTCCTAGTGCTAATATTTGCTTGTATAGCACCTATACTTACAATATACAGCATCGTATATTCTTTTTCTCTCTATTTCTTAGCACCTTCTTTGAAACAGCATTGCAGCTGCCTGAAGATGGTACCATGGGAGAGAGACGACAAGGGCCATGGGAATACTACTAAAATAATCGAGAGATTTAAGGCTTATGATTTGTTTTCTACTGGCAGACTGAATTTTTGTCTTTGTTTTGCTTAAGTAGGCGAGACAAGAGAGAGAGAGATTCGCTGTGCATATATTTGTACAAGAGAGACACAGAGTTTACGTTAGATAAATAAAGCTGATGGGGACCGTTATTTTAGAATTCGATGCCAATTTTTATGGCACGACTCTAAGATATATAAAAACAGATTTTAGGTGTCAGTTCGCTATATTGCTCTAATTTTATTTTGCAAGTGGGGGAGTGGGGTGATTGGTGGACCACTATCTAACATGATTTTCTTCTGTTGCAACCTGGCACTACGTAGAAAGCCACGCTGTTCCAAGCATGGCCGGCCGCGTACGTGATGCTGCATGTGATGGGACCGATGGGTAATCGCCTGCGACAAAGCGCCGCGTGACCTGCAAGACGAAATCGCATATGCATCGCGCACGGCCGGCACGCGGCGCGTCGACGAGGAACGAAGGGGCGGGTCGCGTTCGCGCCGCTGCCACAGGCTGACAGGCCTCGGCTCCGTCGCACGCTCTGGTGTCGCCGCCAAGCGCTTCGAGCCCGGCCCGCCGCGGACAGGAGGCAACGGGTGACAGCTCCACGTACGTACGTGCACGAGCCGTCTTCTGCTGGAGCTAGCTAGGACTCTGTTTTCTCCATGAGGCCTCGCTCGCTCGCTCCATGTTCGATCAGTTTGGCGCGGCCGACGCACGCATTGATGAGCTTTCCACGTACTACGAAGGTGCAGCGCTTAACCTGTCACTATCTCTTCACGTACGAGACAGGCTGATAACGATGTTTTCCGTTCATGGACGACAGGTTCCTTTCGAACCGGCCAGTCCTTAGGTTAACTGAATTGAAAGGACGGCGAGTAGATCATGCATGCAAGCCAAATAAATTCCATGATCAGAATTAAAAACGACGCATCACAGATCGATGATATACTCCACCAATCAACAACAACTGGTACTGGCAACTAACCCGGAATCTCGACTCCTCCTAGCTCGCTCGTAGCAGTGTTAAGTGTGCCACATGGGGTGGCATCAAGCCAAGATCAATGAGCAGCAGCAGACACAACCATGGCGACGCACGTCTGAATCGTTGATCTCAGCAGTAGACTGAAGCATGCATGCATGTTTCCTTCCAGCAGCATTCATTTGGTTCAACGTCTCCCGGTCCGGCGCCGCTTTCCCGGAGAATGAGAGAGCGCAGCGACAGCGCCATTGCCTGCGCGCCGTAGTGACCGCGAGCAGGAGTCGTAGTTCTCTGCAAACTCGTAGCCAAACACCCAGCAGCTCACATTGCCTTTTCCTGCGACGCCATTGATGAGTGGCTGGCGCGCCCTGGATTGGGGTCGATCTTGACGATGTCGCGTCAGTGCGAGCGCGGATCGATCGATCGATCGAGGAGGAGAGGATCTTTTCGGGCGGCTGATCGATGGCCGGATCGGAGTAACTGATAAACGTGGGTGAGGCTAAGCACCGCACGTGATCGGAGTACTACTATCAAAGTGCTCGCAGAGAGGTACTGTAATGGCTACTGGCGCCATATACGTAAGGCGGTAAGGGCCAATGCCAAATGGCAAGTGGCATTATCCGAATCTTTTCGTTGTTGATACTCTTTTCATTCTTAAATTAATGTTGACATTGACTTTTAACTTCAACTTTAATTATTCATTTTATTCAATTTTTTTGATAAATATCATATATTTTATTATAATTTGATTTATCATTAGAGTTATTTGAATTATAGTTTAAAATTTTATACATTTAAACTAATTTTTTAATAAGACAAAAGATCAAAATTGATATTAAAAATCAACATCGACATCAATTTAAGAACGAAAAAAATATATCTGTGTACTCCGTAGAAACTCAGTTAGATTATCTTGAATTTTAAGGCAGGAGTAATGCTACTTTTACTTTAAAGTAAAAGACTATTTTTTTAAAATAGACTAAGTGATATTAACAAAATATGAATTCGATTGTAGCCGGTGATTTATATAAGGAAGCATATCCTTGATTATCGTCATTTTTCAAAACTTACTAATTACTTTTCAAATTAAATGATGTAGTAATTAATAAAAATATTTAAAAACTTTTAGCTCCTAAAAAGTAAAAAAAATTAAACCTCAAAATTATGTAAATGAACTGTTCACATTTGATTAAAATCATTTGATAGTCTTCAGTCCCCGGACAAAGGCTGATGATTTGCCAATCATGTGACGCATATAATTGAGCGCAGGACGTAGCAGTTGGAGTACTGAATTGAAAAGGACTGCAGTTGCTTAATAAATGCATGGCATTCGGCAAAATCCGTAGTGCTCCCACTATCCGCCAAGGACACACGTCTTCAAATCCAATCCAGTGAGATACTAGCGACTTTATTCAGGGAAAAAAATTGAAGAAATACCATACATACAAGCAAGCTGTTACTACTTCCTCATTTCTATCTCTCTCACTCTCTTTTTTATTTTCAGCCTATCTCGTCTTTTTCACCGTAGTTAGGGACGGTTTGAATCGACGCCAACGTGTTTCTCCCAAAAGTTGACGTGCCCACACGAGCCATGGATGATTTGGTATCTGTTTGGAGCTCTTTCAAATTTTGTTTTACCAACGTAGGTGACAGCGGGCGTAGTTCTTCTTCTTACCGACATGCGAGCGAAACGAATGGCGGAATCGGTTGCCAATCCGCCGGCGCGTGTGGGCGTGACGAAATTTAGCGAGTAAAATTGACGGCCACATCCAAACGTACCCTTAATCTATGTGTTCACACTTAAGGCACTCCCAATGGTAATTAATGAATAGTTTTTATCTTTTTAATTACAGTGCCATGTCAGCAAAATGATTATGTGACAGCCTCATTAATAAAGAGAGAGTGACAAACGAAGAAATCGTTTCTCAACCTGGAAACGAAGTCGACGCAAGCACCGATGAATGAAGAAACGACCGAAAAAGCGTTGGGGAGACGCGGTGTCGTTTGCATCGCCGGGAGCTGGATCCCGTACGCCGTCGCGCCCTTCTCCCACACCCGGGCGCTGCTCCGCCTCCCTTCTCCGCGCGCGCTTTTTTTTTTCTCGCCTTTGCTCCAGCCCGCGCAAAATCTTGTGAGCCGCCTGGCTTTCCACCCTTCCCGCGCGCGAGATCAGCCGGCCAGCCACCGCCGTCTAGCTCCTTCACTGCTTTTCACTCTTAGGCCTTAGCTTGCTCTTCTTGATTTCCCCCCCCCCCCCCCCC
>BCLF01000001.1:1616173-1635244 GCA_001602275.1 Zoysia japonica | reverse complement strand
TTATTCTAACTAAATTGAAGCTGCTTTATTCCTAAATAATAAATCGAAAGTTTCGATTCAATTGTCTCCAGATGCCGATAGAAGATAAACGCCACTCATGGTTGAAGTTTCAGGACCTCAGCTTATTCAGAACCGCAGCCTCAGCCTAGCAATTGTTCTGTAACGTTGACAAACGTGGGCGTATTCGGTGCAAAAATTTATTTGTAAACAGTGGAGATGGACATGTTGACCCTAGCAATTGTTCTGCTTCTTGAAGGATGTATGGAGTTTCATTATGCGATAAATTGACTATATACCCAGCAGAAACAAATTTGTAATCAAGAGGCCATTTTTTTGGACGAGCTATAATTGTAAGTTCTCAAAGTGTCGGTTTTTTTAGTTCATTGGCAGTGAAAATTTTGCATTGTCAAGTAAGTGAATCATTTCTGTAATACCAACATTTTTGTTTCCATGGAGGGTCTGAATCTTAACTGTTTCTGCTCTTGTTGATCTTGACATTTTTATAAACAGACTGATTCGAAACCAAAATATTTCAAGGCAAATAAGTTGATCAATGATAATAGCAGTTAAAAAACAGGGGCTCAAACAGACTGAAAAAATGCTGAAAAATTTACAGGTTCATCTGAAGTTTACTGTATTACTTGTTTCATTGATTGATTTGCTGCTTGTTATATCCTGCAGTGCTGGTTCAATTAACTTGAAAAAAAGTGAGCTAATTGACCAAAACGTAACATTACAGTTATCGATTAGTGCCTTGCTAATTGCTTGGTACAGTAGCTGATATCAGGTAGTTCCAATAGTGCATTGCTGGGGGCTTGGTGCAACAGTACAGCGATCGATGTGTTTTGGTTAGGCTGTAGAAGCTATCGATATTGCTGGGTGCTTGGTGCAAGCAGATGACCTGAACCGACTTTCTGGTCTTGCTCAAGTATCATGTGTTTGGACAGGCAACTTGGGACTGATTCTAGTTTATGTATCGTGCTACGTGTGTACAATTCTGGTCTCTATTTTTTCAGCATGTCAAATCGTTTGGCCTCATGAAACTGCATACTCCTATATTCTTGCCACAGTCGATCACACCTCTTTTAAAGAGCATGCAAGAGGTAATTAAATGTAGAAACTATACATTGGAAACGATAGAGTCTAAAAGCTAATTTATTGTTTTCTCTCTCCTTAAAAAACTACTACTAGAAACTACCCAATAAGTAAAAAGGACAGAGGGAATATTAATTTCACAATAAGTTTGCCACCGTATCCGTAAATATGCTGGATATCCAGCCGAAAGTATATCTACAGGCTACAGCAGCTTGTGCAGCCTCGACGCGTCTGACGACACGCGATGCCCGTGATCCTTTGCCAAGGTTCGGTTATCGTTGAACCAAGGGAACCAGTGGTGGCCGGTTTGACTGATTTCGGTAGAAATTGTTACAAACATAAAAATTAAAATTTGAAACGAAAACCACTCGATTTTTCTAATTTACTAGCACAGCTGTCAACACTCAGAAATATTACTAGCACAGCTGTCAACTCTCAGAAATATTACTAACACAACTGTCAACTTAAACATCCACCTCAGCACCACTAATATTTCTGGCGAGTCCAGTGAAATATCACTGTCAATTGATTGGACGCATTGCAAGATATGGTAATGTCCACATCACCGGTCTTGTCCTCTACCTAAGTGTTGACATCACGCCACTAACCTTTGAATCTCTTACGAAACCATTTCTTCCCACTCGGTTAGGAGCCGAGGTCCCTCTGCCCTTCACTCCGCCCGAGTCCTGACGCCATTGACTGCTGTTCTTCGTCCTCTAAATCCCGAGAGGTATGGTGCTGGTCGTCGCTCCTCCTTCGATTCGATCCTGCGTGAGGTTTTTGATTTCAGATTCCTGCTCCAATCGTGAGGCGATTGATCCCCTATGATTTTTTTTTCTCGTTTACTCAATCACTCGCGTTCATTTCTGTGGAACCCTCGGTAGATGGCCGTGTTTCACAATAAAGGATTTAACAGTAATCTCGTACTCCTATCGTACCCGCCCCTCCCCCCGTTTTGGGGTTTATCTTGAAGTCGATGGGGACACCTTTCATCTTTGTCTTGGAGCTCCATCCATTGCTCTGCTCTTCCATTAGGTGTGGACATATGCGGACATGAGTACAGGCTAAGGACTAAAGATCCAAATAGGGCCATTTCAAGTTCCCTGTGCTTTCTGAATAGTATATCAGTTCGATTAGTCTCTGCAGCAGACCGTTTTGTAATTTTTCTAGAGATGCAGATTTTATTTTTATTTTTTGGTCTTAACTTAGATATTTGGATGCCTTGAAAGTCGGAACTATAAGTTTCAGCGAGGTCTGAATAAGTTTCAGTCGGCCTTCATGTTAATTCATAGTAAGAACGAGGTGCTGACTCCTTTAATTAATGAATATGGCACTATCTTCTACCGTTTTTTCTTTAAAAAAAAGGAGTTGTTGAGCCCAGATATTTCTTCATCTAAAATTCTTTCGTTTTCGTGGACGCTTGAATTATGGTATACGGAGTAGATAAGAATGGAATCTTCTGTTTCCTGTACTAGGCTACCAGCACTGCGCGGCATGCCATCTGAGTGATCATGTGGCTTTGAATGCTCGTATTATATCAGTACTACGTACGTATTTGGTATTGTAGTGATATCCATCGACATTGTAGTGATATTCATCAACGTATCTTTAGCATGCCACTGTGTTTTGAAGGACCGAACAGTTCGGGTTCTGTTCGATCGGGATCTGTGGGTCTGGGAAATTGATTTAAACAGTAGTTTCGGAATCATTTCACTTTGCATGCCTCCTCTTTATCACCCACTGTTGGTTACTTAAAGATCGGGAGTAGAAATCCAGTTCGCCTAATTTGTTGTCTGATCTTTACCAACTGAATACTACTTCAGAAATGGAGAGCAATCTACCAGTCAACGTCCGTGAGTACCAAGAGCTCGCTAAGAAAGCACTGCCAAAGATGCACTATGACTACATCAATGGGGGAGCGGAGGACGAGTACACACTGCGGGAGAACATTGCAGCATATGGAAGAATCCTGTACTGTTCACCCCTTTAGTAAATCCTAACCGTCATCGGTGAGTAGGGCCTGATTTCCTGGTGTGGATTCCGCAGGTTACGGCCGCGAGTGCTGGTAGATGTCAGCAAGATAAACATGTCAACAAGCTTGTTAGGGTACGATATGGCGTCTCCCATAATTGTCGCTCCAACCGGGGCACACAAATTAGCAAATCCAGAAGGTATGGAACTCATCTGAAATGTAAACTATACCCTTTTGTCATATGACTCCTAGTAATATCTCTGCCACAATTGGTCAAATGTTCATTTCAGGGGAGGTGGCTACAGCAAGAGCTGCAGCAGCGTGCAACACCATAATGGTAAGAACTGATCCGTTTTGGGGAATCATCTGATGACTTATTTATCTTGTTTGTCATTTTTACTAGATTGTTACAAGTATTTATTTGTGGCATACAGGTGCTTTCCTTCTCATCCAGCTGCAAAATTGAGGAGGTTACTTCCAGCTGTGACGCCATCCGCTTTTACCAGTTATATGTATGATAAAGATTAGCTGCTTCGATCTAATAAACTCATTTGCTGTTGTTATATTTGATGTATTGAGAATTCTCCGTTGTGCACTTTAGGTGTACAAGAAAAGGGATGTTTCAGCGACATTGGTGCGGCGGGCTGAGAGTTTGGGATTCAAGGCAATTGTTTTGACAGTTGACACACCAGTGCTCGGAAGGCGTGAAGCTGATATCCGAAACAAGTACAGTGAGCATTCAGCCGAATTCTGCTGCATTTTAAATTTCATTTTGCCAATCCATTTGTACTGAATATTAAGCCATGATAAGCTGCTGCCTTCCCTTTTCTTTTGTAATGATCTGAAACCGAGCTAACTGTCCACACAGGATGGTTGCGCCACGGATGGCAAACGTTGAAGAGTTAATGTCATTCGATGACGATCTTGATGCTGTGAGTGAATCCCCTGTTCCATGATTCAGATATACTACTTACAAAAAGGAAAACATATGCTGAAATATTGAATCGTTTTCTTCTCATTTCCTGATCGTCAGGGAGGCGGCTCCAAGCTGGAACGATTCGCGAGCCAGACGCTGGACCCGTCCCTGTCATGGAAGGTACAGAAACAGCCGCCCATAAAGTCCTTGAATTTATCTCTCGATCTTGAATCCCATAGCATGTGCTCCGGACCCCCGGCACCCACTGTACGTGATCAGCATGAGGAGCAGTTATAGGCCTCATGGGGAAGCAAGGACGAGCCTCGTCAGGCTACCTGATTCAGGCATCAGGGCGGCGAGTCCCATGCCGAAACCCTGTCCCAGAACAGCGTAAAACGGCCCTCAGTACAACATGCTGGGCATAGAGAGTTAGAGACGGCGACCTACTCCCGTCCTGCCACGAGGACACTGGCCTTGAATTGCATCAGTACTCCTACTTGGCAAGAGCACGAGCCCCACTATCGGATAGCCACGGGGCTGAATTGCCTCAGTGTTCATTCAGATGCAGTAGTCCTGCTCTGGCTGGTGGTGTTAATGTCTGGATATTTTTGGATCCAGGACGTGGAGTGGCTCAAGTCCATAACGACCCTGCCGATCCTGCTCAAGGGCATCGTCACCGCCGAGGACGGTAATAATCTGCCATAACACCGCTGTGGTTATGCGTTAATCTTTGGTTGCAGTAGTACCAGTGAACCGGTGGTATCAGCCACCAGCAAGCTCTGACTCTGCGCTCTGTTATGCGTTTTGATGGTTCGACAGCCAGGAAAGCCGTGGATGCCGGGGCCGCAGGCGTGATCGTGTCCAACCACGGCGCGCGGCAGCTGGACTACGCGCCGGCCACCATCTCCGTGCTCGAAGAGGTAAAAATCCTGCCACATTTACCACGCACAGTGACTATCAAACAGTGACGAACACCACATTTACCACGCACAGGCATTTTACTTCGAGTTCGAATGCGCGGTGTGTCAGCCATGATATGTTTGGATTTTGCAGGTGGTTAAGGCGGTGGGCGGGACCGTGCCGGTGCTCGTCGACGGCGGGATCCGGCGCGGCACCGACGTGTTCAAGGCGCTGGCGCTCGGCGCGCGGGCGGTCATGGTGAGCCATGCCAGCCCGCCGTTTTCTGCCGACGAATTGGCTCGTGGATATAATCGACAGGCTCTGACGAGTTGGAACTGCAGGTCGGGAGGCCGGTGTTCTACGGACTGGCGGCGAGAGGGGAGGCCGGGGCGAGGCACGTGATCGAGATGCTCAACAAGGAGCTGGAGCTCGCCATGGCGCTCTGCGGCTGCCGCAGCCTCGGAGAGATCACCAGGGCGCACGTCCAGACCGAGGGTGACCGGATCAGGGCCCTGCTTTGACCTCTATGTACACCGATCGACGATATGCGCTCCCGGCCCGGAGACTGGGCGCGTCGTGCTGCGATGTGGCGTTTTGATCGCTGGACCAATAAACAAAGAACTTGTGGAACGATTCGTACGGATCATGTCGCATGCATCCAACGTCTTAAACTTGACATTCCGTGACACTCCCTACTCCTATCAAATTCAACTTTTGCGGGTAGACCTCCGAATTAAGGATGCAAGTGGGCATCTTACGAGCTCACATTTAGTTTAATTTTTTCAGAATGCAAGGGATGTTCAATAGTGTAGTAGTACTAAGCAAACTTGAGGACAACCGTTTGGTTATGAGGCTTAGCAGACTGCACCTTATACCCATGGATTCTCAATTGGGACAGCGACTCGTAGCTTGTTTTTCTGGACGCGGGACGTAAACAGACAACAAGCTGAAGTCTAGTGTCTGGTCCTGACTAGACAGTGTCTAGACACATTAGACGTATTTGTGCTATAGAAGGAAAATATCTGAAAAATAGTATAAAAATATCATAAATATCAACGACAGACATAGTTATCACTTCTTAATGCTCAATCATTACAGGTCGCAAAACACAAAAGCATGGGAAATATTATACAAAGAGATAACTGGTATCATTCCGCAGCGTATAAATTCATCCAACACCTGAGCGATATAAACTCATCCAACAGCCGTCTAATCTAATTATAAGCGCGTCTACACGGTCTTCGTCTGGAGTGGTGACTAGGGGGTGTCTTTGGCCGTCTAGACTTGCGTCTAGAAAAAGACGGAGCGGCCGAGTGAAGCTTCTCCAATGTCTTGTCGAAGTAGAGGATTTAAACACCTGTAGGATAGCACAGGAAGGTCAATGTTAAGTTGCAGTACAGTGACCATGGTGATCAAATGGCAAAGTGAATCGTGTTGGCATTTGCTCAGTTTCTACGTACATATATATCCACTGGGAAACACGAGTATCAGATGTTGAACTATAGTATGTCAGTGAATTGTTGCTCAGTCATCAGATCGTATTCTGACTAAATGTTTCTCTTAAACTTGACATGTACAGATATTATAGTTCATTCGCACTCCAAAATTTCATGCTAAAATAAGGAGAAGGTTGCATACACCTGTCACAACGTCATCTGAAATAGGAGTATGTACCTATTCCTGCGTAAAGAGTACTGAGGAGAATTTTTATAATCTCGTATTCATATATAGGATTCAATTCAACACTATTCGTCTGCAAACAACTTCACCGATGAAAGCGTCCATGCAATTAGACACGTTCACTTCTCAACCCAACTCTATATATACCTCAGCGAATTAATCTGCACGTGAGAACACGATCTAAACACACAACACAACTGATCTACTGCATCCACTGTTTTAACACGGTTGGATAGTGACAAGGCGGGGCAGAATTCATCTCGTACCGTCAAAGCGGCGCTTGAAGGCGTACCGCTCCACTACCTCCATCTGGAAATCGCAGGTACAAACGCAGATATCCTCTGTGGATATCATTTGCAATAACTGCTCCGTGTCGAACAGCGTGCCCGCGGGGTGCCTGTCGCCGTCGCGGCCGCCGCCGCCGGAGGTTTGGGTTGAGGCGCGTTGGCCATGCGCGAGAGAGCCGGAGGAGGAAGAGGGTGCCACGACCCACACGAGAGGAGAGGGGCTGGGGTGCTAGGATTTGTATGGGCCGGCACGTTAGGAATTGGGATGAAAACCCTAGCTCCGGGTGTTTTGTGGTTTAGGGCCTTCATCTGGGCTTTTTTTTTTTTTGGACCAGCGGGCTAGTTCTTCAGTTTTATGACTGATTCGTTGTCACTTGTCGTCAAAACCGATGAGGCAACTGTCCAAGTCACGCTCCTGTTCAACACCGGCGAGTATGCCATTGCCGGCGGCAAGCTCCTGTACAACTTGGAAAGACCCAACCATGCAAGTCGAAACCATTTCGTACATGTGCAGTCGAGCTGGGCGGATCGATCAACGCTGCAAGAACCAGTCGTCGTCCGTTCGTTCATCCTTACATGCAATGCAAGCTAGTAGTAGTGGCAATTTTTTTGCGTCGTCGACGTCGTCGGGTCTCGGCAAACAAATCCAACAGTCCCAAACCAAACCCAAAAACCACTTGTGACTATATATACGCATGAGGCGCAGCCCATGTTGTGCAATCGTCTCGAAAGCAAGAGCACACTGCACCGCAGCACCAGTCAGTTGCACTCTCAGTGTCTGTCGACCTCACCGTCGTGATCAGATGGCCTCGACTCCATCTCTGCAGCAGCTGCTCCTCGCCGCCCTGCTGTTGGCCGCCCTCTCCCACTCCGTCGTCGCGACATCCGGCGGCACGAAGCGCACGCACATCCGCGTGTACGTGCACGAGCGGTTCCAGGAGGCCCCGAACGCGACGGTGGCGACGGTGGCGCCGTCGCCTTTGGGCGGCGACGCGACGTTCGGCGAGGTGGGCGCGCTGGACGACGAGGTGCGTGCGGGCCCGGGCGCCGGCTCCGCGCTGCTCGGCCGGTACCGCGGCGTGTTCGTGGGCACGGACCTGGCGGAGGGCAGCGAGTACGTCGCGTCCGTCACCGTCGTGTTCGACACGGGCGAGCACCGCGGCAGCACGCTGGCGCTGCAGGGCCAGTACAGCTTCCCCGGCGACGACGCCCTCGAGCGCGCCGTCATCGGCGGCACCGGGCGGTTCAGGATGGCGCAAGGGTACTCCCTGATCAAGGCTGTTCGGACCCCGCCCGACGCCGCCGTGTTCCAGCTCGACCTGTTCGTCTTCACGCCACGTGGAAGGTACTAGCCGGAATTGGTTGGCTGGTCGATCGCCGGCGTTGAGCGGCAGATTACACGTTTTGCTTTGAACCGTTTCTTCTCCATCGTCGCGCACGTTGTCTATTCGTTCGCTTCGTTGTTCTGTTACTGTTGTACTTCTACCGTTGTTTACGCAAATAATTGACATTTTGAGCAAGCTTCATCGCCATGAAAGTTCAAAAATAGCACGGGCCGTCTCTTCAGACGGCAAAAACAAGGGCCGTACCTTCGCATTGACGGCCCATGTTCATTTAGACAGCCGAGGAATCTTTATGTGCGTCTCTCGGCCCATTAAGCATTTGAGTCGGTCGTTTGCAAGGACATGGGCCGTCCCTTCCCACGGCACCGTGTAAGCCCATACAATGGCCCAGCAGGCTGTTGTCTCTTTCCATTTTGCCCGGAATCCAAAATCGACCAAATCACGAACGCGTCAGCGAAATGGGATTTCCCTTGACACAGGCTGCCATCCGAAGAGAGTCCAAATCATGAATCATTTTCCGCAGTTGACGACAGTGAATTAAGCACGGTTTGGCGAGGAACGGATTCGAAATTCCACGCACGAGTTCAGTGAAACCCATTCTGGCCGCTGACGATTATCAATTTAATTCAAAAATCAAATTAAATCATAATCAGCCAAGATAAATCCGTAATGCAGGATTCGAGCTTATACCTCCTTGGCCAGGAGAAACTGTTGCGTCGTTTCCATCGGCGAAGTTAGAGCCGTTCATTGTCGTGTGAGACCAAAACCCGCACGGCCAAGCATGTACTCACTCCTACTCCATAGGATGCCGCTAAAAAGCAAGGCTAATTAGCTGCAAAAGAAAAGAAAGCCCGGAGCAGCCGGCGCGGCGCCAGCTACGCATCCACCACCTGCACACATCTGTGCGTGCAAGGCTGACCCGAACAGACCGCCCGCCTCGGGGAAGGAGAAAGGCAAAAGCAAGAGCTCGCCCCCCGGTCGCGCGCCGAGCCGCCGCGCATGTGTAGCAGCTAAAGTCGCCGCGCCGCACCGCGGCGACCGCGCAGGGCAGGCCGACGACGACACGCTGTGCTTCTTCTTCGCCTTCTACTACTCCTAGTACATCCTCGCGTCGTCCTTTCACACTCTCTCGTCGATGGCAAGCTTTGCTAGTAGCTCATCATCAACAATGCGCGGCACGGCAGAGGCAGCGCTGCTGCAGCTGCTTTCAGACCACACACGGCACGTACTTGCTCATGCACACTCACGATGTCGCGAGCTTTACGCGACGGTACGGCGCTGTTCGTCCTGCCGGCGGCAAGGGGCTTTCTAGTTCCTCTACACCCCGGGCCTCGCCGGCGTAGGCTCCATGATGGTTTTGCTTAGATGACAAAACTGCAGGCTCCTCCCGCATAATAATCACGGCTTGCGCTGCGTTCGCGACAAACAAAGCCCGCGCGTGCATGCAATTTGGCTGTGGAAACCACACCAACTTTTTTCAAAAGCGGCAGGCAACAAAAATGAGCATGGTTAGCGACTTAGCCTTGCTATAATTGCTGCGCCCGGACACATAATCCGGCCTGCTTAAAGTCTTAACCATGTGTGCGCATGAGCATGTCGTCGCCTTGGATGCGTAGAAGAGAGTACGGCATTGCTAGTGTGCTAGCTTATCCTTCGACCAGCTCTCAAAAGGAACACGTTTTCAAGCGTGTCGTTTGCACTCTTGGCAGTGGAACTGTTCCGAGTGCGTGCGTGTGATGAGCCCAGTTGCGATGGTAATAAGGCTGGGTCAGTCGCGCTCCTCTGTAGCTGTTCCAAGGCGGGTAGTAGTACACATGCTTAGCTATAGGGACTCCTGCTTTATTAGTACTCCAGTGTTTGGCTTTTGCGAGTACCAATATATGCAGGGTGGACGAGAAAAACGAAGCTGGATTCCGTGCTTGTCTCACGTGTGGCGCCGTCGCCGTCGCCGGCCGGAGAAGCACCGGCAAAGTAGTACGCATTGCACTTTGTCTCTCCTCTCGGTTTGGGGTTTTGCGTCGCCTAAGCTTTGCAGGAGTGGAGATGATGAGAAGCTGAGCCATGCGGGCAGTACGTACATGACAGCATTTTTAACGCGAGATGATGGTGATGATTGAGGTTAATCCGGATTTCCATGTCGGTCCGAATGATTAGAGCAGACTGGCTGCCTCCTGCGTACTCCTACGTATGAATACGTTGGACAGCTAGTATGTGTCCATAACGTTTGACCGTTATTGATGCTCTGAGATGGATCCAGGTCGTCTCAATTGCTTCTATCAATGCCAAAGTGGCATCAGCCTCTATCTCAGCCCTTCATCACACAACAACCACAATGGAGGGCTATGATTTCACATGTAATAAATGCAAGTAAGGGGACTGGTAAAAAGTAGCAGTCTTGGACTGTAAAAAACGCGGCAACCACAATACATTGGCGCCGAAACATCTCCTGCTTCGTCTGCTCTAGGTTGCTTCGCCGCTCCAGGTTGCTTCGGTCCTCCTTGTTTTTTTTTTTTTTGGGATAAATCTGCTCTGCTCAGCTCCTTGTTTTTTTTTTTTGATAAATCTGCTCTGCTCGTTGCTTTGCTGATCTGCTCTTTTCAGGTTGCTTGTTCCTTCTGCTCCCTGGATGCTTTAGTCCTCCCTCTGCTCCTCTTGTTCTTTGCTTCTATCCTGTCTTATGCTGTGAGTATCCACCTGATAAAGTGATAGATTGTGAGACACACAAGTAAGTAAAAAATCAAAATTCTTGCATTGAATCATCTAATTTCATTTGGCAACTAAAATTTAGTGCAGATTATTTTAAACAAGCATCAGTTAGATCATACAACAAATTAAATCAGATTGTTTTTTTTATCTTCTGCAGAATGGAGAATCCACTTTCTTGGATGCTAAGGATCGGTATGAAATTTGATAGTGTGGATGAGAAAATAATCAATATGTTCTGGACAGATGCTAAAATGCTTCTTGATTATGTTCATTTTAGTGATATTATTATTTTTGACACCACCTTTGGAACAAACAAAGATGCTAGACCATTTGGTGTGTTTGTTGGATTTAACCACTTCAGAGAATTGGTTGTATTTGAAGCTGCTTTATTGTATGATGAAACAGAAGACTCATTTAAGTGGTTGTTTAAAGCTTTTTTAGAAGCACATAAATAGAAGCATCGAAGAACTATCTATACAGATCAAGATATGGCAATGCAAAATGCAATATCCATGGTATTTCTTGAATCTTGGCGTGGCCTGTGTACATTTCACATTATGCAAAATACTGTAAAACACCTCACTCGTACAGAAAGAGATGAATCTAGTGCCCTTGCAGAATTAAGTGCCTGTATGTATGAAGATGAGGATGTGGCAACATTTGAGGAATGTTTCAGCACCTTGAGAAGCAAAGTCCAGAAAGATACTTGGTTAGACGGTCTGTATCAACAAAAGGAGAAATGGGTTGAATGCTACATGATGAATGTATTCACACTAGGAATGCGAAGCACACAGTTAAGTGAGAGCCTAAACAAAGATATGAAAGATGTTTTAAAATGTGATTTGGATATTGCTCGGTTTTTCATTCATTTTGAAAGGGCAGTCACAACCAAGAGAGCCAAAGAATTGGATGCAGAATTCAACTCAAGACAGAAATTGCCACGAACAAATGAAGACAACCTTCTTGGTACAAGCAAGTGAACTGTACACTCCATGTATTTTTGAAGCCTTTCAAGCTGAGTATGAAAGATTCATGTCTGCATATGATAAACCAACAGAAAGACCTAACGAGTACATTGTAGGGGTTGAGGTTCTTGATGGAAAATCTATAATGGAAAAGGAGTACACAGTTATAAGTGATTACTTCAATAAAATGGTCTTTTGTGGCTGTCAACAGTTTGAAAGAATTGGAATATTGTATAGTCACAGTTTAAAGATTCTTGTCATGATGAATATAAAGGTCTTGCCTGAGCACTATATTTTAAAGAGATGGACTCGTAGACAAGATGTGGTACTATACAAGATATACATGGGAACAATGTCTTGAAAAATCTAAAAATTGATGCAACACGACGCTATCAGAATCTTTCTCGCAAATTCCTTGCAATTGCTGCTCAAGCTGCTGACTGCAGAGAAATTTTATCATATGTTGATGATGGTAACACTCTACAAAGAGATGTCAACATTAAAATTAAAAACTCTCTAGATAGTTTCACTACTCAGCCTGAGGAACATGAAACATTTTCAGTACGTAAACACTTCTCTCACATCAGTGGTCTAAAAAAAAGGGATGTGAAGAAGAAGACTACTCGCCGGTAGCCATCATGGGTTGACAAGTTGCATAAGAAAAAACAGAGAACACCAAGCAAACATGTGTCGCAAAACAAATCCAATACGGTATGCATAAGTATATCTGTTTATTTTGAATGATTTAATACCATATTTTAATTTATTTCATATACAGCAGCAGGAATTTGTTAACAACCATCAAGAGTTTGAGGGATTTGGATCATTTACTACCTTAACAGAGCTACTTATGGTAAGTCTCCACACATGCTTCACAAGATTGAGCAAATTATATTGTTTCTTATAATCTCTGTTTTTGTTCATTTTGCAGGGTGCCTCTAATACTGCCCATATTCCACAAGGACCAAGTTATTATGGAGGAAATCATTGAATTCTCACGAAGCTAATTAGTTTCTATATTCTTTTGCTAAGGCTTGAGATGCAGTTTCAAACTACCTTATTTTAAATCAGACATATAACTTGAATCTAATTTATTAGCCTAAGCAAAACAATGCTAGTGGCATAGATAACAAATCATACTTGGGAAGCATGTTTACCTGTGGAATGTGTTGTGGTTGCCTGATGTTTACCGAAGTTGCCATTGCCTGATGGTTGCGCCTCTGTGACGGATCAAGGGCGACGGCGAGCTAACGTGCGTCAAGGTGGAGGATGAAGACGTCGTAGATCTGACGTGGTGGCGTCCGTCATGGCAGCCTCCGACGAGGGGAGGGGCCTGGGCCGTCCGTCGTGGCGGCCTCCTGCGAGGGGGCGTCCGACATGGCCGCGTCCAGCTAGAGGGAGAGCACTTCTCGCGCGGCCTCCGGCGAGGAAGAGGGAGAGCCTGCCGCGACCTCTAGGGAGGGGGAGGGCACATTGCGCGACGGCCTCTAGTGAGGGGGAGGGCGAGCCTGGCGCGGCAGTCTCTGGGTGGTGGCTTACATCTTCCTGGAAGAGGCAGTTGGAGTCTCTCGAACTTTCGATCCGTTACTCTTGATCAGGGTTTAATATTTCATTTAAACCGCTAAAATCGGTCGGAACCGGTTTAACGAAAATCGTGAAAATCAGAAAAATCGGTCAAAAACCGCTTTAAATCGAAAATTCAAAATTTGAAGGGTTTGCTATAGTAAGCCGGCCGGTTTCACCGGTTTGCTACAGTAATATATTTCAAAATTTGAAACCCATCGGTTTTACTGGTTTTCGGTATTTCGAATTTTTTTAATTTTTCAAAAAAAAATTAAATTTTTAAAACGAAAACCGGTCCAAACCAGTTTCATCAAAAACCGTGAAAACCGGCCGGTTTTGATCGGTTTTGTGAACCCTGCTCTTGATCCGTTTGGGCATCGATTGGAGTCTGTACGGTAGCGAGAGAGAAATCGAACTATTAGATAGAGTTGATCTGTGTTGGACGGTTGAGATGGGAGCCTAATGCCATCTCTGCATTGATAGTAGAAATTGAGGGTACCCGAATCCCTCTGAGATTTGTTCGCTAGTACTACTAGTAGTAAGCCTAGTATCCTGCACAACAAACAAATGGTGTTTTAGTTCAGCTGGTGCCGGTACCGGACAACAATCGGCTGATCGATGATGCCAGCGGCAGCCGCGCACAGGTCTACTACTACCTGATTAAGGCCCTCTTTGTTTTCACTGCCACTTCTGCGATTCCGCTTCTGCTATCGAATATTGAAAACAAACGCATCGATTTTGTCCATCCATTCTCACAATCCGAGCCACCGATTCCCAAAATCTCGGAATCGATCCGAACGGAGCGGAGCTTGTGACCGATTTTGTCTGACCAAAAGACTGTAGTGCCATTGAATTTAATCTCAAGTTTATAAAGTTTTCGAAAGTTATTTCATTAGTTTTATCTTATCGAGCTTTTCGTGTAGGTACCCTTCGAGTTCTGAGTTTGGAATGTTTAAATCTGATCATTTGAATTTGAATTTAATTTTAAATGTTTAATATTTATTTTTTAATTTTAGTTATGTCTCCTCGAATTATTAATTTGTAAATAGATTTATGTGCTTTTTAGTAATCATATATGAAAAGCAATGTCAACATGCCAGCAAATACACTTGAGGACATTTCAATATTTTACCATATAGATACAGTGAAATAACACTACTAGAATCCAAGCAAACAAAAGATATCAGCTTTTGTCCTTGCAGCTTTTTACAATCTAAATATTGAAAATGTATAATCTAAAAGCTAATTTTGAAAATTTATAAGGAAAACAATTAGACTCTGAAGCGAGCGACCGAACAGGCCATGCCCATGCACAAGCTGACAAGCACAAGCACACAGCTCACGCATCAGGCCATGACGACCGTCGCCTCGTTCGGTCACGTCCGCCCGTGTCTTTCGCTCCTCCTACCTCTATCGGCCGCTTTGCTATCGCCAGAGAGAGATCTGCTATGCTCGCCGGTCGAAGGGCAAATCTGTGCAACGTCAAAGTACGACGCGCCGCTGCCCTCTGCGGCAGGCAAATGTTTGGTGCGCTTTTGTCAGAGAGACTGTGACGAGCACGTCCCACCATCACAGCCACGGCGGCCTTGCCAAGCAATGCATGGGTCAGGACTCAGGGTCAGCTTCAGCTGCGCCATTTTTACTCTGGCGAATCGATTTGAGGAGTTGATGGTGCGAGTACGTTCGGACAGGGTTCCCAAAATCACTTGATTTTTGACCAAACCGCTGTGGTTTGATTTCATGGAACGACTGCTTTTTATTTTAAAATTTTCGTAATATCGAAAACAGTAAAAACCGTTCGATTTACTGTTAAAACCGCTCGGCTTATCATTAAACCGGTGGGTTTTAAATTTTAAATTTAAAACCATAAAAATTAGACGGTTAACTGTTGAAACCGCGCGTCTAAGCGATGAAACTGAGCGTTTTACTGTAGTAATTCGTTCAAATTTTGAATTTTTAATTTGAAACAGTTTTTGACTAATTTTTACGATTTTTGTTAAACCGATCTTAACCGATTTTAGCGGTTGAAATGAAATCATGAACCTTGATTCGGGCCCGGCATCTTTCTTGGTTTCCAGCGAACTTCGGACAGATCCACCCCTGCCGTCCACCGCGTCGTTCTTCCTTCCGCTGGTTCGGCCTTGATACTTGCATGGGCACGACGACCTTCTTCCCCGTCGCCGGCCATCACCGCAAGTGTTTCGTTCGCTAATCCTGCGAGTTACACGAAGATACTTCTAGTACAGTAGTAATCCACTAATCCACTGGAATCGAATCTCTACTGTTTTACACTTGTACTGTACAGTACTACTCTACTCCATCACAAGGAACGGATTCCATCCAGGATGGTTCCGTGCTGGTACTGTAAATCTACTCCTCGTCGGGTTTTATATTATTTACCACCGTTAATTTATAACGTTAATTTTGATTATAAAAAATTTTATTTTAATATATAAAATTATTAGTTATGATTTAAATTTTAATAATAATAAATCAAATAATAACAAAAATTTTATATTTAAACAAAATTTTTAAATAAAATAAATAATCAAAGTTAATATTAAAAATAATGTGTGTTACTAATATTTTAAGAACCGGAGATAGCATCATACAAGCTCGTACCCGTACTGTACATGGTGCCATGGTGGTGGTGACTGGTATCGCTTCGCTGCGGGTCTGACCGTCTGAGGCAACAGGCAGGTCCGTCCAAGCTGAGCAAAATGATGAGATGTTGAAAACTTCAGCCGGCCCGGTGGCCATCCGGATTCCGGAACTTGGAACCCAGCCACAGCCTGAGCCTGAGCTTCGCTGATGATGCGCACTCGTACGCACAGTCAAAGTTGCAGGCGCTAGGCAGTCTTCCACACGCGCAGGGCACGGCAGGGCGCTAGCACCGAGGCGCATCGCTGCCGCCTCCCTGCATCGGCGGTGCCTCTGAGTCCGAGCCATACGGGCCGGGACGCCTCTGAGGTTTTGGACCGGCTCCGGCGTGGTCTCGTGGTCTCATGGGGAGGCGCCCTGACCCGAGCTGCGAGCGAGATCTCGATTCAGTAGCGCCGCTAATACAGTCGTGTTCTCTTCTGGTTTGGGACCCCATTTGACTTGTGGTAAAGCGAAAGCGTCATCCCCCGCGACGAGGACAGGAGAGAGAGAACGAAAGGGGAGCGAGATTCCCCCTACGAGGAGGAGCGGCAGCGGCATCGCTGCTTTTGTTCGCCAAGGTCAGCCATGCATGGGTAAGGTTTCCACCGAGGCCGCTCCATGCTTTTTGCCAGCGAAATTGTTCCGCTCGTCTCCGTTGGCTGCGGTTAAAAATCACAGGCGATCAGGTCCCAACTCGGTCCCGGGCAGTGTCGCGGGCTCGTGCGGTCGTGCCACGGACCCACGGTCACTGGCGCAGGCTCGCTCGATGCAGAATCGTCTTGGCCACAGCCAGCACTTGTCCGTTCAAGCAAAATCTTGCGAAAATCATGGACAATGCCAGATTTTAATTTGCACCGGCAAGCCAAATGGCAGTCTGCATCAGGGATCGAAGGCGGGGCTGCACAGGAGCGTTTTACGGGACGGCAGCAGAGAATTTTTTTTTCCACCAATCGAGCTGCATGGCTCCTCTCTTCGGATGCAGCTTCCGTGCTCCCACCTTCCTGCTCCCTTGTATGCTCCCGTTACGTGGCGATCTGTTATTGGTCCATAATTTTTGGTGGGTCTTACACACAGGGTTTTAAAAACCACGGTAAATCACGTGAAAACCGCGGTTTTCGGTCTTACCGCTGCAGTGCGGTTTAATAAACTGATCGGCTTTTGCTCAAAAATCGTATCTAACACTGTAGCAAAAATGATAAATTGTTTGATTTTAACAGTTAATCGATCCATTTTTTACGATTTCAAAGACTAACCGTTTTTGAAACCTGCTCACACAAGGGAGCAACCATCCAGAATTAAGCAACCACATTGTCTTCCGTTTCCTTTATTCATGGCGTGCTTTCATCTGTAGTGCTCCCTCTGTCTTCCTGGAAAGATGTACCGGCATATCAATTAACGTAAAAAAAAATTGATCTTTGGAGTCGAACACATACAACGCTCTATCATTGCGATCAAATCGAAATGGTTTTCACGGGTTTCGGTTAAAAATTAAATTGGTCCAGTTCAGTTTGGATGAAGGTTTAAAAGTATTTTACAAAAATAAAATTTTGAAAAAAAATGAAAACCAAAAACTAAGTGAAACAGGTCAGTAAACCAATTAAACCAACCAAAAAACAGTGAAACCGATATAAAACCGATCAAACCGATTTGATTTCAAAATTTAAAAAATCAAAACTTGAAAAATAGTTTGGTAAACAGAAAAAACGAGTGATTTTCATTTTAAAACCTGATTTTTCTCCATTTATTGTGATTTTTCAAGTGTACTGGTTTTTCTGACTTTTGGCAAAATCAGAGCGGCTCCTCACCTCCAACAAGATCTGAAACCTTGCATTTCACTGAGAGAAATTTATTTATTTGTAGGATAGTGTTAATTTGTCACTTTGTCAGAAACATAATGTCAGATGACGAGTATTAGAATCAAGACATACAGGATAATGTCTGTCTCGAGTGTCTCGAGTTAAAAGACACTCTCTATCTTTTCTCTTTCTCTCTCCTCTTTGCTATAAAAAAGCTTAAATAATTAACACAATATAATAAAAAATTTTAATTTTATGATATCCTTTAAATAAAATCAAAACATACTGTGTGCCTAAAACAAAAAGCACACGAAGGATATCACAAATTCCTCTTCTGCTGACTGAAGGCTAATTTGGATCGCAGAATTTTCATAGAAATTATATAAAAAATTTTTAAAAATCAATTCAATTTTACAGAAAAAACTAGAAAAAATTTCGCTTTAAGCAGTCACGCTGCTACGCAGACTAAAAAAAAAACAGCAACCAATAAAAAGCTGTCACGTATTAAGAGTAGAGACCGGAGTACAAAATCTGGAGCACCGAAGCCGCATCCCCTCTCCTGTGTCCTCCCCCCACACACAGAGACACATACACGCGCACGGGCTATAAAGCCACGCACGCGCGCGCTCGCGGCCTCCACCTCCATCGCTCGCACTCGCCTCACGACGACCGCCGGTGCCCGGCGCGCCCACTTCGCCTGGCCACCGCCCAAAGTGGGCGTCATCTTTCTGTCTCTTCCCTGCTCCGCATGTCAACGCCAACAAAAGGAGCTTCCTCCTCCTCCACCAGCACCACTGCCGGCTCCCCGAGAAGCTTCGTTCCTATCGCCACTCCTTCCAGTGGTGCCCGTCCACTCGTATAAAGCGCGCGGACTCTTACTCGCACCACTGGTCTGGTGCCGCCACTTGGATTCCCTTCGCTTACTCTGCAGCAGAGCTGCTGCTGCCTCCTGACATCCTCGGCCAGCCGAATCAGGGACTTTGGGTATGGCGGCGGCTTCCGTGGCAGGAATCGGCGGCGGGAAGAAGCGCAAGTGCGCGGCGGCAGGGCTGGGCGAGCTCCACGACGACATGCTCGAGCGCGTGCTCGCGCGCCTCCCGCCGGCCAGCTTCTTCCGCCTGCGCGGCGTCTCACGCCGGTGGCGCGCGGCCGCAGAGTCCAACACCTTCGGCGCCGCCTGCGCGAGCGTCCCCGCTCGGGACCCG
>BCLF01000001.1:1565342-1615694 GCA_001602275.1 Zoysia japonica | reverse complement strand
TGGCCGCGGCGGGCGGGCTCGTGCTGTACCGCGACCCGGCGTCGGGTGACCTCACCGTGGCCAACCCGCTGACGGGCGCGTCCCGCGCGCTCCCTCCTTGCGCGGCGGTCGGCGCGCTGCAGGCCGTCGCCATGTACGGGTCCCCGTACCGCGTGGTGCTCATCCTCGGCGACCTCCCGGACCACCTCTCCATGGTGGCGTTCGACTCGACCACGGACGCGTGGGAGGAAGCGGTGCCACTGACCCGGAAGCAGGACGAGGAGTCCACCCCGGACGACCGCGCGGCGGACGACGGCGACGACGCGGTCTACTTCCTGAGCAAGTCCGGCGACGTCGTGGCCACGAACATGCAGCGCAGCGCGTCGAGGCAGTACTCGTGCGCCGTGACACACGGCGGACGCACGGGCCGCGACGCGGTGGCCTACTTCCTGAGCAAGTCGGGCACGGTCGTGGCCTGTGACCTCGCGCGCCGCGCGTTCGCCGAGCTGCCGCGGATCCTCCCGGCGTACCACGAGTACTCCATCGACGTCGTGGCGTGCGGCGCCGCGGCCTACGCGGTCGTGCTCTCCGAGTTCCTGGACACGTCGAGCCTGCGCGTGTGGGAGTTCGCGGACGGCGCGTGGCGCCAGGTCGCCGCGATGCCGCCCGCCATGTCGCACCCCTTCTTCGGGGCCAAGGCCGATGTCAACTGCGTCGGCCACGGCGACCGCGTCATGGTCTGCGTCAGCGCCGCCGGCACCAGCGGCTGTTTCTTGTGCGACGTCAAGACCAACTCTTGGGAGGAGCTCCCGCCGGTCGCCAACGGCGGCGGCGACGGGGAGGCCCCGGACTTCGTGGCCGCCGTCTCCTTCGAACCGAGAATCGAGGCTGCTGTTTAGAGCGGACGCTTTGGTTCCGTGGAGCTTGAAGCATTTCGGTTTCTTGTTGGATTGCTTCGCTCCATGATGAGAGAGTGTATGTCGTGGCTAGTGACTGTTCGTGTACGTACAAGATTTCGTCAGTGATTTGAGACCGTTTCACGTGAAACCAAACCACAAGCGTGTCGCTAATGTGTTTGTACTGCCGATTCGTCCTTGCAAGCTTGTATGTTTGACGTGGAAGCGCTCGGCAACGCGGAGCTGCCCGAGTTCGCCTAGGCGCTCCAACAGCCTCGATCTGCGACGCCACGTCCAGCCATTGCGCTCCGCTCCAGCAGCTCGATCTGCGACGCCATGTACAGCAACACCGAAAGCGGCGGCGGGCAGCTGTTGCTTTGGAAGGCCGCTTCCACTCCACTGGTGTCAGTCAGACGTCCCAGGCAGACAGGGCATCATCCACGATCTCGCCGCGAGACACGGCCGGTAAAGTCGTAGGCGGGCGCAATCCATTCCTCGTGGGGATGCCTCACCTCACTCACCGGCTCATCTGCACCACGAGGTCCGCGACATGCTCGTGCTCTCCACTGCCCGCTGCTTCGTCTCTTTAAGAATCACATCGCATTGCCTTATAGGGGGCGTGGGCGTGCGTGGCGCTTGTTGCTCTTTTTTCCTTGGGCTCTCGCTTTGCTTTTGCGCGGAGATGTGGATCAGCTGCTTTAGCAGCGAGTGCAAACAAAGCTTGCTCAAAGCGTGCTTGCGCCTTTGGTGGTTACAGCCTCTCGCAGAGGCTTTTCCCCCGTTGGTTACCCTCGACGAACATTAGTTACTGCGGTACATACTCCTGCTCAGCGTTCCTGTTACACTGCCCAGATCCTCTAGCAACAAGTGAGTCAATATGTAGTGATCATCCAACTCACTTTCGTTGATTTACAGTACATTTGATGCGAATTGGGCGATACTGAACTGAGATATAGATCACCAAATTCACTGTCCATTTTACCTCAATTTGGATACAAGAGATATCATATTTTCTTAGATAGGGCACGTATGCCAGACGCTGGGCCTTGGGATTGCTTTGTAGTGGGAAAACGGTAAGGGACCGGGGAATCATGAGCTGATGCAAGAAAAAATGATGGAATGGTTGACAATGTAACATGGCATTATATTTAGTATCATTGTGGTCTACATTTTGCAGCCACCGATCCAGCGACAACGGACAACACAAAAGCCGGCCAGCATGCCTTTCGATCGCTAGAAACCAACTGGTGAGTGGTGACCCGGTGCTTAAGCGTCATGCTCATTTTACAACATGATAAAAATTGGTATGATTTTCCAGTGAATTTCTTAGGTTGGTCGATCAGAGCAATTGACCAGGACAAACAAGGAAGATAAAGCTGTGGATGGATTATTGTCAACTGCTGGTTTGCTAATCGGATCAAGCGACAATGTTCCAGTGCAGGCAAAGATGGCCCAGGGTGGGCCGATGTACTTTTGGTCCAGCATCACAGTTATTGCCTGTCCAAATACAATGACGCACTGGTAATTTTTTTTTTTTAAAAGGCAGCTGAATAAGCTAAATTGAAGAGTTGCTTTCAGCAGATATACGCAAGTTCCAGAGTATTGAAATTCGCCTGCAGTTTTATAAAGCACTCTGGCTGTGAACACAACATAAGAAAAATATACAGCAGGAACCAGCAGCTCAATCTCCCTCTACAGAACGAACCGGGACAGTAAAGATTCTCCAAAACAAAAGCCAATATTTCAGGGGCGTGCTGTGACAACCACTTTACCTCAAAATTAAGGTACTACGTACCAACTTTTGTACATCTGGGCTAAGAGCCTTAATACACTTCGCACAAGGCAAACAGATGTATGGTTTCGAAATGCTCAAGATTTCCCTAGGTATGGCCTTATTTTATTTGAGAGAAAAATGGCAGGAAGCCCTCTAGAAAAGACCGATGTACGGCCAAGTTTGAGATGGGCATTCAGTGTCAGAAAATTTTCAGTATGCTTAATCACGATATTCATCCATGAACTTCTCATGGAATTCCTTGAACCTAGATATAATTGCTGGTATTTTGTCCTCCTGTGGCAAGATAGTGCATCTGAAGTGCCATGTTCCAGGGACCTTCAGAGCATCACAATTTAAAAAGAACAAAAAACATGTCAGCACAAACTCGATGATGTTTTCATTTTTTAAACCAGCAAGAACCATGTAATCTTTAGCGAGGCTTTTAGATAACCAACCTGCCTAAAACCAGAGCCAGGAACCACAACAATTCCAGTAGCTTCTAGAAGGCGCTTAGCATAAAATGCATCTGGAGCAGTGCCAGCTGCTTGGGCAGCTCCAATCGCTTTCTGAGGTAAGTGAAGGCGAGGGAACAGATACATTGCACCCTCCGCCTTGTTGCATGTGATACCTTCTAAACTGTCGAATGCTTCTTCCAAAGCCTGTGGGAAAAATGAAGACATATGTAGCAGAAAAGAAGGCGCTTAACATATTCAAAATAAATCTTTGCATTAAACTGTTCCAAATGCTCAGCTTGCAAACTTCACTACTCAACCAGTAATTACAAACCTGTCTCTAGTCCATGTTTAATAATTATACAGTTGGAAAATTGTGGATATGCTCACATCAAGCACAATAGAAGGGGCAGGACAAGGACAAACCTTTGCACGACGAGCCAATGATGAAAGGATACCATCCTTCTCTGCCATGAAGGATTCAAAGGATTCATCCCCAGCCTGTGAAGGGAGTAAGCATCTTAGTTAGCAACATCGTTATTGTGTCTCATAATATGTAAGTGCGCACTGACCTTTGGTGGATTCATTACAAGGCTAGCAAGAATTTGGCCTGAGATGTTGGAACACAGATTTACTGATGCCACCTTGTAAAATTGTTCCCTCACTTCAGGACTGAATCCAGTTAACTCCATGTAACCACCTCGTTTTCCACATTCTCCATAGTAACCTAGCACAGAAAACATTAAGTTTTACCATGAGTCTAAGAAAGCTAAACAGAAAAAAAAACTACAAGCATGTAACCAAGGTTTAGTACCTTTAGAAACCGACTGGAATGATACCAAAGGAAGATCATCATCTCCATATCCCAACGACCGCGTAATCTTTTTGAATGAATGGAATTGCTTATCTTCAACATATATATTTTCTTGGTAAACCTAAAAGGATAGTTAACAATAAACAGACTTAAAAGACCTACCAAATTGAAACATGTCAAATAGTTTCTGCAAGTGTGTATATCAACATGGCCAAGACTTAAAACCTTTAATATACGCTCCAGACTTACCTCGTCTGCAAGAAGAACAAGTCCTTCAGTCTTGCAGAATTCAACAATTTTCTTTTGATTTTCCTCAGAAAGAACCTATACAGTTCAAAGTAGAACACTGTTAACAAATCAAACTCGTCAATTATCTGTTGAGCGTATTCTGGTAGGTAAAACTGTCCGTCTCACATAGGAAAATTATTTATACCTTACATATAGAAATATGCCTAATGATAAACTACACAAGATTTATCTTTTGTGTGTAATAATATATAGATAGATAATAACCTGTCCAGTTGGGTTTCCTGGATTTATGACAACAAGCGCTCTAACAATGATACCCTTAGATCGAGCCTCCTCCAGCTGCTTTTTTAGCTCATCAACCTGCAGTCCCCACCCTGTCTCTTCATCAAGGAAATAAGGAACCTGAAATCAAATTTGTTCTAAAGATCAATTATAATATATAGAATAGTGGTGATGATTGATTCATTATGAAATGATTCCATTGAAATCATTGCATCTTATTTAGGATTTGGCTCATAGTCATACTATTTCCTGCAACTGTAAGTACTAGTAGATTCGATCGGATCCAACAAGCAACAAAGAATGGTACAGGACTTGAAGCCACAGAACATACAAGGGAACCACCATGAAGAGCGATTGATGCGGAGTAAAGTGGATATTGAGGAATTGGGCAGAGAATGCCATCCTTCTCAGACCTTATCAACAACTGCATCATCATGTGCACCTAGTTGGAAAAAATAATTTACATCAGATTGGTAATGATAACCAGCATAAATATATGTAAGCAGGTCAATTATTGATAAATATAGGACTGGTTCATAATTAACAAGAATGAATTATTACTGTTCATATCAGTTTAAGGATGGTCTACAGTGCATACAGCTGGGCTTGCCCCATCTGTTAGGAAGATGTTGTCTCCACTAGCATGAAAACCATCACGTGCAGCAATGCCAGCAGCAATTTCATCACGCAAACCCTTTATCCCCTGAAACAAAAAAGGCCACATGAACAATCAAGATCATCCAGTCACAGTAGTATTGAGCCAAGAGCATATATGTACCTGACTATGGCTGTATGCACCTGTCGCTCTTCCTGGGATCTTGTCTAAAATTTGCCATGCTCTTTCTATAGCATCTGAACTGTATGAAAGCATATAAATGAATATGCACAAAGAAGTATTAGTTAGCCTACTATTCAAAACCTAATTGTTCAAAATATTGTGGAGAGAAGCTATTCAAAATTACATGTATAACATGTGATTTATGCTAGATTGCTAGTAGTATGTACCTCATTGATAAATTATATAAAATTTAGTTTCCAAAAGTTCAAATTAAACATAACATTCAGGTGCTTGCAAGCCACACAGATCATAATAATTTACAGATCTTAGAACTCTAGATCAAGTTCTCTTATATCTCTCGAGTTACAACTCCTGTGTGCATAGAAGCAAAGGTCCCTATACGAATGAAGCAGATAGCTTTTAGACAAAAAACAAGAGTAGGACCCATGAGTGGTTGCACAAAGTAGTTATTGCACTGCTTACATCCCCATTGAAAACATGTTTGAAAAGACTGATCCGCACTACCTAGCACATACCTAACTACCTAAGTCAAATAACCAAATCACCTATAAGTCGCTTGTGTTCACTTGGTAAGAACAAAATCGTGTATACCTATACAAAGCATGAGTTTCACTTTTGTCCAAGAGAGTTGGGTGGTCACATAAAGAAAGAACCTGAAAAAGAAATAAAGTAAGCATGGAAACAATCATATATCAATGCATAGCCAAGATACAGTGCATACAAACCCACCTCTCGGAAAAACGTAACTGGTTGCTGACCAAGGGATTGGGGATTCCCAATGTTGCAGTACAGTATCTGCAATTAAAATAGATTGATGCAACTAATCAAGAGTTGCAATGAGTAAATATAGAGAATAGTTGACAGGGTCAAAATTCAAACCTCATCAAAAGGAAGTGATTCAGGATTTTTCTGTAGTTCATTTTGTAAATTCTGTAGAAGGCAAACAAAATCATAATTAAGTTTGCAAAAGAATCAACAAACAATATTAACATGATTTCAAGGGAAACTGTGATCTTCAATCCTATAAATTAGAGACCAGAAAATGCTATCTTGAAATTTAATTTCACTATTAGCAATATAAGGATTGCAAAAACTCAAAGTCATCACATAGGTAAGGACAATACTTAGGTGGCATCAGCATAGTGCTTAATGAATCGCTGGTTATGCAAGAAGATTAACCACTGTTTGAATAACAGGTACAATAACTTGTTAGCATCTGAAGGGCGTCCACCATATTCGAGTATGTGAGCAAATCATGTTCATAAAATACAGAGAAGCAAATATAAATATATAATTCAATGTAGCAAGGGTCTGGTTAAAGAAAACAAAGGAGAAGGCTATACTGGCACAAATCATGTACTCCTACCAATCATTAGCCTCAGGTTCTACCCTGCCCTGGAGAACTAATTCCATGTTTGCCCCATCATGAAGCTAGATGCAGTGTTAAGTAGCGTCTTCCGCATTACCCATGATAAACAAGCGAAAATATTACTAATGAACTGTTTTATTTCATGCTTGCTCAACATCTGATTGGGAATGTGAGTGATTTGACGCACCTGAGCGTGTGTAACAATCTCACCTCGAACAGCATATTCGCACTTCAAGACCTGAAGGAACAGACCGTTACGTGTCAAGTAATGTAGTGATCACTTCAACGCACATTTTACATACAGAAGTCACATTAATAGCAGGGAGAATGCTTCCAGTGCTGACAAGAAGTAGCTCTGATCAGATTCTATGGTACATATCAACATCATGTCGTTTAAATCCAATGATAGCATAGCACTATAGTCTATACTATAGCAAAGCCGCAGCAATCAAAGCAAGGGCATGGACCGAGATCGAAATTTTTCGATCCTCACGGCTCACGATGATCGCTCAGTTGACCACGCTCGAGCTGAGACCTGAGAGAACGAATTGAAGTCAAGGGGCGAATGCCGCACCTTGGGGTTGATGGTGTCGAGCGTCACTGCCGGCACGCCGGTGGACGCTGTGGATATGAACCTCCCCATGGTAGCCGCCATCGCCGCCACCGGGGCCGGGGAGCGGGGATGCAGCGCCGGAGCGGGAGCGGGAGCTGATCTGGATGCGGCGCGCAGGGAAGCGACCAACGCGCGACGCGCCTTCTCGGCGGCGAAGCGGCGCATGGTGGCGGCGCTGGCGATGTGACTCGGGGGGTCGCGGCGGCTATGAGGGGAGCGGGGAAGGGAAAGGCAGGAGCCAGGAGGGCGCTGATTATTTTGTGCCACGTTATCGGTTTGTGTTTTCTTTCTGTGGCGAGCGGGTTTTGACTTTGCCTTTACCGACAAGAAAGAAATGTTTGATGATTTTTACTTGATCAAAAAGACTTCTCTTATTTTTTTTGAGATTTTTGTATTCGTACCATTATCTCTTGAATCACAATATCACTTTGGTCGAAGGTAAAGCCTGTTTTAGTCACTCTAATAATACTTTTTTTTTCTAAAAATATATACAAATGTAGGAGTACATGTTTATGATATACTTAATTCATTCAAGAGTTTATTTTACTTTTGAAAGTGTCGCTTTACCTGAGTGCGAGCATTTTAACAATTTAGGACTCGTTCGAGTGGCTTTAATAATTTAACACACTGGTCCGCATATCATTTATTTTAGTGATTTTGTGTGTCAAATTATCGAAACCACATAAGAGTTTTAAATTGTAAAAAAAAAAATCATGAATGCTCTCTATTCATTGTTCACAAAAAAATAACAGCTGATTACTTAGTACCTCTTTAAATAGATCGCAGTATTTTCCTACGTGTAAATCCATTCGTGATAATGATGGAAGTGGTTCGAAATGGTGTTTTTTATTTTATTTTCTCAAAATTGATTTATTTTCTCAAAAGTGAAATCGATAACTAAGGAAAACATAGCTTTGATATTTTTTTTATAAATAAAAATAACCACGACTGTGATCTACGATTTCAGAACCGAGTTTCTTTTTTTACGAGTGGTCGTGGGGCGCGTGTCCATTGGTTTCACAAAAAAAAATTCACAAACGGTGCTTGGTGGTGGTAATGGCTTGCTGGCGCGTCTTGGGCTGAACGGTTGGCCCACGTATAGCTGCTTGATGAGAGTCACGCCAACGATGGGCTCAGATTCCTGATTCGCTCATTCTGGGCTGGGCTTCTTGTGACGAGTCCTTCGGACCGCCTCCAAATACCCATCCGAACTCCGGCCTCCGTCTGACAGCGCGATCCGACACTGCGGCCCACGTTCATATCCATAGATGTGGTTCACGGCGTTTTTACACGAGGATCCTCGCGTTGGCGTAGCTGTCAATTACCGTCACTCTCAGTCTCAGCCGGAAAATGAATCGCGGCCAGAGGTGGCAACGTTGTCCGGCTCAGGTCTGGAGGTGGTCGCAGGCTGCCGTGGGGGGTGTACAGGCGAGCTCCCCGGATTCTTCTTTATCTGGTCGCCCTCGGACCAGGACAGCCAGCCGATGCCGCAGCAATGCGCACGGGGCGACGTGCTCCAGGATGACCGTTCGTGCCCGCACAGTGGCGCCCACCGCCCACGCGGTAAACCGGCAAGGCGGCGCCGCCGTGACGGACGGTGCCGTATCCCACTCGCCAGTCGCCGTCCCGCGGCCGTGCGCTACCGCTCCGCTGGCGCCACGACGCGCCTGTGATTCTCTGGTCCTTGCCGACCTGGCGATCGCGCTCTTCGACGAGACGCTGGGCACGTTGCCCAGTCCTACGCGGGAAGCCGCCAACACGATTGCCACCAGTGGTTGTGTTGCGGCTTGCGACTGCCGGGGCGCCAGGTGGACCAGAAACGCGACAACGCACTTCGCCGTCCGCTCGCCTCGTTGGCGGCGCGCCGTTGGTTAGTTGGCGCAACGCGTCGCTCCGGGCCGCGGTGTCCACCCGCATGGCGGCCGCGTACTTGACACTGTGAGCTTCCGTACCGTACAGAATCTACTAGTAGCACCGGTCACGTCGTCTTTTCTTCTCCGAGCAGCAAGAAGTCAGGGCAGTTTCTCTTTGAAACTCTACAGCTGCTTACATCTTCGAAGCAGCCACGCCGCGAACCCTCCCTTCCAGCTCTGAAACGATCATTAGAGTAGCTGTACACTCCATGATGCAACAGCCCAAGCTGGAAGGCCGCTAGATTTCTCTGGAAGAATGGCTTCTACGCCGTTGGCTACTCGGACATATAACTATCCGTCTTATGTACCCGTGCACGGCTCAGCTCATCCGATTCCCAGCTCTCAGACTGCGTTCCGGAGTCGTATGAACGTAAGCACTCTCTGTCTAAAGCGATGTGATGTCGAGCGAGACAGACAGAGCGCTAATTAATCAGCGGGATTTGGGACTCTGATGACCGGAATCCTTGATGACCCATCATTGTTGGCACTCGGTCCCTCCGTCCGTGGTACTGGCCGCAGTCCACAAAAGAAAAAAGAAGGCTGCCGGCGGGCGGTAAGCGGCGCCGCTGGAGAAAGGACTGACACCCTGGAATTCAGCGCCGTGTTTCCCATTTCGGAGTCAAAGGCCGTGCACTGTGATTGTTAGGCCCCTTTGGAATAGATTTTCAAAACTGATTCTGCTCCGAATTATATAAATGTCAATCGAATAGTTTTACAAAGAAGTCTTCTAGATTCTCTCTTTAAAAACACTTTTTTAATTTGTATTAAAAGTCAAAAGTGCTTCTCATATATTCTTCTTTTATTTCCACATTAAAACTACAATAAAAGTCGTTTTGCCAAACGGTTTGAAAAATACTTTTCGTAAAAAATCTATTTATTTTTTAGAGAAGCTATTTTTTGGAAGAAGTTGTTTTTTAAAAAAACTATTTTCTAAGAATCTATATCAAACAATACTTTTATTTTCAGTTCTGCACATAGCCGCATGAAACTATTATCTCTGCTCACGGAGCGTGCTTTTTTAAGGGTAAAAGTGGGAGAAACGAACGCAGACGTAGTACAGGTTAAATTAGGTGCCGTTTGAATCTGAGGGATTCTATGAATTCAAATAAAATTTTTTTATAAGTATCTAAACAAGTTTTGGGAAGATTACAAAATTGTACTCTATAAAATTCTATAAATCTAAATATTATTTAAAATTTCGTAATCTAAATGGTTGGGATTTTGAATTTCTAAAATTCATATTCTAAATTTTAAAAAAGTCAAATAAAATCTCGTAATTCAAACAATTGAGATTTTAAAATCCTAAAATCTAGATCTAGAATCTCAAAATCATGTTTCAAATGGGACCTTAGTGCAGGGTTTAATGAAAACCGCGAAAACCGAAAAAATCAGTCAAAAACCGCTCTAAATTGAAAATTCAAAATTTGAACGGTTTGCTACAGTAAACCGGTCGGTTTCGTCGGTTCGCTACAGTAACAGATTTCAAAATTTGAAACCCGCCGGTTAGCCGGCCGGTTTTACCGGTTTATCGAATGATTTTACCGGTTTTCGGTATTCCAAATTTTTTCAATTTTCTATTTTTTTTAAAATTTTTAAAACGAAAACCGGTCCGGACCGGTTTCACCGAAAACCACGAAAACCAGCCGGTTTTGAGCTGCCTAGTGTACGTTTCGGACTGGAATTGCTCGAAATATCCAAGACCTTATAGCATGCTAGCATAGAATCTAAGGTACCCAAATGAACGTGAGCCGTTTATTTACACGAATCAAGAAGAAAATGGTTTTTTATCTCTTAAGAGGTAAAAGCACTAAAATAATTAATAATTATTATAATATTAAAATTGAAAAGGAATCAACAAATTATAGAAAGTTGATTGTGTTGTATATTAGGTAAGTGACTATTTTGAAAATAAAACCATCATCGGGAAGAAAACTGCTCCATCGAAGGAAAGAAATGATACGGGCGTGAGACATGGTAGGATTGCTGTTGACATCAATATTATAATTTGCATTTTATTTTATTTTTTTAAATTCGACGGTTTAGATTGATTTAGAATTTCACCTCTAAAAGGTGAAAGGAGAGATAGGGTACCTTAAGCAGAACTGAAGTACTCCTATGTCAAAAGTTTGAACGAACGATGAAATGCTTTCGAGAGTTTGACCTGGTGCCCAGTGTCCAAACAAGCCGATAGTGGAATCAAACCCAACTGGAGAACCACGGCCTGCGAACTCGCGAATAATTGAGTTTCATGCCAGCCGCCTAAACATTGGTCACACACCATAAAAAAACCATTCTTGACACGATACGGTCCTAAGTTTTTGCCAAAAATTCTACGAGTACATAACGATTGGTCCTTTTTTTTTTTATCGACACATGCCATGGTTTGACTATTCCGCGATCATAGCTATCGAACTTGAATAATGTTTCCGCTGCAGCAGCCCCGCTCCCGCGCGTGCAAGAATGTCCAACTCGGGAAGGCGACGCGGCTTTCAGCTTCGGATAAGGGTTATCGCAAATCATCAGTGTTCTGGAGATATTATCACTATGTCGTCGTGCGTGTCCAGAATCTCTAGTTGTTTTCTCGCATCATCCTTTCTCAGAATCTTTTTAAAGGCCAAAAAAACTAGTAATCGAGAAAGGGATGTCTCTGTTGATTGGTTCAGCCCGCGATGAGTCGTCAAGATGTTAGAAGCAGCAGTATCAGAGTAAGCAAGGGTAACGACGCATCAGTTCATCGGTTCGCAACCATTGCGACATGACGAAGAGTAGGAATAAGGTTGAGTGATACTACTCCCGCGGACACGATATCATCTGTAGAAGAATCCACACAGCCGTGAGATGAATGGACCAAGGCAAACAAGCTTCTCGTATCGACTGCGATGAGATGGCGCTCATGGAGTCATGGGGTACAGGGACACAATCCCTTCAATATCAATCGACTGTGATGTGACCGTATTCCTTTGCCCGCTGACGGCGAACCTTCCGCGGAACCGCGCGCGGCTGACGGCGGACTCCGAGCGCGACACGTCGGGTCAGGACGCCTATCCGCTCCGCTGTGTGGCGGCTCCGGTTGAGCAAACCCAAATTTTCTTTGCTCGCATCGCATCGCGTGGCGTCATCGCGTATGATTTTGTTTCTCCGTTTTTTCAAATCGATGAGACGCGCATCACTAAAAGCGATGGATGGATGAGCTCATCGGCCACCCTATCCCCGTTCCGTTCGCCGGTGTTGCTTGTTCGGCCAACTGCCAGGCCCCCGGGCAACGCTTGCTGCTAACTCAACTCCGGATATTTGATCCTTAGAAATCTCAGCAAACGATCGTCCATCGAACAGGTGAGCCCAGCTCCGATCCTATCCCTCTGGCCACACCCCACGGCAAATTCAAAAACGAAAAATCCTGAAGAACTCTTAACGCTGCTACAGTGCTACCACGAGACATCGATGACCCTGGCTCGATTGTGAGTACTAGTACGAGGCTGCGCTGGGGTTTTGCGCGCGCGCGAAAGAGGGGTGGTTCGGAGTGATTAGTCAGTCGTCCATGATTGTAATGGAACTGGTGCTGGTAGTGTATCAGGTGTGTGCGGCTCGTTGTTATTAGGCGGGTTGGTGATGGCGTTGGCGTGACGGGCGTCAGGTCTTTGGAGTTTGGGGGGAAACAGATCGCAGATGTTCTTGTCAGCTTATCCGCTGTCAAATCTGCTGGTTTGGCGTGTCCCCCGCGCCTTGACAAACGCTGGCGGTGTGGGTAAGAAAGAGATGGCCGGCGGCCGGTTTTGACCGTGGGCACCCGTGTGGTCAGAACAACATCGACGACCGGTTGGTTACTGCCGTTTTCAGTTGCTAGTACTCTACAGGTAGCCGTAGCCCGCGACAGAGGACGGTGAAACTGAAAATCAAACTACTGCCGGAGCAAGCAAGAACAACAGATGCAGTAATCCAAACTTCAAATTTGTTTGTTTTCCTTTTTGTCACCCCAGTTCATGTTCTATCCACACGAAACATTTACATCAGACGGCTATAAAAATCTGTACAATTTTTTCACCTCTCTCTCCCTATAGGAAAATACGCACGCGACGCGACGAACACAAGTATACGCAAAACTTGTGAGGTCGCAATGAGGAACGAAAGAGCCACCACAAGAACCGGCTTCACCGGTCGAGGCTCTCGCCCGCGGCGAGGCCCATCTCGATATCCCGCTCGGCTGCAGGGGGCGGCGACGCGCCGCCACACGCAAGCAGCCTCCGCAGCCCGACCGCGCGTGCCGCCTCTTCATCCTGCGGTTGGGAGGGCGACGCTGGGGCCGTCGGCTCCGTCGAGAGGGACTGCTGCTGCGCGGCGCGACCGGTGCTGACCTCGTCGTGGGAGCCGAAGAAGAGCACGTTGGTGGGGAAATTGGGGGACTCGGGGTCGGCCTCGGGCGTGGGCACCGCCGGCGGCGCGGGGGGCACGGGCGGCTCGTCGACGGCGGGGCAGCGGCAGAGCGGGCACGTGGAGTGCGACTTGAGCCACATGTCGACGCAGGCGACGTGGAACCCGTGCCCGCAGCGCGGCAGCACGCGTGCCGTCTCCCCCGCGGCGAGCTCCGTGATGCAGACGGCGCAGTCGAGCGACTCGCCCTTGCCCATCTCCCTGCACGGCAGCTTCGCCATGGACTTCTCGTCGAGGCCGCCCTGGTAGCACCACGCCGCGGCGCCGTCTGCTGTCCTCGCTTCTCGTCTTCCGCCGCCGCCTCCCCACAGCAAGAAGCGTATCCACGCCGCCACGCCTCGGCCCGCCGGCGCACCGCCGCGGTACCGCTTCGCGCAGAGGAAGATGTAGAAGCAGAGCACGAAGGTGAGGAAGACCGCCGCCACCGCGGATAGCATCGTGGTTGCCGCCGCAACCGTCGTCGCCGTCACGGCCATCGAGCACGCTTCCTCTGTTTCTTCTCTCTTTCTCTCTCTTTCTGCTTCAGAGAACCACAGCTTGCTCCTCTGTCACGCGGCCAACCGCAGCCGTCCTTGGCGACCGCCCTGTCCTCCCTCGCAGGCTTCTCCTCGGCGTTGGCGTCGTCGCGGAGCTCTCGACGCCGGCATATATTTAAGCAAAGCCCCCGTGTCGTGTTGGAGTTGGGGAATTCGAATGATTAGCGTGGCAGAGCGCGCGCTCGCGCTACTTATACGAGGTTCGACGGCGCGGGATTGGAGGGAGGGGATAAGACTCACGCAAGCGAAGCGGAGGGAGCCACCGGCGTGGGGACATGACATGGCTGTGGTTCGGTTTGGAGGGGAAGGTGAGCGAGCGAGCGAACAAACTGTGGATGGAGGGAAAGCGTGGACGGCGACGGGTTTTGAAAGCGTTGACGAACACCACCAATGCAGCAGAGCGGAACAGAGCGGAGCGGAGCACCCCTGTTCGTTCGCCGTTGGACAACCGCCCATCCCAGGCTGCTGCGTCGCCCTCTGATCCCCGGCGATGGCGTCGCATATGTTCCCATGCGCGCCGTCGCACGGGTGCACCGGATGCAACCACATCGTGGCCGGTGAGCCGCGACGTCGACCGCCCGCGCTAGCTCCGCCGATGGTGCGGTCACTGCAAATCGGCATCTTTACTAGTTGCAGGTTAAAAGTCATCAGTGAAACTGTAACAGTATAAGCCTTGGAGGAATCCGGTTCAGATAAGCGAGGATATTACTAGTGAACGATGTGACATAATCGACCCAGCTTTGCCTCCAGATTACGGGGACGTTCACGTTCCCCTCTCGGCTGTCTCCGGGAATTGTGGACCGTATGCCGTGAGCGTGTCGCGGCACCTCTCCGGCTGTGGACCCAGCCGATGGGTGGAACAAGCATACTCCTATGCTGCAGGCAACGGCAAGGCACGAGCTACGGGCTACGGGTGGACCACCGTGTAGGCTGCCTGCCTTGGCCGGGGAGGTTCGGTATAGCCGTTTGTGCCGGTCCGCACCCCGTCCCTTTCCTCTTCCGGTCCACCGGTGTTTCGGGACGAAGCAACTGCCCAAGCCCCCAACTGGTGGTTCTTCTCGGACGCAAGCTCGATTGCTGCCGAATTGTAAGTAAACGGCCTTACCTAACTTGATTTCGAACGAAGGTAGTATCCAGGGCTGGTTGACCAACATATATCCGCCTCTAAGTTAGCGCGACCGGCACCCATCTAACGCGACTTAGCCGCGCAAAAGGAAAACTAAGGATTGGCTGGTCACGCTACGTTGACGTTGAACGTTACCTGCGTGGCATGGGTGTGCAGCCAAGTCCATGCCGAGCGCCTCGGCGTAAGACTGGTCGAAGTGCCGTGAACCTAGCCAGCGGCGGGGCGGCTGCCAGGAAGCAAACGGGAAGTGGCCGCCTGCGCGCCAGGTCGCGGAGTCTTATCCGGTGTCCGGGGCCGCGGCAGCGACGCGCTGGAGGATGGACGGGGTCGCGCGAGCTGCCGGCCGGGACAGCGACGGAAGAGGGCCGAGGGCGGCAGGGCGGGAGCCGTCCGCGCCCGGTCGTCTGCTTCGCTGCGCTCCCGTGCGCAGCAGCTGACTGCTGAGCTCAGCTCATGTGACTCGGTCGCTCCTACTATTACTACTATTCCGAGTGTTGAATCGTTCGGCTGTGTCGTTGTGCCCGGCCAGGTCCGGTCAGGCCGGCAAGGCTGAAGGCTCTGTTCGGATGGAGTAAAACTAATTACTCGTCCTCCAGAGTAATTATCAGATCTACATTTTTGAACAGACTTATGTGGTGTTTGGATAACTGGAAAGTAAGGTGAGATTAGATTTGAGATAAGAGAAGAGAAGATCTACCCTTCATTGATACTCCCTCTGTTCGGTTTTATTTGATGTTGTAGTCATCCGTGCAAGAAACAATGAGCTGAAGGACTATATTGCTAAAGTACAGAATGAGATCAGGGGCGATGAATGCTAGTGGGACCTGGACGACGGGCATGGCTCTGTCTTATTCAACGTGCTCCAGCAGTAAAAATCGAATGACAAATATTTAAAAAAAATTAAATGATAGAATGACAAATAAAAAAGAACAGAGATAGTATCTCATATTAAATTTCAATTTTTTATTTATTTTTCAAACCTAAACCCACCTCTTATTTCCCAATACTCAAATGGCACCTTAGAACTATTTTAGCCAGCTAACTGTTAGTCGGATGATCGGATCAACGGGGCTAAACTGCTGCCGGAACCGTGGAAACCGAACAGAAAACAGAAAAAGGGCGCGTCCACCGGCGCCTCACGCGCGCCATCATGCTGGCGACGGCTATCCGCCCGGCCTATCGGCGGCGCCGAGGCTTTTTGACCGCGATGCGGCGGCCACAAAGCGAGCTTTCCGCGCGGCGCCTTTCTCCTAAACAAGAGGGCTCCGGCCTCCGGGAGCTCGTGCCGTCGCGCTGAATCAATCGGTGGTAGATCACGGCACGAACCGGAGAGCGCGCGCATATCTGAGAATCTCTCACGGCACGGAGCTCATGTGACTGATGTGAGTGAGATTAAGAAAAGGCTAACTGTTAGTGGCAGCGATTTGAATCCAACATAGGTTCGGCAGTTGGGGCCCGGCCAATGACTGTCAGTGCCCGAGCGTACCCAGGCAGCGTCCCCGGGGCCAGGAGGAGCCGGAGCGGACGTGTCTGGTCGGCCACCTACGGAAAGGGAGATTTTCCCGGCCGTTTTTCGTTGGACCGTGCCACTTGGCACGCTGCCCACTGGTGGCTGGCTTAATTTGCTTTTCCCCTGGTCTTGTGGAGGGATGAGGTTTGGGATGATGGTGTCTCGCTCAGCTTGTGGATGGGTGACTAAAACTAAAAGTGATGCCGTTTTTCCTCTCTGTCCACTTTCTGTTTCTCTGTTCAGCCCGGCCTATTTGCGTTCTGGGCCTCTAGGTATTTTACTGGGCTTCTATACGCTTTGGTATTCGGCCTGGCTACCAATCATGTGCTGCTTGTATCAAATGGGCCTGACGGGGGTAAAGGGAGGCAGACAACCAATTAGGCAATCAAGCGAGAACGAGCTTTCGGCTCGGTGGTAAAGTCGGAGCTGCCGACTTTGCCCGTCGCGGGTTCGATCGAGGCGTGATGTGAGCTTTGTCCTCAGAATAATATGCAGAGAGGGTGATGTTTTGCGATTGATCTAAAATATTTGGTGATCTTTTATAGTACACGATCTTTAAGATGTTGAGTATAGCTATAGGTCTAAGAATTATACGCAAAAGTGTGTGTACGCAGTGAGTTGTGAGTGTGTACATGCGTATAAAATGCAGATATTATAGTTGTAGAATTATACGCAAAAGTGTGTGTATGTAGTGAGTTGTGAGTGTGTACATGCGTATAAAATGCAGATATTATAGTTGTATTCAGCAGAAGAGGTAAAAAAAAAAAACCCAATCAAGCTCGTGTTCGCCAGGCCACAAAAGCATTGCCTGTTCTCACTGTGCATTGAGAAAATGAGAAGATCCGTTAATTCTCAATGCTACCACTGCTACTGACGTTCAAACATCTGCCCATCTGCAGGCTGCTAATCTGAGCGACCCCGTGAACTCAACCCCTGGACCTGCCTCTCTGTTACAGGTTACAGCATGCCTGCCTGCTGTCATGCTGCGCGATGGGCACTCCCACTCCAAAGAGCTGGGCCTTCACTTGTTTTTAGGTCCCCCCTTGACCATGACTTTGGCCTGACGGTATGCGGTGGGTTGGCTACCCGTATTACCTGCCCCAGTCTCCTGTTAGGTTCAGAGGACCGCCAGAATCTGGCTACTTTCCTTTTCTCCCCATGCTGTTGTCGTCGGAGCTGATTCCCCAGTAGGTCGTCTAACTTCGATATTGGTCCCATCATCTCGACCTAAATAGAATCTCGAGGCCTCGTAATGTCGGATGCCACACCTAACAAGCGAAGAAAATGGTACCACTAACCGGCTAGCTCTCTGATGGAGTACATACGAATCGTCGTTCTGAATCTCTTAAATACTTTCTTCAGAATTACTCCCACTGAACAAGCAAACAAACAGTCGAGACCAAATCGTCAGCAGACGTCCCCGTCCGCCCGATTAAACAACGGGATCTCGATGACGAACGAAGAAAGCCACACATGCCTACTCCTAATAAGCCCACGGTTCCAAAATCCACGAAGAAGTGAAAACATTGTCAGCTCTGCCGCAGTGCTTTTCTCAAGACGTTGCTGTCGGATTACACTGGAACACGATGTGCGCTGCGGGGGTTGGCCCTGGTTTCGCCATCTCCGCCAGGCAATCAATCCACCGGCAGGTCCGGCACTGCGTGTAGAAACGGCAGGACCAAGACGGCACAGCCCACACAGGTGGACGAACGCGAGACGAGTGCTCCTCGACGGGAAGAAACTCATCGCTCGAGTGGGGGAACACCTCACGAAAACGACCGTTTCGACGGGTGCGGTGTGCCCCCGCGATTGGCTGAGTTTGGCCACCTGTTACCGCGCACGAGCCGGGGGTCTACGTCGTCTACCTGCAATCATCCTCACTATCATAATGTAAAAGGGAAGATAGTACTAGTACTAGCCGACTGTCAGTACTGAATTATGGTCAATCATGGCAGAGTACGATCAGGCCGGGAATGAAATCACCCACTTTTGGAACGAAGAGCGAAGCTATTCCTCTACAAGACAGCAGGCACTTTCTTCCCCACATTACTTTGTTTCGAGTGTCATCAGATTTGGCTGTCTGTCGCCGGTAGTGCTTAACCTAGTAGTCGCTGCTTGAGATTCCATGGTGGTTCACTTATCGTGAGAGATCAAGACGAGATAAGCACATCTACTACTACTGTAGCCATACCGATCCTTGGGTGGTGGTCAAAAGGAGGTGCTCGGCCGGAGCATGGTACCGCACACGCGCGCATTGTACCGCATCGTTGCCAAGCAGCAAAAGCGACCTGCAGATAGATGGACGGCAATGCTCTTCGTTATCGGAGCCACGACGCACGACCGCATAAACGAAAAGCGACGCAATTTTGCTAATTGGCCACTCCAGTATATAAGAGTAGAAAAAATGTTAGTAAAAGTAACCTTCAAATTTGAAGTACTTCTGCAGGTTTTCCGTGCTGATGGTTTTGTTTAAACAAACAATTTAGATTTTGCTTTCCTGTTGCAGGAAATTTTCTCCCCTCTGTAACACTGAATATCCAAGAGCAAAATCTCCTGCGCTAACAACCTTAATGTCATCATCAGGAGTCAAAATCTTGCCTTACCCCACTACTCAAAGACACGAAACTCATAAGCAGTCAATTTATGAAATATGAAATATTTAGACCTTTTTGTGTTTGTGAAGTGCGTTTTGTTAACGCTCTCCTCTCCACTTCCCGCTGACACCAGAGAGAGAAAATCAGCACCAGTAGCGTACAAAAAGAGTGGAAGAAGGAAAAAGGACAGGATTTCCCCCTTTTTCTTTTGGGGCATATAAGGTGGTTTGCTTCTTGTAGCCAGCAGACGGATGGTGCAGCCGTGAAGGGGAAGGACGAGGAGGAGAGGAGCTGCAGTCCGCAGGCATGGCTGCGGCGGCCATTGTTGCGGTGGTGCTGTTCTTGGCTGCAACTTCGTTTCGGGCTAATGCCAACACCGACTCAAGCGATGGTAAGCTCCGCTCCTCTTTGCGAAGAAAGTTTTCGCGTCTGTACATCGATTGGTCTGAATGTTTGACCAGCAAGGAATGAGAAGGGTGTGTGTGTTCTTGGTTGTTTTCCCCCGTTCGAGGTCAGTTCATTGCTTTTTTTTTTGAGTGTAAGGCAGGAGCGCTGACAGTCATTAAGAACCACCGTAGCAGATTACAGCCTATATTTTGCAAAAAGCTAAGGCAACACAAAAAAAACATGAGGCAAGGTACCTCAAAAAGACCAAGAGATTTGTAGAAGTACTGGTTTCCTGAAATTTAGGTTCAGATGCATTTGTTATGTTCAGAACCCCGTGGGAATTTTTCATGCTATATCATATTAGTTAAGTTGACCCAGAAATGCTATTTCTTCAGTTTGCTGCACGCGGACATCTTTGATTTTGGCAATAGTTATATGTACTCAGAAAAACACAATGTTTCTGAAATCTTGCTCTTGCCTGTGCAGTTGATGCTCTCCATGTCTTCTACACAACCATGAATTCACCGCCCCAGCTGACAAATTGGGTGTCCCAAAACGGGGATCCCTGTGGACAGTCGTGGCTTGGGGTCACCTGCTCAGGTTCCAGGGTGAACACAATGTGAGCTAGATGGACCTTTTGAAGGGTTATGTTTTCTTTCATTCTCGACAACTTGTGCTTCTCATCTGAATTTGTCTTTCTTCTGAATAATTCCTCTACAGAAAGTTATCTGGAATGCAGCTTAACGGAACCTTGGGGTACAACATGAATCAGCTGACTGCGCTAGTTGAGCTGTTAGTGATATCCCTTGTGCTTGAAATTGCAATTCTCTGATGTTTAGAAACCGAGTGTGATTTTGTGTCTTAGTTCTAATCTAACATAGGCTCCTGCAGTGATATGAGCAACAATAATCTTGGAGGCAGTGACATTCCTTATAATCTTCCACCAAATCTTGAGAGCTTGTGAGTCATGCTTGATGTGTAACTGATCCATCCTTATTATGTAAAACAATCTATTTTGGTCTCATATAAAACCTTGCATGCAGAGATATCTCAGGAAATAACTTTACTGGGACTGTACCATACTCCATCTCCCAGATGGTTGCACTTAGGCATTTGTAAGTTGCCTTTTGGGTTTTGTACTATGCTGCTTTGTCAGAGCACTCTGATGGATTTAACCAAATTATGTTTGTTTATCTCCTTGTTTCAGAAATCTTGGTAATAATCAGCTCTCTAATGTCAATGATATGTTTAGTCAGCTAACAAATTTGACACTACTGTGAGTATTTTTCCTTTCTTTATGATCACTTTATGCTTGCTGTGTTGTAATCGTTGTTCTGGAATCCCAGTGGTAAACATGAAGTGATTGTCCAATTTTCAGGGATCTATCATACAACACATTTTCTGGTGACATACCACAAAGCTTTAATTCCTTGACAAGTTTGAAAAAACTGTGAGTACTCATCTTCCTTGTGTCCTGTTTCAGTTCATTTCACCAAGAAAAGAAAAAAGAGGTACATGGTTTTGCCAGTTACACTGCTACCCTTTTTGTCAGTTATCTGCAGAATAACAGATTTAGTGGCACAATAGATGTCCTTGGCGATCTTCCTCTTACCGACTTGTAAGTTGATATGCTTACCATCTTCGCCAATTATAATTTACAAGTTGAGTTCCTATAAAATTTTGCAATCCTTGCAGAAATGTGGAAAACAACCAACTCACTGGTTGGGTACCAGATAAACTAAAGGGAATCAGGAGTATCCAGTGAGTATTTCTTCTTGTGATGGTGGCAGTTGTAGGCAAATGGCTTGTACATAAAAATTTCGTCCTCCTTTTGCAGGATAAGTGGAAACTCGTTTAATGATGGTCCTGCTCCACCACCTCCACCATCGCCACCACCAATGTATGCACCACCGCTAACGTATGCACCACCGCAGACCAGTCGACCTGCTGTTCCAAGTAGTACTGATAGTAGTGATAGCCAAGCCGAAGATCATGGCAAACACTCTAAACTAGGAGGTGGTGCTGTAGCAGGAATTGTATTATGTTTGCTGGCCTTTAGTGCTCTTGTTGCATTCCTTGTGATCAAAAGGAACTCTTGGAGGATTTCACGCGGACAAGACCCTGAACAGAATGAACCTCTCAGCCCTCTTGCTTCTGGTCTTAAACGTAAGTCTGTTGGATACCTGTTCTCATCTTACTATTGCACTTTGATTGGGTAAATAATGTGATGTCCTTCTGTCCCAAAACTGTGATTTTCAGAGATAAAATCTATTAAATCTGTCAAGGTTATATCAACAATTCCCAAGGAAGAATTGCAGAAGACTGTCTCAATGAGTTTGAAGCCTCCAACGAAAATTGACCTGCACAAGTCATTCGATGAAAATGATATCACTAACAAGTCCATCACAAGAAAAGTAAGTTTATCATCTATCACGGTACCTGCATATACAGTGGCAGACCTGCAGGTGGCAACAGGCAGCTTCAGTCCTGATAGTCTAATTGGCGAGGGATCATTTGGCCGTGTTTATCAAGCAAAATTCAGCGATCAGAAGGTATTTCCCTCACTATTAGCTATCCTTTACCTTTCAGATGCAAAGCGTCGTTTATATGGCATCATCCATATTTAATTTAAGTTTGTAGAATATTTTTTTTTGGTTTAGTCAAAATCTGCAATTAAGTGGACGTGCTAAAATTTGAACATGTATTAAGGTGATACTTTACATTTCAACATGGACAGATAGAGGTGCATAAAGATTATTATGCAAATTATATATAATCCTGACTACTGCATTACCGCTGTTCTCTGGTTGCGAACTTTCAGGTCTTGGCTGTAAAGAAAATCAGTTTTTCTGCATTTCCAAGCCATCCTTCAGAATTGTTCGTTGAGTTGGTTTCGAACGTGTCAAGGCTAAATCATCCTAACCTTGCGGAGCTAGCTGGTTACTGCTCAGAGCATGGACAGTGCTTGCTAGCATATGAACTCTACCAGAACGGTTCTCTCTATGACCTCCTCCATGTGAAGGATGAACACAGCAAACCATTGTCTTGGAATAACCGTGTCAAGATTGCCCTGGGATCTGCAAGGGCATTAGAGTAAGTAAAACTAGAACACCAACCTTTCTTATTTTCACGAGGGTCTTTAACATAAAAGTATGTCTGTTGCATGATTCTTTTTTCTAGATACCTACATGAAACTTGTTCGCCATCTGTTACCCACAAGAACTTCAAGTCGGCCAATATCTTACTGGACAGTGAACTGAATCCCCACGTCTCAGATTCTGGCTTTGCAGGCCTTATTCCCAACCAAGAATTTCAGGTAAAATATGCACTAAAAGCCCATGGCAGCCTGCACCATCATTTTGAGGAACTTACTAGCACAATTCATTTGCTTTCATTAGGAAAAGATGTTATACCTAGTTTTGTACTGTAAACTGTAGTAAAATATACTCGTTTAGTGCTTGTAATATTTTTTAATCCAGAAGTACTTATACAGTTGCAACCTGTTAGGGAAATAGATCTTGTATTCCCAGGGGCCAATAGCCTCATATATAAATAAGGTACATGTGGTACAGAAAAATACAATAAGGGCTCTTTTGGAACGCAGGATTTTCACAGGAATTGTGCAGGAATCAGTTCAATTTCACAGGAAAAACGCAAAAATAGAAATTTTTTCCTTCAATCCAAAGGAGGCCTAAAAATATAGGATAACTAACTCTAGTCTATCCAGAACAACTAACTCTAGTTTATCCATATCTCTAACACAAACTACAATTTCAGGAATCAGACGAGAACTCAGGATACAGGGCACCGGAGGTGACCATGTCCGGGCAGTACTTGCTGAAGAGCGACGTGTACAGCTTCGGAGTCGTGATGCTAGAGCTCCTGACTGGCCGGAAACCGTTCGACAGGTAGGGTAACACACTGAAACACCTGCCGTTTCGATTCAGATTTCTTCTGAGCTCCAACAAGAACAACCTGCATCTGAGCTCGTGCAGGTCACGGCCGCGGTCGGAGCAATCGCTGGTCCGCTGGGCGACGCCGCAGCTGCACGACATTGCCGCGCTTGACCGGATGGTCGATCCCGCGCTGCAGGGCCTGTACCCTTCGAAATCCCTCTCCCGCTTCGCCGACGCGATCGCCCTCTGCGTGCAGGTAGACTCTCTCTCCCAACTCCCAAGCGCAAACATTTCTGGCTGGCTTCTGAATGCTGACGCTCGTGCTGCTCTTGCCTCGACTGATAATGGCACAGCCCGAGCCGGAGTTCCGGCTGCCGATGTCGGAGGTCGTCCAGTCGCTGGTCCGCCTGGTGCAGAGAGCGAGCATGACGAGGACGCACGAGAATCACTCGCGGGAGTTCAGCGAGCCCGGATTCTGATCGGGGGAAGTAACGGCTCTGTGTACATATAGAAGTTTCAGAGAGCGGCCTAGGTGTGCGCCGTGAATGTGTGAATTTAAATCGGCGCGGTTCTATACTATCTCAGGATCATATTTGAATTTGAATGGAATTTAAATGGCAGTGATTGTACGCTGGGCTCATATACGGCGGGCCGCTGGGTCAACATTTCCATCGCTTGCTCTATCCCAGCTTTTCAAGTCGAATGTTGTGTGTTTTGTTTGAGCCGGAATACTCCTTTACGTTTCAACTGGGCCGGCCCGGCCCAGCCGCCGAAACCTCCAACCGCCACGCCACGTTCGCTCCAAGTACTGGCCTCGGCCCTCGTCCATAAACAAACGGGCAAATCCACCAACCCCTCATCCCCCGCCGCCGAGCACGGCCCAGCTAGGCGATGCTCAACGCCGCGTCCTCCCGCCGGCGGTCTCAGTTGACGAGTACGTGCGCCAGGGACGGCTCCGGTTGTTGCGTTTCCCTCTATACGTTGTGCTGCAAGCCGAAGGCAGGGAGGCAGCGAGCTGCGCTAGTACGCGGCGCGATGGGGGAGCGACCGCGGCGCCGGTCGGTACAGGAAGTGGAGGATGAGGACGGTACGAGCGTCAGAGGATCATCGGGTATGTACCGGCTTACTGCGCATCTATGTTCTGGTGATCTGAATCTGCATCTCAATTTCTCAATCCGATTGGGCCTTTGGAGTGATTGGTTCTCTTTTACTACTGTGCCGTACGAAGCAAGAGCAGGGTCAACCACACACGCAAAACAGAGTTCCACGCAGCGACGGAGGGCCGTGCCAAACGGCGCGGGGGCAGGGCTCGCCTGCTGGGCCGCGCGTTGCACGATGCGCACGGGCAGATCCGACCGGCCAGTAGGTCGGGGCCACTGGCTCGTGGACGTGGTCGCGGATACGGCGCGCCCTTGTCGCCGGAGACAGTTATGCGTGCGGGTCAGGGGAGCGTAGCCCATCGACGTATGAAGGAGAGAGAGAATGGCTTGGTGTGTTTTGGTTCAAGGAAGAAGAAAGCAGCTGGATGGTTAGATCATGATCGAACGGTCAGGCTTCATCCACTATAATATGCCTCTAATAGAATGGGGGTAGAGTGGTCATTGCACAGGGTTGAAAATAGCAAAAAAATCAAAACGATTTAAAATATCTGAGAATGCTATTATAAAGGTTTACTGGTTTAGCAATGTTGAAAGCGCTATTTTAGAGAAGCCCATCATCTAAATGCTATTCTAGCGAAACCACCTTTTGAGAACGCCAAAATAGCTAAAAACTCATCCATGTGTCTACTTTTTGTCTAAAGTTAATGTGGTCAGGCTTGCTCAGGTTACATAGTTCTATGTCTGTTGGTACTTATCAGGTGTGAAGGATTGATTCTCGCATGAAAGATCCAACAAATATAAAGTGATTCAGGCACTTCATACTCAACAAATCAACAATGCTTCTCCATGCTACGAAATCACTTAGGAAGATGTATTCACCTGTTAAGAGCTATTATGGAGGACTGATGCTATCACCAGCACTTTCATGTACTATTCCAACTTTTGCCATTTGGGCTCCTCTACCTTCCAATCAAAATAATCTCTAACTGACCCCCACACCAAGAGATAGTGATTGCCATGGGAAGCAATGTGGGGGACAGAGTCAGTACATTCAACAAGGCATTGCAGCTGATGAAAAGCTCAGGTGTGAACATCACTAAGCATGCCTGCCTGTATGAGACTGCCCCTGCTTATGTGACTGATCAGCCACGGTTTCTGAATTCTGCTGTATGGGGCACAACTAGGCTGGGCCCTCAGGAGTTGCTTAAGCTGCTAAAGGAAATTGAGAAAACATATTGGACGTACTGATGGAATACGGTATGGCCCAAGACCTATTGATCTAGACATACTTCTATATGGTAACTGCCAGCTCAATAGTGAGACTTTAACTGTGCCACATGAACGCATCCATGAGAGGCCATTTGTTTTAGCACCTCTTATTGACCTTTTAGGTACATCTGCTGATGATGGCATCGAAGCAAGTTGGCACTCTCTTTCGAAGTGCAGTTACAGGTTTTTTGAATTATGGAATAGACTTGGGGGTGAATCTAGTATTGGAACAGAAGCCATTAAAAGGGTATTACCTATTAGGAATCGCCTTCTGGACTGGTGTGAGAGAACCCTTGTCATGGGTATCCTTAATCTGACGCCGGACAGCTTTAGTGATGGAGGAAAGTTTCAAGAAGTGAAAGCTGCCATTTCTCAGGCCAAATTATTAATCTCAGAAGGGGCAGATATCATTGACATTGGTGCTCAATCCACTAGGCCGTTTGCAAAGAGATTATCTCCAAACGAAGAGCTCGAGAGGTTGGTTCCTGTTCTGGCTGAGATTGCAAAAATTCCTGAGATGGAGGGCAAGTTAATCTCAGTAGATACATTCTATGCAGAAGTGGCCATGGAAGCAGTGAAAAGAGGAGCCCATATGATTAATGATGTATCTGGTGGGCAGCTTGACCCAGCAATGCTTGAAGTTGTAGCTGAACTTGGAGTTCCATATGTTATCATGCACATGAGAGGAGATCCATGGACCATGCAAAGTGAACAGAATTTGCAGCATGGTGATATCTGCAAAGAAATTGCTTGTGAGCTATATGCACGGGTGAGACAAGCAGAGCTATCTAGGATTCCTTTGTGGAGGATAATTCTTGATCCTGGCATTTGTTTCTCCAAGAAATCTGAACAGAACCATGAAGTTATTATGGGCCTGAATTCCATTCGAAGTGAGATGGGTAAAATGAGTATAGGTGCTTCAAATGTGCCAATATTACTGGGACCCTCAAGGAAAAGATTTCTAGGTGCAATATGTAATCGTGCAGAGTCAGTTGATAGAGATGTTGCTACTGTTGCAGCTGTAACAGCTGGAATTTTGAATGGTGCTAACATAGTTCGGGTTCATAATGTTCGATATGGTGTGGATGCTGCCAAGGTCTCTGATGCATTGCTTAAAGTGAGACGGTGATGGCTATCGCCTGATGAAATAGACATCAGCTGTATGATAGTCATTCTGCCACCAAATGGGACTCTTATGTTACACCATGGAAGAATCATTGTCATAAGAGTATGCATATAAGCATTATAGTAAACCAGGGATGAAGTTTTTCATCTGTCATTTTTGTTTCCTAGAATCTTCAATAAACAAGGGTCGACACTAGTAGCAGAGGATGAATATCAAGCTGGAAAAGTAAGTTTATAATACTACTCTTGATCCTACTTTAGATGATTGTTGGAATAAGTTCGTTTCCAATTTAGAAACCCGAGATGAATTTTGGCATTTGAGTGTTTCAGATTGTCAACAAGTGATTCCTGTGTGCTCTTAGTTCATAATCATATACACTAGATTCGTCAGAGTTTTCTAGCATATCTGCAATGAAACTTCTCCCAGTAACTTTATAATGTGATTTTGATCCTTGGTACCCAATGATGAAATCTCATTTAATGCAAGTGCCGTATGACATGCAACGTCTCAAAGGCTTAGCATATGATTTCACTGCATTTCTGAGGGTCTTATTATATAATTATGAAATCTAATTATTTGACCTTTATGGAATTGTTGGACACTTCTTGTTCAATCTGAACCGCCCCTGTTTGTTTTTTCTTTTTTCTTTGAAAGAAACGTCCATGTGTCCTAGTTTTTGTTGTCTATGTTTGTTAAATGATAGCTTTATCCATCATTATAGCTCTTCTCTATCGAGACTTTCACCATCCTGTCAAGTTACCATCTTAGTTGTTGGAAGTCTCCATGAAATCAATCACTCATATTTTGTTCACCAGATAAACCCTGAATTGTTCCCCTCAGTTAAACATATTTGTCTTTTCGAATTTGCACATGTGCTATAATATAAGGCTGGAAAAGCAAGTAACAGACAGTAATTCTTTTGGTCCTATTTTAGATGATTTGCTGGAATATTTTTTTTCCCAATTTAGCAATACCAGATGGATTTGGTCGTTTTTTTTTTTTGAAAAGTGATTCCTTTGTAGTATATTGTTACCTTTTTTCGATATGCTGCATAGAATGGAGTTATCGAACTTGCCTTTATCATGCTCGTCCCTATATAAATTTTATTTTAGACCTGGTATACCCAATGAGGGAACTCATTTATTGCAAGTGCCGTATGACATGCCAGGCCACAATGCTTGGCATATGATTTACCTGGGTTTCTGAGGGTTTCATTATCTAATTATCCGTTAAGAGAATCATAAGGCATATCTCATACAGATTTAATCTCAATCTGTCACTGTTGGTTCCCCTTTTTTTTTTCTTCAAAAGAAACTGCAGGTGTACCTCTATCTTCTTCGATGGTGCGTGCGATAAGCAGTAGCGCAGTTTAATGTATCCGCTGATGAAACTTAATAATGGTAAGTGCCGAATTATTACCCAGTTATCATAGATGATTGTTCTCTACAGTATGTTGTAAGTTGCTCAATTATTTGTTTTTCTCTCGTCAGATAGGCTAGAACCACTCAATTTTATTGAAAGCATTTGAGGAAGTACAAACCTATCTCTACCTCTCTAAAAGCGCGAGTTGGAGGTCTGGGGTGGAACGTCCGGCACGCCCGCGCAATCATCCGGTCTCATTGTCTGGATTTCGGCGCTGACAGCCAGGTCCCACGGCCCCCTTGCTGCAGCCGCTCCCGAAGTCCCGATTCTTCCAACCGCGACGAAAAAAAAAACAGCATCCTCCGGTCCTCCCTCGCCGCCGCCTTCTGCCCCCAGCGCAGACCGCATGCACGTCCCTGCACCACACGTCGAGTTCGATCGCTACCTCCACCCGCGGCCGCTGCTCTCGTCCGTCCGTCCGACTCTTGCTTGCGCCGACAGGTGGGATCTACCGCACCACGTTCCCTTCGTCCACCGCTCACCTGCTCCCTCCCAGAAACTTCCTATCTCAATCCCTGGCGCTCAAGATCCCTGGTCTCAGCAATCCATGGCAGCTTCTTCGGATCCATGGTGCTCTGATCCGGGAAGCAGCGTCCTTAGCCATAGCGGCTGACGCTCGAAGCCATCCTTCTCGTGGCAAAGGGAACGAGCTCCATGGCTGGTGCGTCGGGCGAGCAGGACGTGGCGGCCCTCCCCAGTCGTCCGAACCCCACCGCTCCTCTCCGGCAGCCCATGTTGCCATGAAGCGGCCGTGTCACCGCCATCACCTGCTTGGGAGCGGTTGTTTCTCTCGCTGTCGCCATGCTCCTGCTCATCAACCGCAACTCCATCTATGTCCTCCGCTGCTTCCTTTCCTCGTTGGTAAGGAATTGATTTTTCTGGTTGTCAATAGATCTGCTGGTAGCTAATTTTTGGGGATTTGTATCGGAGTTGATTAAGCTGCTTTCTGATCCAAGCATAAAACATGTGATGTGTTCTGCTCCTTTCCACTATGCGACAACAATCAGGAAGAAGCTCAATCTAGTCTGTAAATACGCCCCTTCTGTACAGGTTTGAAATTTTTTTATGAGATGAATGGTGACATTTTGAGCGAGCCACTGGTTCTTCAATCAATCAATCCTTTTGTAGAAGTTGAACGCATGAATATTGAGCTAAGTATTATGGAAGTTATCATTCATCTTTATGGATTTATGTTTGGTTGCAAAATTAAGTATACTGGTGCATGTTATATCATCTGTCATCAGATTCAGAGAAGCCACGATCATAATTTGTTTTTTTTTTTCAGTTAATTCCTCCTGAAAATGTCAGGAGGCTTTCTATCCGCCCTGCCACATTTATATTTTTGCGAATATTTGTTGAACGTTCATGTAACTGCTCAGATATTCATTTTCAGCATGCCTTTAGAAGATCAACTATATATGTTTGGAAAGAGCCAGGAAATTTTATGATAGAAAAAACAAAAGTTGATTGGAAAGTTTATTCTTTTATTTTTCATGAAATGTTGAGCTAGGCACATACCTGCATCAGCATCCAAAGTCCACCACAGGGAATGTGAAACTGCCTGTGGTGGTGGAAGAGGAGCATCTCAAGCTGATTAGTGCCTTATTTTGCTTTTTAATTTTCAGCCTGACAACCAGTCTGAGATGAATGTGAATATATATTCGTCCTATTGTATGGATTTCATAAGGAAGTTACAATAATAAAACTGGTGCATGTCAGTTTCAGTTATGAGCTCTCTCCCTCTGCCAACAGAATCCGCAACTATAATGGTTTCGCCTCCACTGGTTTCAACACACCATGCCACGCCATCAGGAGCCATCTCTGCACACTAAGCGACATTCTTGCGACCTCTTTTGCCAGGTACTGACCACTAATAAAGTATACAACTGGGTCATTTTCGAGTTCTTTTGATATGCCATATGACCGGGAGCAGAAAATTGGTGTTGATAGTTTTAGCTGTACCAATGAATTATTGGTCGTTGCATTGGATGGAATTGAGCCAAAACAGCAAATAACCTCTGTTTCTGGCCAGTGGTTTCTGGAGCCTTTATTTCTCGTCTAAAAATTGTCCGCCAGGAGCATTTTTATGTATATAAACATTTCACTTTTAAGCAAGGATCTTTTATAAACTGAACCATAAGATAAAACTTGTGTTTGAGCATTATTTATTTCAGACTAAGATATATTTTTTGTCGGTTGTGTTCGCAGGGGAGGAGAAGATGCCGATAATTAACTCAGAGCGGTTATGTCACATCCGGTTTTAAGGCTAAAACCAAGTGACTTTTTATGTGTGTTCAGAATCAAATTTCACACATAAAGTGACTTCATTAATGATAAAAAAGAACAATGTCACGAATAAAGGAAATTAAAACGATTATAGAATTGCAGCGAAAAAAAAACCAAGCGTAGCGCAGTTTTCACAGGCAGTCGACCGGAGAGACGGCAAATCTAAACTTTCACTTTTGTGTTTTCAACGTTCTTTTAAACTTCGCTTTCTACTGAGCAACATCGATAAAGGCAAGGTTGAGTACGGTATGTATTCAGCAAGTGTGGTAAAAGATGATATGTAGTAACAAACAAGGCAAAGACAATATAGAGTTTTTTTTTTGCATAAAAGCATACAATAGAGACATTTTCTATTAAGCACTTATTTACTAAGTGAAAGACATCGCACCTATAAACCAACATGTTTACAGCTTATCCGGCTGCAGCACCAACATCAGAATCAATCAGTTTTTCACTGTGATCATCAATCAAATCATATCAAAATCCTACTAATCATGTGAGAATCTATGCAATGCTCATGACTATGAGCACGGCTGTCATGACAGTTTTAACTCTGTAGAGGTTGTACACAATTCTTCACGAGAAATAATTTCATCCTCTGTTTTCAGTGGACTAAAGAATTTTCATTACGCCTGTGCTGGCTGAGCACTTGCACACTTCCTTTGGTGTGAAGGTAAAGAGATCACTTCAAAGCTTTTTTATGACTTTCATCAGGTTGTACGTGCCCACTAAAGTTTCACCCGTCGGGCATTAACTGAAAACCCGAGAGGCCTTTTTTTTGTGTCGAATGGTTTTCGGGAGTAACCCTCTCTTCCTCACACATCTCTCTTCAGGCGGATTCAAGCGTAGCTCGCTTTCCTCGCTCTATAGCTTAGCACGCATAGAACTGGTTTTTATCACTTATTACGTCAGGTCGCGCCCATTCTTGGCATCGTGGCTGTACGGGAACACATAGGTGGTCGCTCTACGAACCGATCCTTAGATTTAAAAAAATAACATACCAAGGAACAGTGCCGGTAACTTCGCACACAGCTCTACACCAACCATATCTTTCAAATCAATAATCTCCAAGTTACTATTAAATCACCTGTTAATCCTCGTAAAGTAAGTATGACAATAGTTCAAGTTAATATCACTCATCTCGACAATAGCAAGCTAAGCATATAATCTACTCAACAAAAAAGTAAACTAAGGCGACAAGGCATAATAAGAAAACTAGTTGAATTCCTAATAGTAGGTGCGCATTCAATTTGACACGAGCATGCAATCTATAAGATAGAATTTTTATAAAATAGTCACAAGATGGTCAAAGACATTTGCCTTTGTAATTGTGTTGCTGCTCAATAATCTTAGAGTTCTGATTCTTAAAGTCCTCGCAAGCGGATCCGAAGCGTATTCGTTTAAGCATGCAACAACCGACAACCAAACAATCAAGCAACCAAAACTAAGAATCATATGCAACATTGAAAGGTTATTATGGAGTGATAACAAGGTTGAAAGACTCACAAATGATTATACTACAACAGGGAAACTTCAAGGTATTAGAAGATAACAAGTGATGAACGGAGGCAACACGTCTGGTTGCTCACACACAGCATTGCAAAGACATGCGCGCTCCCGATGATTGACTGCAAGATTCAAGAAAGTGTTTGAACAGAAACATGTGAAATTTTCTGAAACACGATGGAGACATGATAACTTGAACTAGATTTAACTTGAAAAGCAGATCCATGAATTGGATTTGGTATTTGTTCTGCAGCGGTAGTCGATGAGAAAATCACGTTCCTGGTGGAACTGTGAGGAATCTTGGCAAATCTTTTGGGGTTGAAAAGGAGACTTTCTGAAACACAATATGGTATAAGAGTTTCATCAAAGGGATGGCCGAAATTGAGAAAAACAAGGAAGAGATTATCGATCCACGCGCTAAACAGATCTAGATCAGGGAGCAGCAGTCATTGCGATGTAGATTTCGAAAGCTACCGAACTCCAATGGTTATGATTTTTAGATATGTTGTAGAGGACATCAAGGTGCACCTGCTGACAAAATTTGGTGCAATTTGGTTGGGTAGATCTTCAAGAACGTCGATCAAAATCAGAGCCCGGGTGACTGGTCACGATCTGCTGGGAAGAGAGAAATATAGAGGGGGGTTGGAGGAGGACGTGGGGAGTTGAGGGGATGGGGGGGAATATAAAGGGAAAGAGATATTTTAGGAGTTTGTTGAGTATTTGTTTTGTTATTGAAAACTTATGGATTAATTTGGGGCGTCGGATCTAGATCGGATAGATTGTATTGAAAGAAACACGTGGATTAGCTGACCTTTGGATTTGAATCGGATAGACGAGGATAATTGGGTGACGTGGCATAGATCTAGGCCTTTGATTCTAAGGTTAATTAGGTGAGCTCGGTCTCCGGTGCTCCAGTGGCGAGTTCTCGACGGAAATAAGGGGAAATAGAGAGGACAAGGTGAGGATTCTCACCACGGGCTTGAGCGAGGTCGGGGGACACAGAAGATGGGGACGCAACGGCGACGTGCTGGTGGCGATCTTCGGCGGTGGCGAGGGCGATGTCCCAGAATCGGTTGGGGGTGGAAATCGGCCGGGTAGGGACGGCAGGGAGTAGGGAAGGCCGACACGAGGTCGGTGGTGGCCGGAGCGGTTCCAAGGGGCGGCGTGACAGGCGGCAAGGGTTTCGGGCTTTGTCGAGGAGAGAGAGGGCCGAGCGGCGCGGTTTCGTGAGGGATTTATAGGGGATATAGATGCGGTCAACTCGAAGAAGTCGTGGCACGCGATTAGGGAAGGAATTCTATGGAGATTGGAAAAAAAAATTGGAGCGGCGCGCGTGGTTGTTGAGGAGGCGGCCGGAGAAAGGGGATGACAAACGGGGCCGGGCTGTCAGTCAGAGCGAGGGAGGGAGAAGGGGGTCATAGTTGAGCTTGGCTGCGGTGGGCTAGGTGGTCCGCGGGGATTTTTTTTTCTTTTCTTTTTCTTATTTCCTTTCTACTCTTTTTCTTATTCACTTTTAATACTTTATTATTATTATAATTAGATTATTTGAAAATGAGAGGATTAATTTGAAATATTTTGGGATAAATGCATTTCACTTTATTTGAACCATTTCAAATAAAAACATATTTTAAGACATCTGTTTCTAGAATCCAAAATTCGAGAAAACCTCTTTTCTTTCCTTATGTTTATTTCATTGATTATAATTTATTTTATCCAATTATTTTATTTTGAAACAATAGAAAAATATATTTGAAAGTATTTGAGATAAATTAATTTCAAATGTTCATTGAAACCTTTTCAAATAAAAAAAATTATAATAAAAATCATACTTTCAAGATATCTTTTCGAAAATTAAAATTGTGAGAAAGCACCCTTTTTTTAAATCAAATAAAACTTGCTTCTAAATACAAAAAAATCATTTTACAAGATTATTTCCAAAACATTGAAATAATTTGAAATAGATTCATTTTACTTTATTTGAAAGTTTCCAACTAGAATCAAAGTTCACAATAAAATTATGTTTTAAAATTATGTTTTAAAGACATATTTTCAAAAATCAAATTTAGGGAAAACACCTCTTTATTATTTTTTTATCAAATAAGATTGGTTTTAAGATAAATACAAAATCATTTTATTAAAGTAAGATAACATTAGACAAAAACATTTAAAACTTTATTTTCAAGGAAATTTTGAATACTTTTAAAATTGAGAACAAACCAATAATAATTAAAATTATTTAAATAATTGAAAATTTTACTTTATTTTGGTGAAGAAAAATTCACATCTCCAAATTTGGGAAATTTGGGGTGTGACAACCTATGAGGGGCCGCTTGTATCGCTCTCCAGGCCACAACGAATAGGTGAAAATTTTCCTCTGGTGGAGTTTTTCAGTGCCAATACTGATTGATATGCCTCTTCTACTGTGCTCACGTTATTGATGGAGAACAATGAACCCCCCCCCCCCCCCCCCCCCCCCACTTCTTATTGTTGATTGTTGAATACTGGTTTCTGCCATTCAGCTCACCCTTTCTTCTTGCGGGGTTTTCCATAATCTAATTCATTAGGTTTCACAGTTGACAAAAGCATAATATAGGATGTTAAGATGTGGCTTTGTTTTTTCTGTATTGGTTTTTGTTGAGTGGAGGTGAAATTTGGGTTTATGTGATGTTTCTGTGCTTCTTAGGTTTCAAAACAGATATTCTTTGGGATAATTTGTTTGTTGGTGTGGTAGTTGCGATTTTAGGCTTATAGCCAAAGTAGTTGGGAGTAATGAGCCTACCTGATCTTTTCATGAGCTTCTGCTGTGCTGCACCGTTCCATTACTTGATGTTTAGTGGATGAAACAATCATGAACGGGGGAATCAGAAAAATTGTTGCCACTTGTGTGGTTTGGCACCGTAGTAGCTTCTTATGTGCAAATTTCAACTACCCCCTTTTTCTGCTCGGTAATTGCTGTTGCGATCAATTCATTTTTTCCGTGCGTTGGAACTTTTAGAGCAAATTCCACAAAGCACTAGGTATTAGAAATATATTCTCACTTTCCACTAGGTTTTAGAACTCTTGGCATGAAACACCGTGTTTTGGCTCAATTTTTATCACTTTGCACCACATTCTAGCCTTCTCTAACCTTAGTCCCAGTTGTCAGACCCACAAATGCTTAGGATGAGCCATATAAAATAATAAGATAACAATTCTAACATGACAATATTTTCACATGATTAGAGTGCATAATTTCCACAACAAAAGCTTACCCAACTTTAATCTATCTATGCAAGCAAGTATCACTCTACTATATACAAAGCACAATCAAATGAGCCCTGAATAGATTTTATTTTTAGTTTAGACAACTCAAAATTAATTTACTTATCTTGAAGAAACAATTTACCTGTATTGAAAAATGATACTTGAAAATGACGTGCCATTGCAAATTTTGAGTTGTGACATAAAAATGAAGTAAATCTACTTATCTTGAAGAAAATTTACTTGACTTCATGAAGAATATAAATTTTTTTAACATGACAATATTTAATTTTGAATTTACTAACCTGAAATATTCTACTCATTGCTAATTGATAATGCTATGTATATAACTAATTAAAGTTGGGTAAGCTTTCTTGTAGAGATTAGACACTGTAATCATGTGAAAATAGTCATGTTAGAAATTGTTAGATTATTATTTTATATAGCTCATCCCAAGCATATGTGAGTATGACAATTGGGACTAATGCTATAGAAGGCTAGAATGTGGTGCAAAGTGATAAAAATTACATGGTGTTTCATGCAAAGTGTTCTAAAACATAGTGCAAAGTGAGAATATAGGCACAATACCGATTTATTTGATGATTTAGGACTCGTTTCGTGGGGGTGGGGTTTTGACAATTTGACACACTAGCCCACTATCATAGACACAAGTGGTCTCACGTGTCATAGACACGGGTGTGTCAAATTGTCGAAGCCCCACGAAACGAGTCCTGAATCCTCAAATCCCTCGCACAATACCTAGTGCTCTGTGGAATTTGCTCAATTTTAACTTTAATAATTACCTCCTATTCTCGTCGAGCTTCAAGATCTGTACCTATTCTCGTCGGGCTTCAAGATCTGTAATCTATCTTGATTAACTACAGGAAATTAACGTGCGTAGCGTTAAGATAAACTTTGCTAACGAGATCTATATCTAAATGTTTGAGATTTTAAAATATTAAAATTCGAATTTAAAAATTTAAAAATCTAGATAAACTCTTTTAATCCAAACGGCTGAGATTTTATAATCTTAAAATTCGAATTCTAAAATCTTAGAATCTATAATCCTTAAATTCGGATTCAAAGGAGGCCCTGATCCATTCTACTGTGTCTGGCGCGAGTTGGAAAGGGTCCTCAAGTGACGTTCTATCCTGAACCAAGACGCGAAAGCATCCTACTTTCAGGCAAGAAAACGATTGCAAATGCAGCATTACGGCAGCCTAAGCTTTTATTTTGAGCGTTATTTTAGGCTAACTACTATATGGAACACGCGATTTCCAGCCAACTGCTAGCAGCAAACTCCCATGGTGCTGCCAGAGAAGATGCGTACTGTTACCTAGACACACGAAAGCTACTTGTTCAACACCAGCTAACACGCTAGGCTAGTACGTTTTACGTACATGTACTACGAAGTACGAAGTAGCCGTATGCATCATCGTGATCCCAAAAAAATCTCAACAACCAGCAAGCAAGCACACAGCACACTCCAAAGAATCGAGACCGTGTCAGCAGAGAGAATCCCGGCAGCCGCGCCGGCGCGCCAGGTCCGAGATATTTCTCACCAGGCGTCGACCGGAGCCGCGCCCCAGCCCACGTGGAAAAGCGGCGCCACGGCGGACCGATAAAAGCCCGCCCCCTCTCGTGCTTGTCCTTCCACTTCTCTCTTCTGCTCTCTGCCCGCCCACCGCTTCCCCTTCCGTTCCGTTCCGTCGGTCGGAGGAGGCCACGCCTCGGAGGACGACAGGAGCCAGGGTTCGCTCGCGAATACCTGTTCCACAGTTCCACTGTCGTCGATACGGTATGAGTCTTCTTCCTTTGGCTCCTGACCTACTGCGCTTTTGCGCTCGCGGGGAGTGGAATTTTATGTGGTGCTGACGCATTTTCAGGTGGCGGTTTGTCTTGGGGAGACGAGAACGGCGGACCGGAGATGATGCAGGAGGGGCCGGCCGATCTGCTGGAGCTCGTGCGCCTGCCGGTAACGGCTCCTGTTGTGCCTCTTTTTTTTTTTAGTCATGCCGACGGAGTTGTTTGAATGTGGTGCCGTTGTGGCGCCGAATTTAGTTGATCCGTAGATGTTAGATAGGTTCTGGTGATCTGAAAGTCGGGGAAACATTGAGCTCCAGAGGGACGCTGGAGATGTAATTTTGAGTGCTGATCGGTTTGGCAGGACTTGGTTGTTTACTTCCTGCGGCAGGGAATGGCGAGAGGTACGTAGACTGACGAGAATGTATCAAGGGGATACAGGGTAGGTTTGCACGTGACTCAAGAGGTCAACGGTTGAACATTGACTGTAGAAAAATATGATAATCGAGATATTTTTAGTGCTAGATATTTTTTGCCTTTTGGGTCTCTTAAGATAGCGTGTTTATTTGGTGGAATAACTAGCTGTTCCGTTAATCTGTATTCTTACATATTGTCTGGATAAAGTTTCTTGGGTACATTCACCAAGATTTTGAAGATGGTTTTGAGAAAGTGGACTAAATTAGAGATGTGAAGCTGTCAAATATTGTCTACGTCATGTGTGTCAGTGTGGTGCTTGAGCTGTTTTGCCATCTGAAGCCAGTTTTCTTGACAAATGTATTCTAAAACTTGAAATAAGTTAAATTTAATTTGAATGATCTGTTGTTTACTCATCTCTAGAGGTAGAAAACCAAATTTGTGGCCTAGATTTCAGACTTGAGTATGTAATACTAGAGCATGTTGTGGTGTAGCATCTTGACATTCCAGTTGACTGTTCCCATTTGCTGGAGGGGAACTAGGAACATTGTAATTTTGAGGAACCAAGTAGACACGAGAAAAGGGGAGATTCAGATTCAGAGTCTCAGGTGTCAATACTTGTCATTCATGCACTAGTATATTCGTTTTGCTGTGGTGTGATAATGCTATTTGAATACGATTTTTCGCTGCAGTGATTGATGTTTTCAGACCTGTCTAGTTATGTCAATGTGACAATGCCAGAGCAGTATTCCTAAATTTCTGTTATGGACTTGTTCTGCCATATCTGGACCACCAATACTTTTACTAGTAGTGTTTAAATGGAGGGCCTCTCATGAAGCTCTTTCCTTCCTTTCACAGGATGTTCTGGTTGTATGCTCATCTACTGGATGGACAGATGAAAAGCACTTGCTGTATCTTAGATTACTGGAAGAATCCTTTATCAGAAAGTTACATGCTGGTGACTGCCAATACAAGGGACTGTTCAATTGCTCTTCAAGGTCGGGCATGCATGTAGAGTCCTCTAAGCAAATTGTGAAATACGAATATGCTGATCAGGTATAGGCAAAGGCTTATCTCGTTCAAGAGCTGACACGAAAATCGAAGAATACAGTGGTAACGCATCAAACTGATATTTTTGTTTAAAATGTTGCAGGGAGGTCTGGAGATAACTGAGGGTGAGCAAGCCAAAGCCTCTATGAAGGCTGAGCATGTGGAATCAGCCTCATGTTCTGGAAGCCAGAAAGATGAACAAGTCTGTCCCATGGATGATATTGCATCAACAAGTGAGCCGGTGGAAGAGGCAAGACTTCAAATAAGGCAAACAAACTTGGGACATTCTTCTAAGTGCTATTCTGGCAAGCATAGACATTCCCCTTCTAGGAGCGCAGGTAGTTGGCATCTCTGGGTGTCCCTTTTTGAAAATTTTGCTAAACCGAGCAGTAATCTGTTTGAGAAAATCTGGGTTTAACTGAAGAAGTCTTGTCTTCTTGTCTAACTTAGTTCCATAAAAAAGAATGAGCCATGAAAGTCACTGCATAACACGGGAAGATTCATGTTGATCCATCGTAGTGGTTTTTTACATTTGGTTTTTTAAGTTAAGCTTTTTATCACTAGATTATGAGTACGTAATATTAAGAAGTTAGCCAGCATTATTTACTGAGTGACATGGCCAGATTTTTACAAGAGAACTCGTGCATTTACTCAGAGGGGTCAGATCAGAATTTTGCTGAGGAGGCTAAAGGGATTGGAGAATCAGGAGGATTCAACGAAAAGCGACTGAAGCCTGCTGATGCTAAGAAGAATAATCAAGTCGAGGAACCTGTCTGTACTATTAGTCGCCTCTTATCACTGTTTCACTGTTTTTTTTTTTACTGGCATTCTTACTTGTTAACATCTCATGGTTTGCAGGTTGTTCCTTGCATGAAGGAGCAAGCAACCTGCCCTAATGGGGACAAAGATGAAGATAAGTGCAACGGCTCCTCGATGCTGCATGCTGGATTACTAGATTCAGAAGCTGGGTCTCCCCCGTGCAAACATCATGGACCAACAGGATGATTCAACGTACATAAAGTGTCCTCGGGAGCTGAATAACATATTCACTTAGTAGTAACTAAATCAGCACGAGCTCGTTCAGAAGGAAACTCAGTCCAAGTTGGTCAGATAAAGTAGCTTACCCCTGATGCTGGTTTATTCGGACAGTCATTTACTAGTTCTTTAGATATGCCCCGATGATCATCGGCAGGCTGTGTTTGAAGGTTATGTTGTGTTTCTAAAAAAATGCTTCTGATACAAGAACACTATTGCCTGTGTTTTGTATTGTTTTTGCTGTTATAGGCATGCAAATATAGTGCTTCTATATCAACTCGTCTGTTCATCTTCTGCTTCTACATTTGTCACGAAGCTGGAGTGGAATTCTGATGGCTGTTGCTGGAGAATATAATTTGTACATTTATCCCTTCTTGGCGGAGGCGTTTAGTACGAAGCCGATTTCTCAAGAAATTTATAGAAATTAAGTTTATTAAATCCAAATGCAAAAGGTTACCATGCACGGAATTTTCAGACGCCGTTAAATGGGCCTTTTTTTTGTTTAACTCGGGCTTGAACAGGCCCTCAGCCCACCGATCTAGTTAAAGCCCAAGAAATAGTAGAGAGAGAAACCACGCGATACGGCTTGAGTTGCGTTTGCTCGGTTGCCTCCACCGTGTTGATCCAATCCCAGTCCATTCCCACGCGCTGCCGTTGAGTCTACTCCCCGCCGCGTGATCCCCGGCGACCGAAGAGGAGGTGCTCCCCCCGCCCAGCACGCGCTCGTCTCCGCGGCTCGGATCTCGCCACTATGGTACGAAACCTGGCTTCTTCCATCTCTTTCTGTTCCCTCGACCCGCATTTTCTTCTGACCTAACCCGAGGTCCAAGTTCTTCCATTTTTTCCCCTCCGCGTAATTCTTCCGACCTCGATTGCTCTGCTCTGGGAGTTATGGAAGAGATTGAGGGGAAGGTAAATTCGTGTAGCTGGTGGATTCGCGATTGGGGCTGTGAATTGCTGGGAAATTCCTGATTTTGCGGCGAATGGGCGCCTTGGCTAGATCTAGTCCGTAATGATCTAATTGGGCGGTGCAAATCCGTGGAGTTCCTTGGTGTGTTTTTTTTTTCTTCTTCTGTCCGTGGAGAGAATTTCAGCGGAATAGTATAAATGGGTCTTGTTTGACATGGGAAACCACTTAGTTGAAGGTTGCGCATGGACGATTATGATTCAATTTGTGTACTCCAATGATTCTCTTCAGTGACACTGTTCTGTGATGACCTGATTGGCTTGTGATATGTGGATGTTTGTAGTCTTCCGCCCCGGGACAGACAAGGAGAGAGAGGCCTAGGACTCGTCCTCATGGCTTGACAAAGCAGAAGAGGCAGGAGATAAAGGAAGCGTTTGATCTCTTTGATACGGACGGCTCTGGTACTGAGAATTTACTTTCGTTTGCTGTTTGCACGTTCACTTTTTCTGTTAGTGTATTGCTGTGCTCCCTGACATTGAAATCTTAATCGTGCTCATTTCTCAGGAACCATTGATGCGAAAGAGCTGAATGTTGCCATGAGGTAAGACTGTTACATCTATTGTTGCCTTGTCATGTAATCTGATGCCATGTCTCTTGAAGCTATTGATTTTGTTTACAGAGCCTTGGGATTTGAGATGACAGAAGAGGTATAAATATTCCACCCTTTAAGGAAAATTATTTGTTTTAGAGTGCTTTCCATCCATAAGAATTGAACTGCAGTTATATGGCATAGCTGTACTATTCTGGCCGTGCTAGTTGAATAGAAATGCAGCCTTGCTCGAATAATTCTAGATCGAGGATGTAGTTTCAGTAATTCATGTTCTGTTGAGGAAAATTTTCAAACTGACACTTAAATTTTCTTCTGGATAATGCAGCAAATCAACCAAATGATTGCTGATGTAGACAAAGATGGCAGCGGAGCTATAGATTACGAGGAGTTTGAGCACATGATGACTGCTAAAATTGGAGAGAGGGATTCTAAAGAGGAGCTATCAAAAGCATTTCGTATTATTGACCAAGATAAAAATGTAAGAAATTATCACTCGTATTGATCCTTCAACACAATTTTTCTTGTGTTCTTGCACTGAAAGTAATATCTGCCAGCAAACTTTCAAATAGGGTAGCCTCATATCAGACAATGACTAAATGATCTTTTGCCTTCGTAGATAATCAACCATGTGTTATTTTCCTCAGTCTTCAGATTCTCTCATAACATTGTCCTTTCTTTCTTTTTTTTCGTACATGTTGTGAGTGTGAAACATTTGTTGATCACCTCTAAAGCTTGGAGTTCACTGGAAATAAAACAAAATGCTTCCATACAAAGAAAATGTTATTGTGATGATTTAAGTATGTTGTGTGATCCATGCAGGGGAAGATTTCAGATGTTGACATTCAGCGAATCGCGAAAGAATTAGGTGAAAACTTGACTCTCCAAGAGATTCAAGAGATGGTCCAAGAGGCAGATAGAGATGGTGAGCTGTTTTACCGTCATCTTTCTATATTGGGGAAACTTATCTTTTAAGGGATTCATGCCTTTCTGTAGTGTTTTCCCAACTGAAGGAATATTTGAATTAACTGGATTAATGTTTCGTCGCAGGCGATGGCGAGATAAATTTCGATGAGTTTACCAGGATGATGAGGAGGACCAGCTATGGTTACTAGGAAGGAGGATCGCCCCTGCAAGTGCTCTATGTTATGCAGTTGTTTTATAACCACCGTCTCTCCTTGTGCTTACTGACTGTTGTAGTTACTCTGAACAATACTGGTGTGCTTTACCTACCTAAGCATTGTGACATATTTATGCTCTTGCGATATCCCACTGCTGTGTTCAAGGAGCTTTGCATGTTTTGTTAGTCAGTCGATGTAGCTTGTGTGGGTGTATGCTGAAATGTTGCGTCAGAGATCACCGTGCAGTCGGTCAAACCTTTGGCAAGTAGGGTCTGGTGACCAACATCCAACTAACTGGTGTACAGATATCCTGAGAATCTCCGGTTACTCGGTACTACGTATTTGATGAGTTGCCGGGGGTTAGTGTAATTTATGTGGATTTGGGGGGGCAATGCCAGTCATATTTGTCCCCTGCCGATTCATTCGCACAAATACACATAAAAAATTGAACAGAGAAGTCTAGGGGCCGATGACTGAAACAGCGGCGGAGGTGTATGTAGGTGTATGTATCTGAGAACTGTTAAATTTGACACATCAATAATTTAAATTTATTTTGACTCAGACTTACAAGTGTTGTAACTCTGTAACTCAGACTTAGAGTGTTGTTTGCAAGGAGGTTTATTTATGATAAGACCCAGCCCCGACGTGACGATCCGGATCGCCAATGCGCTCCAGTTTCATGCGGGAGCCGTGAACCATCCATCTCTCGGCGTCCCTGGCAGCTGCAGGCACCGGAAACGGCAGGCCGCTCCTATCCTCTCCTCGGCTGCCGTCCACAACAAACAATCCAAAGGTAACGCAATCCCGCACGGAGGCTACAGTCGTTCCGTCCATTTCTGCGACGACCCCACGAGGATTCCTGACGCAAAAATCGCCGCGGCGGTTGTGGAAAGCTGAACCCCGCTTCCAGACTCTGAAAAGGCCCCCGGCGGTCGGCGCCCGCGCGCAGGGGCGCGGGGGACCCGTGGCCCGGCGCGTCGACACCATCCCCAGAGACATATCCGTTGGTCGTTCCGCGGCGCGTCAGTTTCCGCGCGCGTCCCCGTCCGCGCAATTATTTCGCGTGTCCTGCTGCGCCTACGGGTTCCATCAGGTCGTCGACTCGTCGCCGGTGGCCCTGTGGACGGGAACTCGCAGCTTATACTCTAATTGGGGTCATGGAGGGCCATGGCGATCCTGATCCATCCGGTCATAACTCCTACATTCTCTCGTACGCGGCACATTGGGTGAGCACCTTTACGGTCTCACGTGCCGTATTATCTAGCACACCTCTCCCAGTTAAAGCAAAAGCGGTACAGTATTCTTCACTTGCACAGAACACGCAGCAGGGAACCTGCAACACAAGAATACTGACAGGTACCCGGAGCACGAGGACACGGCGGAGAAGGAAGATGGCCTTGCGTACGAAGCGCTACCTCCAAAAGTCCACCGGGCTCCACGCCCCGAAACGTCTCGCTCTCGCTGCCGTCCGTTGGGCTCGGCCTTAGCGGGAACCGACGGCCGCGGAAGCGGATGCGCGTGTTCTGTACCGGGGGCGGGGACGCGGGGTAGCTCGCCGACTCACCGGCATTGCGGTGGCCGAAAGGTCCTGGCTCCAAATCAGCTCAGCCCTCCGCTTTGGGGAGGCTTGATTATTTGATTAGTGGAGGCATCGTGACATGGCTGTGGAATCAATCTAACTAATCACTTTTGCGACGTCTCGGTTGCATGATCGACGATCGATGTTTTTCCACTCCACACCTTGTCCTTTTTGGTATTTTGAACGTGCGTCTCTAGTTCAACGCAAGTGTACTCGCAGAAGAATACCTTTGTAGAATTTCAACAGAGATGGAGCGCGTTTCTCCAAAACGAGTCCAAAGCCCCTCTCTCTCCCACTCATCAAAAATGTCAGCGACCGACCAGTGGACTTGCTCGCGAGCCAGACAAACCGAAGAAGAGCAGGCGTACACACACGTAGACCCCCGCCTCGCCTCAGAATCAATAAACTGAGTCAGGGCAAGAGAGAATCGGGAGCACCAAGCGCGGAGATCCAAATCGGCGCGGAAGGAGGCCTGGCCTCGCTCGCTTCGGACGCAAGGAAATCCTCCGCGGGCGATCGAGTGAGTTTTCACCTCCCTGCTTCCTTCTTTCTGTTCGAGTGAAATCCGCGGGTTGATTTCGCGGTGCCTTTTCTGGGTTCGCTGTGCGCAGGTGTTGGCTGTTCTGGGTTGTAGTTCTTCCTTGGTTTCTCTTGTTGGGTGAACTGGTTGGAAATTCGTTGTGTTTTACTTCGTCTTTCGTTTTGGTTCAGGTAGTCTCACTCTGTAGCCTGTAGGCGAGATTCTCTGTTTTCTGTTTGAAACAGAGGTAGTTGTAAAGGATAGACCATTCTTGTCGGCTAAGAAAGGCACAATTTGTTTTCGGTTTTCTTATAGTTCAGTTCATGGATTGGAGGATTCCGTGTACTGTAGAATCCATGTAACCTGTCGAGTGTTTTTTCTCTCTCATGGAAGAGGATGAGATCATGAGAAGCTCTGAACTTTATTTGGGTTAACCAGCTCAGTAAACGTGTTAAATGTTTCTCTTTTCCTCGATAGAAAAACTGTGGTCCTCGGTAATTTTGTACTTTGCGTAGATACGGGTTTATAATATTTTACGAGCTACAGTTTAGTTGTGGACCGGTAAGGATGAGCGAATCATGATGGAAGACACTGTATACAACTAACTCAGGTTCAGTCCAGATAGAATTTTGCATGGTTAGCACTATTTGAGGACTTGGGACGTAATTGGTGGCAAAACAACGATGTTGCTGGGTCACCTGCCCTTTGCTTTTAGCCTTTTAGGAGTTAGGAAAACTGTTAGGTTTTGTCTAAAGGTCATTTGCTTTTGCTCCTTGGAAAAAGATGGATTTGGTAATGCATGTGGGGTGCAATAGTAGCTAAATAATTGCAGACATAAAGTAGTTTCAATGTCAGCTGGGCCAATGATTTGTCCATGTCAAGGCTTCACTGAAGTTCTCTTGTGCTGGCTGATGTGGCACTACATGTCCAGTTTGAACTAGTAATTTTTAATGTACTAGCAAGCACACTTCTGTTGTTTTACATGCCACGGTGACACTGATAGAACTGGCTCTGTGAAATAAAAATGTAGCTTATGTTGACAGCTTCCTGAATTTTTTATCTTAAACAACTTGAAAGCAGCGCTACTCATGATAGGAACATGCCATGCAAACTACATTCTATACTATCTTTCAATGCTTTGATCTGTGTATCCTCGTTCCTTCCTGATAGCCATTTTATTTGCAAAATAATGTGTAGGAGAAAACCAGTTGCTATTAAAGAAGACTAAGTCATGGAGTCGACATCGAAAGATTCTTCTGCAACTGCATCGTCGTCTACAACAGGAAGTTCAGAAATTTCGGCAGATTTGCCAACTTTTCCTTCAACCAAGGAACCTTCTGACAATTATGATCACAAGGAACCAAGTGTACATGAAGTGAAGTCAGACTTAACATCAATTCAGAACTCGAAACCACATACAAGTCCTGATGATACTTCGGATCCGTCTCTACATGTTCCAGAACCGCCACTTCCTGATTTAACAGAGCACCATGTTGAATCAAACGCCCCTTCAGATACAGGTCCTGAAATACTCTCTAGTTCAAGGCCAAATGAAATGAGCACAAACTCAATAAATGGTATGAGAAATCATCCTTCTTCAGGAGATGCAAATGCAGTGAACAATATGTCTAAAAATCGTAGAAGGACAGAAGATTCAGAAACAAAACCTGAAAGTCCTTACAGAGGCCTTATTGACACTGCTGCACCTTTTGAGTCTGTTAGAGAGGCTGTCACCAAATTTGGAGGAATTGTTGATTGGAAAGCTCACAAAGCTCAGATGATCGAGGTAAGTCCCATTACGCTGCATTCCATCACAGAGTTCTAATTAATAAGGAGCTACGTAAAATTTTCTTTTGCTTAATCAGACATTATTGATATAATAGAATACTCAGGAAGGACTTTCCTTGCATGCAGAGACGTGAGGTCATACAATTTGAACTTGAAAAGCTTCAGAAAGAAATTCCACGGTGCAAGGAGGAGCTAGAAGCAGCTGAGATTGCTAAATCACATGTTGATGATGAACTAGAGTGCACGAAGAGACTCATTGAAGAGCTAAAGCATCAGCTGGAGAAAGCACAGACTGAAGAAGCTCAGGCAAAGCAGGATTCCATGCTTGCACAACTCAGAGCACAAGAAATTGAGCACGGAATAGCGGATGATACGAGTGCGATAGCTAGGACGCAAATGGAAGTCGCCAAAGAAAGACATGCAAAGGCTATTTCTGAACTTGAATCAGTAAAAGAGGAGCTGAGATCATTACATGAACAGTATGAAATCCTAATCGATGAAAGAGACACAGCAATCAAAAGAGCGGAAGAAGTCGTATCTGCAGGTAAGGAGATTGAGAAGCGGGTGGAAGAATTAACTTTAGAACTGATAGCGTCTAAAGGGTCTCTTGAGTTGGCACATACTGCACATCATGAAGCAGAAGAACGTAGGATTGGTGCAGCAATGATGAAAGAGCAAGATCATCTTAATTGGGAGAAAAAGCTGCATCAGGCACAAGAGGAGCTGCAACAGTTAAACAGTAAGGCTCTGTCCAAAAATGACATGAAGATGAATATAGATGCAAATCTGCGAAAGTTGCTTAGCCTCAATTCTGAGCTGGCAGCTTATATGGAGAATAAACTGATTGAAGAGGCTAGAATTTTCAAGGAACATGAACCTGAGGATGCTAAGCAAATCAGCAATTCGATTCAGGAAACTCTAGCTTTGAAACAGAAAGAGCTTCAGGAGGTTAAGGGAAACATTGAAAAAGCAAAGACCGAGGTCAACTTGTTAAGATTTGCTGCTGCAACACTTGGATCAGAATTGGAAAATGAAAAGGCTTCACTTGACACACTGCAGGAGAGGAAAGCTATGGCATCTGTTGCTGTTTCTTCATTGGAATCTGAGCTCAACCGGACGAAACAAGAGATAGAATGTGTTAGGTCCAAAGAAGCAGATGCGCAAGAAAACATGGTGGAGCTTCCAAAGGTGTTACATCAAGTAACTCAGGAGGCTGAAGACGCCAAGGTGGCAGCTCACTCAGCTCAAGAGGAACTGATGAAAGCTAAGGAAGAACTTGAGAAGACCAAGGCTGCAGAAACAACAATAGAGGTCAGGTTGTGCGCTGTTATAAAAGAAATTGAAGCATCCAAAGCATCAGAGAGGTTGGCACTTTCGGCAGTTCAAGCATTGCTAGAAAGCAAGGAGGCAAGAGATGTCGAGAATTCCCCGAGAAGAGTGACACTTCCTTTGAGTGAATATTATGAACTTAGCAAGAAAGCACATGAAGCTGAAGAACTGGCAAACGAGAAGGTGGCTGAAGCATTGGCACAGGTGCTATCCGCTAAGGAGTCTGAAGCAAGGAGCTTAGAGAGACTACATGAAACATATGAAGAAATGGATGAAAAAAAGGAAGCCAATGAACTTGCAATGGAGAGGGCCCAGAAAGCAAACGAAGGGAAACTAGCTGCCGAGCAGGAGCTGCGCAAATGGAGGGCTGATCATGAACAGCGCCGCCGAGCTTATGAAGCGGCTAAACGAGCAGTTAATCCTTTGAGTGGTCCGTTTAGGGTATTCGTTGAACAGCACAACGATCAGGATGAATCCAAGTTGCAGATGTCAGAAAGTAGTTACGACGGCTTTGCTCCAAATCGGAAGTTGCAGAGGAAAAAATCATTGTTCCCTCTCATGGGTTCAGTTCTATCTAGAAAGACTCGGGCACAGACGTAAGATAACAAGGCAATACTAGAACTTTTCAACCCAATTTGTACATCGGTGTAATAAGTTGATTTTTTATTGTTTGGAGAGATGTTTTGTCTTTTATTGCTACTTGGTATCTGGTGTACAGACTTGTTGGTATAAACACCGGATGGTATATTGTAGTGTCTATATCGATTATCGGTAGCCAACTCGGTTTTGTGAGGAAAATATTCATGGCAAGTTGTAACTCTGTTCCGCTTAGTTCCGCCCGAAGCTTGGATTCTTCGAGGGAACAAATAACTGCATTTGTTGTGTGATTAGTTCCTCACTACAAATACTCTGTCTCAAATAGTATCAATTAAAAGGCCTTGAAACACTTGCTTTCTTAGAAAATGCCCAATATTGGAGCAACAAAACAGTTGAATACCAGTCGATTTTCATAGTTTTTGGTGAAAGCGGTGTGATGCGGTTTTGTTGGATGACTAGTTTTTTTTAAAAAAGTTTCAAAAAATTAAAAAACAATCTGAAAATTTAAAAATTGGTCAAACTAGTCGGTAAACCGGTCAAACTGACAAAAAAAAACTAGTCAAATAGATTTATTTCAAATTAAAAATTAAAAAAAAACCGCTCAATAAACTGAAAAAAAGTTTTCAATTAAAAATTAATTTTTTGCATTTGTAGTAGTTTGTCTGGTCTACCATAATACTAGTTTTCATAAAAACTTATCAAACCGGTATCGGTTCTGTCGGCTCAAAAGATAAAGAACAATTTGGGAGCAAGCACCTGGCTATGAGTGCTCATCACTGTTTTGGACATATATGAGCCAACAGAAGTATACTCCCTCTGTTTTTAAATTTTAGCACCGCTGACTTCAAACATCAATTTTGATCATTCATCTTATTAAAAAATTAACTCAAATATTTAAAATTATATTTTCTGATTCTAGCTACTTTGATAATAAATTAAATTATTATAAAAAATAATATTCATCAATTTTTTTTAATAAAACAAATGGTTAAAATTGATGTTTGAAGTCAACGACGATAACATTTTAAAAATAGAACAGTTTAAAAAAACATTTTAAAAATGGAGAGAGTGTGCTACATCACGCTTGAGATGAGCCAAAAACTAAAACTTTCTTAAGTTCTGTTCCTTTTAAAGACTGCCACTGGTTTTGGCAAGTATCCACAGTTCAAAAGTAGTACTCCTAGCATTCACGTGGAGCAGGCTTGAAAATGCCGAATTTCGTTCTGCACTGCAGTCACAGCATAAAATAATTGAGCGATCTACATCACCAAAAAGAGATTCGACCAATCAGAGATGAACAAGCGGGATAAACAACATGACACGCCAAAGGTAGAGGGGTGTGACGCAGACATATTATACGTCACTACCTTGCGCCACTTCACTGGTATAGTTACCTGCGTCTCTTCCACGCAAGTGATATACTGTGCTGCTTATAAAATGAGGAGCAAGGGGTCGAAGCTCCGCCGTGCACGAGGCCCTAAAGCCCTGTAGCTAAAAGAGCTAGCCGCCGGATCACTGAACCAAACACCGGCGGCGCGCAGGCATGCCGGCCAGGGAGCGCATCACGCTCGAGGAGTTCAAGAACTGGCTGAACCAGTTCGACGCCAACCACGACGGCCGGATCAGCCGGAAGGAGCTCCGGGAGGCCCTCCGCCGCCGGGGCGCGCGGTTCACCGCGCTGAGGGCCCGGTTCGCCGTCCGGCGCGCCGACAAGAACCGCAACGGCGTCGTGGACGAAGGCGAGGTCGAGCACCTCATCGAGCTCGCCGAGAGGGAGCTGGGGTTCGTGATCGCCGACGATTCTCCATGTGTTGCCGGGGTGATGAAAGCCTCCGGTGCGCCTACTGCGCCGCCGCCGAAGGGCGACTACAGGGCGTATTAGTGGTGAACTGTTCGTCTAGCTTATCTGATGCAGTGGCACCCACCTGCTAGTCTGCTAGTACCGTGTATATAGAGTATGAAGCTTGCTGCTTTGTACCGTGTACATGGTATATTGGTAGCTGGTATTTGAACAATATTTCCTCTTTTTCTTTTTT
>BCLF01000001.1:1547548-1559080 GCA_001602275.1 Zoysia japonica | reverse complement strand
AGAGGGTCCACGGCGTCGGCCAGCGACATGCCGTACGCGGCGAACCGGGCGGCCGGCGAGGACGCGCGGCGCCGCACGACGACGCCGCTGCCTTTCCACCGGAACAGTCTGTTCGGCTACCTCCGGTCCAACCCGGCGATCCACAGCATCAGCAGGAAGCTGGGCAACCACTCCTCCTCTTCCTCCTCCAACCGTGGCAGGCCTGCATGATCGATCCGCAAGCAGCGACGAATGAAATCTTGAATTGTCCATTCTTTTTTTTTTCTTTTCTTGTTTACTTGCGCAGCGTATTCTTTCGCTTCCTGTGATCGGTGAAACACCTCAAGGTTTTCATGCTAGCAGTGTAGATATCTACGTACGTACTTAGTACATGGTATGCCCAAGTATTTTTGGACAAAATATGAGTACAATTTTCCTCTGATCCCGAAACTGTTTATATCTTGAAATTTTCACCACACTTCCCATCTGGCCCGTCTGATCCCATACCCTCTCGCTCCAGATCGCGACACGTGTCCGGAGATCAGCTCACCAAACCCTGCCCCGATCCACGTATTAACAATTTAAAACCCACGAGACGCAGCTCATCAGCATGATGATACTGTTGCGAGATTCCGCCGGACGTGCACTTTCATTCAGATGCTGATCAGGATCGGTTCCGCGGCAAATTGCTCGCGTCCTGAGCTGTGCGCGGCGTCCTATAACGTTTTTCTACTCCTGCAAAACTGTCGCAACTGTTTCATTAGGTTGATCCTACACCGTGATGCAAGCAACCGCATCATCACCCATGTGTTTTAAAATTAGAACGCATCGTCGTTATCTTGAAGTGGCCAATGGCCGGAGCACCTCGCGGTGAGAACCTCACTTGAAGCGTCAGTAACATTTCGGAGTTTAATTACTAGTAAGTACTACAGTCGACAGAATGATTGGGTGTAAGGTCAAACTACGGTCGTGCTTGATTGTTGACCTGCACAGAGCTATCAGGCGTGAGAAGGCAGACAAGGAACTCAGGAGATGGTGCCTCCAGTCACAAGTACCAACCCGAGCCAGGCTCAGCGGGTACAAGGAACCATTTATTGGTTACCTGCGCGCGGGCATCAGAGCCTGGCCCAACGCGTGCAAAACACCCCTCCTGGCCAGGCTCGTTGAAAATGCTGGCGAGCTTCGTTTCTGATGCAACTGACTCACTAGATGCAAAATTAAAAAATAATTAATTATTGATTAGTATATTTTTAATAATAGTAAAATATTTTTAATATAGATTAAGCTTTAATTTAATACATTAAATATTATTCTTTATATTTAAGTTGAACTAATTGTTTTTTAATAATTATTTTTTATTTTAATATAGTATATAATATACTTATACAGATAACTAAATATCATCTCTTTTCAATCTGTCTTTGTACATACAACTAATCAAATAGATTACTCGGTATATTATGAGTCTAACTACAATAGACTTGTCTCATCAGATATGAGCCAGATTCACTTTCGCAGACAACCAAACGGATCCTTATCGCAAGTTGTGAATGACCAGCAAGTCAACACCTAACAAGGTTGTGCTTCCTTTGCCTAGGAAAGTCAAGAAGAGTGGCATTTCTCCAACTAGATGCCACATAACGTATGCCACATGTCTTCAAATAGGCAGCATGCCTGGACACAATTGGCGTACTCTCGTCTCCCCAGCGTATACGTGCCCGTCTTCCCTCTAGGTAGTTTTATTTTTCTTGAAAATGGAACTCTACGTAGTACAATAGTGAGTAGGAGTACTAGTACTATGTTTGTCCTTGGGAAATTGCACAGTAGGCTCCGAATTGTACCTCGCGTAGGTCCCTAACCTTGTTGATTGGTTCATCAGATTCTTAAACGTACAGAAATCTCTCGAAAAGTATACTTTATCATGCGCTTGCACTCAACCACCGAACCGTACTACTAGTACAGCAAGTCTCTCCACTAGGAACAACTTGGGTTTGGGCAGCACCTTGTGGAATGTCACATGGCACCTAGCCACCGTCTAATTAAACCCACTCCGAACAGAGCCACAAAAAGAAAAAGGAAAAAAAGGCAAACCACTAAGACAGTCAAGCCATTGAGAGTGCTCTAATCCTGTGCATTTCAACATCCACCCAGCTTTATCCATCACTGATGATATCAATCCCTCTCCTTCCATCGAGGGAGACGCAAGAAGGAAGCCACTCTTGCTTGAATTTCAAAAATCTCGAGACTCCAAAACAGCAAGCAAGCAAACAAAAAAGAAATTAAACCCAACCCAAATTATTTCATCCATCCATGATCCATCATGCATGTGTGGGAGGACGGTGGTCGAGTCCAATCCGGTCGGGGCGCAGGCAAACAGTTAAATATAGACTAGGCACTCACAGTTTGACAAGATTTGTTGCTGCCCACCAGCTTACCATGGCTTCTCGCACATGCCCCCCCTGTTACAGTACCGTCGATTCCTCCTGTTCGGTGTAGTACATGACAAGAAAACGAAAGGGTACATTGTTCGAAATGAAAAAGGGAAACGAGAGAGTAGAGCCACGACAGAAAGCTAAGCTATATGCCTACTCCTACTTGCTAGGTACAGTTTTTCATGTGAGCGACTTTGTTTTAGATCTCGTTTATATACTGTAACTCAGGATGCAAAGAACCCGAGGAAACATGGCGGCAGCTGATCAGAATTAAGAGCTCCTACGATGGCGAAATTTTGTCTCGCCTGACCAGGCTCAAACCCAAGAGTCTACACCATCATGTGAAGAAACAGTGGAACAAATGCTACTCCTCCCAGGCTGGATCGCTGCGGTGGCAAATTCGTAGCACCAAAACATATTACGGAGTACTACTAGAACTGTGATTACCATCTGACAAGAAGTGAAATCCTTAACAAATGCAGTATATACCTTAAAATAAAGAGAAAGATGTTACATCATGCATGCTATTTTTTGACTCGCATCAGCGACCGAGCATTCAGGGGTTAGTTGTTACTAAGGGGGTTTGTGCCCGTGTGAACCCAACGGCGCATTTCAGAAAGTTCTGAGCAAAGGCTGATTTGCTGATTAGAGTCGGAGACTCGGAAATATTGACCCCGTTCAACAAACCGACAGGCATGAGGCGTTCTGCTCGCGAACGTGTGTGCGGCTACGCAGGACAGCGGTCAGCACGAACACCTCACCGACGACTCGTCTACACCTCCGGCCCGCCTCGGGTCCTCGTGCAGATAGGTCCCAAGCAGGCCGAAGACCAGTGCGCAAGCCTCGTGCTCCACACAAACAAATGCGCGAATGGTACTAGCTCATATTTGACGTGTTCGCACCTCGCCCGCTGTGCGTCACGCGGACTCATTCGGTGGCGATGGTGCTTTGCGTGGATTTGAATTGTCCCAGCAAACAGCTGCTGACTCGACTCACAGCATGTTTAGTGATACTCCCTAAATCCCAAAATAATTGTCATTTTAGATCTGATCAAAGTCAAACTGTCACAAATTTGACTAAAATGTATCTGATCCAGCTACGTAGCAAAGCAATGCTTTAGAAAGAGTCAATTAGCAAAAAAAAAAAAATGATGACATTCGAAAGCATTCCTGTGTACCTTAAGGCTTATGCATGTTACATATGCAACCACCGTAGTCAGTCGGGTAATTCAGTGCTACTATATATTTCCACCAGATCCTGCAGATAAAGAGAACAAAATTCTTCAATTGTTAAACGTGATCAGATGCCTTGCAAGAAAAAGATTCAGAATTACCTTGGCAAATCTGCTAGCCAATAAAATGGCATTCAGTCTTATTGGCGAAAACCAGCAGCCCCTCCTCTAAGATATCCAAAATGTGGTATACTATATGATACTTCTGGACGAGAATGGCACTGAGTTTCTGGCATGTCGGATGATCGGAATGCTACCCTCTGTTGGCTGGATCGCCCAAAATACAGAGGTGCATGTGGAGTAGTATGCGGATGTTGGAAGCTCATATTGGAGTTGAATAATAATTCATCTGAACGCTTTGGGCAGGCTACTGAACTGCCACCTGGGTGATGCAGACTGATGTTACCAACTTCCCGCAATGGAGGAAAGCCCTGGTGTCTTTCAACGAGTGGATGGTGGATTCCAGTTGACATTCTATGAATAGCCTGGACATGAGGAGCCAGAGTAATGTTTCTTCCTTCAATCTGAGCTTGACTAATGCTGTTCTTTTTCTCAGAATGAAGTACCCTTTTAGGCATCCCAACTTCTGTGTCGAGCCCTTGACAGCTTTTATGCAACATCTCCCTATTGCCGTTGCATTGAGAAATTTTGTGGCCAGTAGAAATGCTGCTCTTATCAAAGTAGGAAGGATCTTTCTTTGCCCCTGGACCACAAGTGCATTTTTTCAGAGTTGAAGGCAACTGACACCCTTCTCTCTTAGACCTTTTGTTAGGCTGATCAAAATTTGAAGATTGCACAGAACGTTTTTTGCCTTTATCCACTTTTGTGATATTAGATCCACAGCCGGACCTTCCAGACCGAGCCTGATGCTTTTCCTTTTCCAGGGTTTTCTTCCCCTTAAGAGCTACCAGAAAGATAAATCAAAGATAAATGGAGGGAAATTAGTTTGCTCAGTATTCAGTAAGAGCCCAAACTTAACTCAAATGCATATAAAAATTGCAAAAGATGTGGCTCACAAGTCGATGAAACAATTACTACTTACAGCACACATTTACAAGAATAAGATGCTTCATTTACAAAATATAATGCATGAAAAGTTCCATGAACAAAGAAAATGACTATTTTCTTCTTAAATTCAAGAATCTTATTTTTATATATGTATTATTCTACTTATTTCATTGACTCTTGCGCTATTCTCTAACCTTAATGATTCAAATTTTATTTAATTACACAAATATAGCTTGTTCTGCATAGGACTACTTAAGCTACAACAAATGCCAACCAATAATAAGATCAACCAAAACACTAAATTGTACCATCTACCAAATACCAATAAGAAGTGTAACTTTCATGTATCCATAAAAAAAGTGAGTACCGAACTGCAAGGATTGAGCAAACCATCCACCTATGGCATGTCACTAAGAAGTGTAACTTTCATGTATCAGAAACAAGGAGATAAAGTGCAGCGGTCATTAATGTATGCATATGAAAAAACAATCTTGAGACTTGAGAGTGAGAATTAGAATTACTGTTTCCAGAAGACTTATATCTATTCAAAGAACGAACACGTCTTGCAGCATCTCCTCTGTTGTGCTTCTCCTCTAGAGCCTTCCGTCTTTCGGCTTCATTTGACCAAGGCTACATAATAAAAATAAAAATAAAAATGGTTTATGGGAAGCTGAAGATCAAGGCCACAATACGGACATGCTCAACATCCTGAAGATGCGCTAAGGTGTATCTTATCAGCTAAATGACTAGTAAAATAAAAACAACAAAAATGGCAAGTAGAAACCAAGCCTAATGTAATCCATGTGGAGAGCTCTTGCTACCTGACGGAAAGTCATCATTCTGTAAAGGTTGCGCCCTTTAACAAGTAGCAGATCCAAAGGTGATAATTTGCCCACTCCCTTACTCCAAAATACTTGAATCTATTGATTTGAAAAGAATTGTGATCGTTAAAGGTCCACAAGAACTTAAATGACATAGCAATACATAACTGCTTGGATGAAGTCTTACAGAAAAAGTGTGCTGCTGCTTTTCTTTTCCATAACTTTCCTTGATGACTTTGCCAGCTACTATACGTTTCCCAATACATTTTGCATACCTTTTACCACTGTCAAATATATCAGAGAATATTTGGTTAACAATCCAAAGAGTTGCTAGATATTATACAACTATGGATATTACCTCTTCTCATAAACCTTCTGTTTGAATAGTACAGCGTCGCCCCTACAGACATCACCTTCATTGAGGGAGTAAAGACATCACTGAATAATTTGTTGAGAAGTTGAACAATAGCTTTTACCACATTTTTCACCTTTGCAATTGATACAAAAGGATGACCGTGGATAAATCTTCTCTGGATTCCCATTTTTGAACCTATCAAGAAATGTGGAAAAAATATTATAGGTCTTGTTTTGAAAATGTTACACCACTACTTCTAGATCAATAAAAAAGGTCTAAGGTTGACTAGGCAAAACGTTCTGTGCATAACAATGCAGGGATAATTCAGATAAAATATTGAGAGCAAACAAATGACTGCTCCCTGATGTTCAATAACTTACACCCTGGTAAAGGAGGACTGAGTATGTGAGTAAATATGCACAAAAGATTGAAAATCAGTAGTACAAAAGAGCCATGCAATTAACCTCCAATGAAGCATTATTCTGTCGATACAAGTGGCTATATCCCCAGTTTGGCTAAGACCAATACTCTTTAAATATGCCTTGCACTCCACCAACTTTATCCCCTCCAAACTTCTCCCACCTATAGGAAAATAATGCTTATCAGCTTAAGCAGGAATAAAAACATTAGTCAATTCAACAAAAAGGATTTAATTTTTTTTTCACTCCTGAAACACACAGGGGTAGAACAAGCAGCTCAGCTAAACATACTGTCATAAGCCAAACAATCTATCAGCATGTCCCTGCCAATTTCCATTGCACTAAAAATTCCCGAGTCCTACTTTTTTTTAAGTTGCTGAACATCACTAGAATGGAAGTGAAACCCAATCTTCACTAAATTACTCAGATGCAGCATTCATACATTGTATCTATCATCAGACGATATCATATTGACATTCTGCCACTACACCAAGTTCATAAACTAGACTAATGATCCTAATGCCCAATACAATTCCGGTTGCGCCATCGGGCGTCTAATCCCGTTACACCATTTGAGATTCCCACCTGCACCTATCCTACCTACTAGAGCAACTGAGCAATCTTCCCAAAAGCAAGTGAGAACAAAAACGAAAAGGGGGTCGAGGTGATTACTGCGGAGTAGACCGGCGATTTTGCTGCAGGCTGCCTCGCTCCGGTCCGCGCCCAATTTCTCGGCCTCAGCCTCCGCTTCCACTTTCTCCTCGCTCTCATCGCCGCTGCCTTCCCCACCACTTGCCTCGCTGTCGCTGATTTCGACGAAATCCTCGTCGCTCGTGTCCTCCTCTTCAGAACTTGGCTCCGACCACTCTTCGGGATCCGACGAGATGTCGATCGTCGCGGCGCCCTCCTCGCCATCCTCCTCCGCCACTACCACCGGCGCGGCCGCGGCCGCTCGCCTCCTTGTTACTGGCATCCCGGAGCTCCAATGTCGCCCGTCGGCCACGCCACGCCGCCAGCCTGCCTCGGCCCCGATCTCAATTGCCTCCCGCCGCCGACCTTCCCCTTTCGCTTCGCGGGGAAATGGCAAGGACCCCTCTTCCGATGGCTGATGCGCTAGATTTCCTGTCGTGTCCGTGTAACGTTTGCCTCTCTGTCCAGGGATATAAATAAGCGGTTGCCCTTCCCCAGTCCCCCTCCTCTCAACGTTATTCTTCTTTCCCGTTGGTATTTCACATTTCAAACCTCCCGGAGATGGGGGTACACAACATTTCATTTTTTTACGAGGATGCCGAAATGAGTCGGCACTCTGTGTGCACTCCATCGGGAAAAAAAAAGATCACAAAATGAGTGCACCGTCATTGATCGAAAAATATTGCTCGCATCTAGTAGTAGTATAATGGCACACTTGACAACGGTTCCATTGATTGTAGTATAACAGCTACAAGCCACAAATAGGAAATTACAGAGTTTTTTTTTATAATGAGACAATTACAAAGACGAATCACTAAAATCACAATAGAACGAGATGCCTATCCTAAAGATTGTTAGAGACATCACATGATGCAGACATGGGTGAGATTTTCCTTTTTCCTATCGACTAAATGGCCAGCAGGCAATCACAACAAAAATAAACCTATACTCAATTAGTGGCAGATCAGGTAATACTAAAGCACAGTTGCCCTCAATATGCACACTCCAATTGACAGTTCTTTAGTCCGGCTGTGAACCAACTCTGCTGGGGCTAGGGCAGTGGAATGTTGTGCTGTTGTTACTTGTTACTAGAGATTATCAACAACTACCTCATCTTTGACGGGGACCTTCTGGAAATGCCATGCAATAGCTTGATGAAACCAAGAAAGCTCAATTTCCCATCAGTATGTCTGATCCAATCTTGCAAAACAACATGCAACGGCACAGAAGGGCTGAGGCCCAATTCCTGATACAGCAAACATGTCAGGAAAGATCGGACAAAACCCGAACTTATCAAATGGAAGGAATATGGGGAGGAAGCCAACATACAGAAGCCAGCTCATCAATTACAATAACTCGATTGCCATCCTTTTCAAAATACTCATAAGCGGATTGGGCATGTTGCTCCCATCTATCCAATGCTTCGAGCTGGTACACACTAACTGCTGCTGCACAGAACTCTTGGAAGTCCATTCTTCTGTACTGAAGAGCGCTCAACTGAAAGATCATCCAGTTATATAGTGAGGCATACATGTATGAGCTAAAAGGAAGCCATAAGATCAGAAATAACTGTACCGAAAAAAGAATCTCCTGAACTCGCGATTCCTTCATTGCATCAGTAGCTTCTCTAGTTAATGCCTAAACAACACGAAAATAAGAGTCACAAGAATTACTCAAAGGAAAGGACAACATATCAGAGCAGTTCTGTATCAGAGCTCTATGATGAACTAACCATTCTGATATTATCAAGAGTGATGAACCCATTTTTGTCTGGCTCCAATAAGGAAAACTGAGCTTTCAGATAGAAAAGTTCATCGACAGTTAAAGTCTTCGATAGAGCCTGCAGCAAATAAAGATAGATCATACACCAATCACAGTAGGTTGCAGATACCAACGAAAGAACAGTCATGCATATAACAACAAAAGCTTCTTAGCTACACTAAAATCTGAAATGAGATATTGGCAACAAATAGAGTTTTCCAGTTTAAAAAAAAAAAAGAGTTTTCAAAGCATTTACTTTCATTTTCATAGAACTAATAAAATCAAGGAATGTATCTGCCATAAGGTGCACACTCCTCCAACCTATCAACAAATTTCCTTTGGATAAAGTTGCCAGAATGAAAAAGTAACTGTGTAGAAGCATAAATTTGGAACTAACTATTAATACTGACCCTCAAAGCAGCTTTCCGCAAAGATGAGGAATGAATATAGGCTTTAATAAGTCGGAATGTAAGGATGTCCAATGGCAACTTAATGTCATTATAATTTCTGATCCATGGGTGACCTGAAATAAAACAGAGAGAATAATCACAACTATGTAGTATTCAATAAAGTCCATCTGGGTAGAATATAACTCACTTAACGCTTGTGCTGCAGTCATCCTTCTTCGTGGATCCTTGCACAGCAAACGCTTAACAAAATCCATTGCTTCTGGCGTCAGAGAATGCCATGGCGCCTCATTATAACTGGGGTCAGCTTTGAGAACAGAACGGAATATGCCAGATTCAGTGCGCGCCCAGAATGGACGGCTGCCACAAAGAAGGATATAGGCGATTACACCTATACTCCAGACATCAGCTTCTGTGCTATAGCATCTATGCAGAACTTCTGGAGCAACATAATAAGCACTTCCAACAATGTCATTTAACCTCTCATCTGCGTAAAATATCAGAAAAGTATGTTAAGACCTTTTTTCTTCTATCAGTGTATGCAAAAAACATTGGTGATATCGACAATTTAAAATATACACAGAATAACAAAAAAAGTCATATACCTGGTTTTACAAAATCTGACAAGCCAAAGTCGATAGCCTTAAGCTGGGAGTTCTCATCTTTTGAAGTAAAAAGAAAATTCTGAAAAAAATATAAAATTTCATAAGTTCAAACGGCAAATTCTACTTACTGTAGAGATGCAGAAAAACACATCACCTCTGGTTTGAGATCCCGATGCACCACCCCTTGAATGTGACAAAACGCAACAACACTTAGTATTTGCACCAAGACTGCTTTTGCATCATCCTCAGAGTACTTTCCACCTCTAAAGAAAGCAAACAACAGTTGTATTGAAGCAATTTTGATGTAAATTATATACATCCTCCGTTCCAAAATATAAGCATTTTTAGGTTTAGTCAAAGTCAAACTTTTATCACTTTGACCACTAATAATGTATAGTTAATAATATTTTATCATATAAAAATAGATTTTTTGGATTTATTATTAAATAAACTTTCATAAAAAATATATTTTTATATTAAAAATTATGTGATTTTCTAGATATTATTGGTAGAAGTTAAAAGATTTTGACCTTATCCAAACCTAGAAATGCTTATATTTTGGAACGGAGGTAGTGGTTGTCTAACAAAACTGATTTTTTGTTTCAAATACCTGGAAAGTATTCTATCAAGCAGTTCCCCGCCATGGCACAACCTGCACAACAGGATTTTGAATTAATTAACATGAACTTTAAAAGGAAAAAGGGGCATTATTGGTGATAGGAAGAAACATAGTTGACATTAAAACAGGCTGAAAGAAAGTAATTTTAGTATATCCATTTTTTAATTAGAATTGTTGTCCTAACGAAAATAATTTAAAAACAAAGGGAGTAATTAGTAAATGGAAAAAATGGAAGGATAGCAGTGCATAACTACTCAAACTGTATTATTAACAAGCAAGAACTCAATTCATGTATTACAGAGGAATTCCACATGGCGCATGAAACCAAAGCAATAACACATATAACAAATTTAGAGGTGGTGGAAGCTTACTCCATTACTATGTACACGTTCTCATTGTCCTCGTAAGCATCATAAAACTGGACCAAGTTCTTGTTTCCTGCCAAAGCTTTCAAAATTTTTACCTCCCTTCGGACATCCTCTATAGCAACGGATGTGGTCATCTGTAAATGATAGCAGCAAATGACAAACTATGTTAAGAAAATATACATGTCAGAAAGTAGTTCAGATCTAACCATGACGAAAGAGTATAAATTGCAAAGTGGCAACAACGCCCAATATTGTTCATCTCTCAACAGCCATCATTCAAGCAGAGACATTTGCAGCACAAAACTGAATATCCTACCTGGTACCCAGCAGGCTGATTAGAGTGTAAACCACCAAACAGAAAATCTTAACCATGCTCAAGGACATGCAACAATCTTGGTTTGCAACTGATGCAAAATGCACCAAAACGAGAACTTAATCATGTGCTACTCATGCAATAATTTAGCATTTGTTTGAAATGGACAATGTAGAAAGGTACGAGCCACAAGAGAATTCTATGACTAGTTCGATCAACACTGGCATTCGCATGTTACCTTGGCTTTGGGGATGACTTTGACGGCAACGGACTCCCCCTTGCGCGCGCCCTTCATGACCGTGGCGAGGCAGGTGTACCCGAAGTGTCCCCTCCCGACCTCGTCCCCCATCTCATACTTGGCCGCGAACCCCTTGTTGAACCCGAACCCCTTGTCGAGACCCTTGCCGCCGCGACAGTCCCCCTCGTCCTCGGCGACGGACGGCCTTGGCGGCCCGCAGCGCCGCGCGAGCGCCGCCCGGATGTGCTTCGCGGGCGACGGCGGCGGGAAGGGCAGCCGCAGGAGC
>BCLF01000001.1:1463892-1543561 GCA_001602275.1 Zoysia japonica | reverse complement strand
CAGGGTGGCCGCCCTGGAGAGGCTCGACGCCGCGCGCGCAAGGAAGCGGGAGGCCGAGGCGGAGCTGCGTCAGCGCGGCGACAGCGAGGAGGAGGGGCACAGCAATCGGGCGAGGAACGCGCTGCAGAAGAGACGCGGCGGGAGGTTCTTCATGGTGAAGAAGCTGCGCAAATTGCTGTGCAGCAACGCAGCCAGAGCCTGTGCCGGACGTTCACATTCTCGAGCGGCGGCATTGAAGCACCGGCGGTGATCACTGATCAGTGATCAAGACCTGCAGGTGGTGCCGATGGAATTGTATGCATGCGTTGTTGATCGTTCTTGCTTCTTGTATTGTCGAGGTCTCCCAGGTTCACAAAACCGCTCAAAACCAATCAGTTTTCGCGGTTTTCGGTGAAACCGTTTCGGATCGGTTTTACAAACCGTTTGGTTTTCGTTTTAAAAATTTTAAAAAATTTGAAAAATTAAAAAAAAATCGGAATACCGAGAACCGATAAAACTGGGGGTTTCAAATTTTAAAATCGAGTACTGTAGCAAACCAGTAAAACCGATCGGTTTACTGTAGTAAACCGTTCAAATTTTGAATTTTCGATTTAGAGCGATTTTTAACCGATTTTACCGGTTTTCGCGGTTTTCGTTTAAACGAAATATCAAACCCTGTTCTCGCACGAGACGAACTAAAAAGCTTCGGACTTCATTGTTGAGTGCACCTTCTGAGGCCTCCTTTGCAAAAAGAAAATTTTTTCGTTTCTTGTGTTTTTTTATAAAATTAAATTAATTTTTATAAAATTTTTTATATAATTTATGTAAAATTTCTAGGTTTCAAAGAGGTCAGAAACATCTTAACCAGTTAGGAGTAGCTTGCTATGGCGGTCTTCAGCGGAAGAAATGAGAAGGGGAAGAAATTTTATGTGGCAGTGGGCGCTTGAAACGTATGGGCCGAAATATATGGAGTTGGACCATCTTGTCCACTCAGTTTGTCTAAGGGCATTAACGAGAATTTCGCTACAATCTCTACAGTGATTAACACGTAAGCGGCTGCCCTAATCACTCCGCCCTCCCCGAAAAGAGCTCGCTCCGAAGCCATCTGACAGGTGTGCCCCACGTTCACTGCCTGCTTCCACTCCTCCGTCCCAACCTAGTACTAGATGGACTTCTCCGCCGGCGGCAGCCGGGGCCGCAGCGAGCCGGCTAGGTGGCTGGAGATCGCAGGCAAGCTCCTCGCCGCGCGGGACCTAGTCGGCTGCAAGCGGCTTGCGGAGCGCGCGGTGGAGGCTGACCCGCACCTGGCCGGCGCGGACGAGCTCCTCGCGGTCGCCGGCGTCCTCCTCGCCTCCCAGCGCCAGCTCCCTTCGGGCCGCCCCGATCCGATCGCGGTACTCCAGCTCCAGCCCGACCCGGACCCCGCTGCCGTCAAGCGGTCCTTCAGCCGTCTCTCCCAGCTCCTGTCCTCCCCGCACAATCCCTACCCCGCCGCGGCCACCGCGCTCCGGTTTGTAGAAGAAGCCTTCGCCGACCTCCCGGACCGTTTGAAGAACGCCCCGGCTGATCCACCCTCTGTTCCTGCTTCCGGGGACGCCGCTGCGTTCTGGACGGCGTGCCCCTACTGCTGTAATGTCTACCAGTATCAGCGCGCGCTGCTGGGGCGCGCGCTCAGGTGCAAGAATTCCGGGTGCCGGCGCGCGTTCCTGGCTACCGAGATCCCCACCGTGCCCCCTATTGTGCCGGGCACCGATATGTATTACTGCACGTGGGGTTTCTTCCCGGTGGGCTTCCCTAAGGCTGCTGATTTGAGTACTAACTGGAAGCCATTTTGTCCCATGTTGCCGTGTAATCAGTCGTCCCCACAGCCAGCATCTGCGGGGACTGGCAACGTTGATGTACAACGTGTTGAGAATAATGGCGGGCCTATTCATGCCAATGCAACACCAGCAAGTTCTGAGCCAGTGAAGAAGAGTGCTGTCAGTGGTAGTGTAGTAGGGCCACCCAAAGCTGCGGTGAAGAAAACAGCCCGCAAGAAGGTCGGTGCCGTGCTCAAGAAGCATGATTCTGGCAGCATGGAGAGTGGCATTGCACCATCTATGCTTGGGTCTGTATCGTTGAAAGGGAATGCAGGAAGCGGACAAACAGTGGTTACTAGAGGTATTAATATAAATGAGGTGGCAAAGCCAGCTGACAGCACTACCATTCTGAATTTTGGTGGCGGAGAGGAGATTCGATTTGATTTGGATATTGATGCAACAGATGCTATTTTGGGGAATTTGCAGCACCTTCCTTTCTTGAGGGAGGATGACAATAACAGAAGGCTGTTTTAGTTGTCGGTTGGTGTAGGTTTTCCATAGAAATTTGTGTATGATAGCAAAAATAAAGGAATTCCTGCACATTCTGATCCTTCATTGCCTCTCTAGTTTTCATTGCCGCCCTTTTGTCACATTGATCTCGTCTTTTGTAGACCCTAGTTGTCTACCTTTAGTTCTGTAGCTATTCTGGGGATTATTTGTAGCATCTGGATCAATAATTTTACATGCCCGTAGACTAGAGTGCCTCAAATTAGTTGGAAAATGCGTACACTGTACTCTATGCCACCCAAAAAAAATTCTGGAGCTTACCGGTGGTAGAAATAATGCATTCTGCATGGATGATCAGAGAGGCTTTTAATGAAGATTATCATGTACCAGGGCCACCTGGAACATTAGCAGATAAAAAGCATTGAGAGCAGTAAGTTTTTCTTCTTTATATGCACTAATATTTTCCTATTTAGAGGAATATCTTAGTTTTGTCATGTATTCATAGTTATTGGCTTATTGTTAAGGACCAAATAATCTGATTCATACTCTTCGATACGAACTTGTGACTCTACATAACAAATAATGTGCCTTGTAATTTTCATATCATGCTTTGACAGTTTTGTTAGTATGCATTTATCTGACCAATATCCCCTAGTCACCTGTTTAACACAAAAAAAACGCACACACTGAATACAGTCGCGTGCATTTTCATGAACCTAATTCTTTTTTAATTTACTTTGATAAGGAAATTATGTAAAGTAAACCATGACCTTGTTTTGAGCCACTGGCTATAATCAAGACACAGCATCTGGCATCCCTTGGATTTTATGGTGTGTTAATTGCTAATTTGTAAGTTGCATGGCCAGTGGCTTGGATGCCAGATTTGTATTCTTGAGCCCTATTTGCTATTGTTAACACTGTACCATACAGTCAATGATGTGCATTGGACAAGAAAAAGTTCTAGTTGACTACTGCTATAGGCAAATTAACATTAACAACCTTCTACCAAAATGTTTATTCATGATTGATTGAAAGTGCAGAGCATCGCTCTTTAGAATACACTGTCTTAATTTAGGAACAGCCCTTATGCTGCCAACCAGCTAGCGTGGTATATACTTGCTTCAACCATTTGCCATTTCCATGGAGTCACGAGGTATCAAGTGTTCATCCTGCTTTCTGAGAATGGGGAACACTACTAATCTTGTACTACGTGAACTGCTGAAATCTGCATTCGCCATAAGCATCACCAGTGGCATTGCATCATAAGTTATTGAGAATTGTTGTTAGCACACGTGTTTGATCCAAATCTCAAGGTGCATGACCATCTACTGCTTTTTACTCAATTGACGTATCTGAATCTGCACTGATGTGTGTGTTATATTGTTTCAGATTTCTGGACCACACAATCTATCTGTATTTGATGACATTGCTTTGGCCAGTCTTCATGGAGATGGATTGGTGCAATAACGTGACTCTTTAGGGGGACATTAAACCTGAAATAAAAGGCTGTTTCTATGCCTCAGTCACCCAGTTTTCCGTGATTCCATTGTAAGCCAAAATTTGTTCATGGTGACAGGCATGCTAAATTATACTACTCCCTCCGGTCCGTTTCAAATTATAAGTCCTTTTGGACTCAATAATTTTTCTCAAATTATAAATCATTCTCACTTCTCAATACACTTTTTTTTTCAATACTTTTTTATATCTATCTATTTTTTTTTTTCGTTTTCAGCACATTTTTTTTTTATTTTTTTATTTTCGTGTCCAACTCTAAAACCACTTGTAAATCAGGACGGAGGAGACTTGGCCAGTTAACTTTAGATCTTGTAACTATTCCTTTATAATGATCATTGTCTCAAATTTTTATGGTATGCTCCCTCCAATCTTCCTTTGTTGACTTCGGTTAGCTGAGCAGCGTCAACGAAAGAAGAACGGAGTACGTATTATATGTTGCTGGACCAGCATATAACGCAAGTCCAAAGTTGCATCAACATCCTGAGTTGGCTAGCAGGAAGAAAACCCTTCATTTTGACAAACTGGACCTGTGCTCCCCTTTATTTTTTTAATAGAGCTGTGACTTTTCTTTTGTACTGCTAAACCGAAACCGGTACAGGGTTCTGTGAAATTCATTGTTCACGCTCAATTGCCGCTGGACGGATGAAACCGAAGGAGCCCAGACCACGGTCGTAAGGAGAGAGGCAACGAGAAAAGAAGGGTAAAAATAATTTTTGACTCAGCTCCGGCGCCGGAACACGGTGCAGGCTACGAGCCTACGACTCCTCCCCGTCATCTTCCTCCTCCGCCCCGCTCTTCCTCTTGCTCTGTTCCTTCACATCGCCAGCGCCCACGTTGCACCCGCGGGGCGCGGAGGCCCGAAAGGAGAAGGCGTGGTAGCGAGTAGCGCGCGTGGGGAGAGATGATCTCGCAGTTCTTCGTGCTGTCGCAGCGCGGCGACCACATCGTTTTCCGCGACTGTAAGATCTGCATCCCTTGCGTCGAAACTTCGGCTGATTCGTTGTGATCCGGCGCTAATTCTGGTGTTGGATTATGGCAGATCGCGGGGAGGTGCCCAAGGGCAGCGCGGAGATCTTCTTCCGGAAGGTGAAGTTCTGGAACGACGACGAGGCAGAGGAGGCGCCTCCAGTCTTCGTACGTATCTGTTACTTCCTCCCCGCCTCTTATTCACACTGCAAACTTTGTTCAGCTGCGGTGGAAAATTCATGTCCCCGTTTTAGCTGTGCGGCGACGTCTTCGTGATGACTGATGCGTTAACTTCAAGTGAATGCTATGCTTATCAGTACCAAAACTGAGGTTCTATCAAATTTTGCATTGGTAAAATGTATAGCAGTGATGAATCGTAGATGGAGAAGCATGTCCTTATAAGTTGGGATGGATATGCTGCATAACTCACAGTCATGATCAGGATCATTAGGACCACTTGATTTGACACTGGTACATTTCACATTTTGTCATCACAGAATGTCGATGGGGTTAACTATATTCATGTCAAGGTTGCTGGGCTATTTTTCGTTGTAACCACAATGGTTAATGTTTCTCCATCCCTTCTCCTGGAACTTCTGCAAAGGATTGCACGTGTTACAAAAGATTATCTTGGGGTTCTAAATGAAGATTCACTGCGGAAGAATTTCATTTTGGTGTACGAACTTCTTGACGAAGTTATTGTGAGTACCCTACACCATCCCACCTATAACCACATACATATTTTTCAGACCTGGTTTTTATGTTGCTAACAAAATCTAGGCTAATGTATTAGGTTTAGTGTGTTTTGGTAGTGATTGATCAATCTTTTTGTGGAATAATTAATATAATCTTTTGTTAACATCATGCGCTTTATCATGCACTTAGGACTTTGGATACCCACAAACAACATCTACTGAGATTCTCAAGTCATACATATTCAATGAACCAATCATGGTTGATGCTGGACGCCTGCCACCACTTGGTCCTGCTGCTATGTTCATGGTAAGCTTTCTGGGCGTTACTGCAACAAACATGGCATTACAGTTACTTTACTAAGCAATGTGCTGTTCTCCATGCTATTGTGGCAGCAACATAGTTCATTTGATATCTCTGTCTTCTGCAGCAAGGCACAAAGCGTATGCCTGGTACAGCTGTTACAAAATCTGTTGTTGCTACAGAACCTGGTGGCAAGAAGAGGGAGGAAATATTTGTTGATATCATTGAGAGGATAAGTGTGACATTCAGCTCGAGTGTAAGTACAGACATATGACATGCCTTGCTGCTACTTTTTTTCCCCTTTCCGACATTTAAAATATATGTCTATATTTTATGTTCCTTATATCCTATGGATCTCAGTACTTCAGATGGTGATGATGCCTTGGAAATCTAGTTTTCAAGTGCATATTCATGTGCTGTGACCCTTTACTCAGCACTGCACGCTAAGATCAAGAAAATCAAAGCATCAAATGAAAAATTGTACTATAAATTGATAGTAAAGGGTCACAGCCCAAGGGCCCCACTTACAACTCATTTCAGACCTTAATTAAGTCAAGGAATCATGCAAATTCAGCCTGGCCCTATTTTGACCCAGCTTCTAAGCTAAGTTATAAGGTCCTTTAGGACCCCTAGTGTTGGTACTTCAATACTTAATATCCAGTTGTTTTGTTATCTAATTTGTTTTCTGAAGTATTGGTAGGTTTGTTTCATTTTATGATATATTTTCTATTAAACAGGGCTATATACTTACTTCTGAGATTGATGGAACAATTCAAATGAAAAGCTACCTTAGTGGAAATCCAGAAATTCGACTCGCCCTCAATGAGGATCTGAGCATAGGAAGAACTGGACCTTCTACATATGGTACGATCCTTAACTTTCTTTTCTTTTAAGTGCTGTCTTAGGTAAATACTAACCAGTATATGATATGGATATTCCGTACTATGAAAAAAAAAATTGTCTGAGGATTTGGTTATTGGAACTGTATTTCTCACTTGAACAAATTGAGTATATGGCAGTCTGGTCATTCTATTTGTTTACTTTTTGTGATAATTACAGAATTCTGATCATTAACAATAATTGAAACTTCATTTCAGATTACAGAAGTTCATCTGGAGGAGGAACAGTTGTTCTTGATGATTGTAACTTCCACGAGTCAGTGCATCTGGACAGTTTCGACATTGACAGAACCCTGACTTTAGTAAGTACTCGAATAAGGTTTTGATTTCTTGCTGATGTTTTTATTTATAGCTGAACTTAAGTATCATATTTACAATCAGTGATTTTTTTAAAAAAATTATGTTTGATTTTGTAGATACCACCAGATGGAGAATTTCCTGTGATGAACTACAGGATAACTCAAGAATTTAAGCCACCATTCCGCGTAACTGCACTAATTGAAGAAGCCGGACCATCTAGGGTATGGAATCCTTTTTTTTAAGTGTTATCAGGATATTATTCATTGTTTTTTAGGGTGAGGATATTATTCATTGTTGGTGAATCTGAGTTCTTTTTTCTTTATCCACACAGGCTGAAATTTTGCTAAAAATACGAGCAGACTTCTCAGCAAACGTCACTGCTAACACAATCATAGTACAGATGCCGGTGCCCACTTACACAATGAGGTCAGCTGCAGCTTTATGTATTTATTCTGAAGTTAAAAAAAAAACTCGACCAGTTTTCATTAAGAAGAAGCTCAACCGGAACCAGACGAGAAAACCCAAGAACCCCGGTCCCACCCTCAGGGAGCCGCTCCCTGTGGTTCGGGCCTTAACTTATGCTTTGGGCCTATCTCATACATAAGGGCCCGCCCACCATAGATCGGATCAACCGAGTAAATGGGACACAACGAGTGTGTTTTTTTATTCTATAAATTGTGCACACCAAGATTTGAACCCTAGTGGGTGGCCTCACAACTAGAGGTCCTAACCACCTATGTAGTCCTAACATAGCTAGCCCAAGCCCGGATAAACGAGGGGTTGTGATAGGTTTGGCGTGCCAACAAAGATTTTAGCCATTCTTATGGAAATTCGTTGGGCATAGCCTTATTAGCAACACGTCATATTGGAACCTGGATATAGGGCTGGGTCACTACACCCTTCGTGGTGCGCCGTATCTTGATATGTATATGGTGATAAGGGTCACCGCACCATTATTGGCGTGCTACTTCGCAGCTTGGATGTACTGATAAATGAGCAAGGGTCTTCACATTTTTATCTTTCTTTTTTTTCTGCTTCATTTTTCATCTTTCTTTTGTTTTTTCATCCTTGTGCTTTGGTTCTTGGGATTTTCATATATAGCCTACCTCAACTTGGTTTAGAAAGTGGAATGTTAAACACTATCTACTCTGTTACCTAAAGTTTTAGAACGTGGGTTACTTTGCAGGGCAAGTTTTGAGTTGGAAGCTGGAGCAGTTGGGCAGACAACGGATTTTAAAGAAGGAACTAGGAGACTTGAGTGGAATCTAAAGAAGGTAATTGGTTTGGCTTGTTAACTTATTTCTCTATTAGCCAGTTTGAGGTAGTTTGCTAAACAGCTGAAACAATTGACAGATTGTTGGTGGTTCTGAGCATACCCTTCGTGCAAAGCTGACATTTTCCCAAGAGTCACATGGTAGATATTTTATTCCAAACTATACTTGCGTATACCCAACCTTCATAGTATTCCTGTTATGCAGCATGTTTTACATTCGTCTCTGGAAAATGCAGGAAATCTCACAAAGGAGGCTGGTCCAGTGAACATGAATTTCACTATACCAATGTACAATGCTTCAAAATTGCAGGTAAATGTAGCTGTTCAAATATAGTGCCTTTGTGGCATGTACAAAAGGCAATCCTTGATGTGTGTTACAACTCTCTCTACGAATTGAGTCACCTAATCACTGGTTCCTATATCTTTTGGGTGCATTTTCCACCACAATGTATCTTGATGAAATTATTCACTTTAAGCTTGAATCTATCATGTGCTTCTTTAAGGTTTTAAGTGCTCAAAGACATTAACATGAAGAACCCTTTTCGAATATTTCAGGATCCACAATAATTAACTGTTCAATCTTCCCTCCTGCAGGTCAGATATCTTCAGATAGCAAAGAAGTCGAAGACATACAACCCATATAGATGGGTGCGATATGTAACACAGGCTAACTCCTATGTAGCTCGTCTATGAGCCAATATTTGTACACATTTTTTGGTCAATTTTTTTAATTCGTCGTAGTTATGATAGAATGGCATGTACTGTAACTCTAGTGGAATTCAAAACATTACTCTTCTGTTATCCTGCAGTTGAACCTCACAAAGATGTACTGATGCCAAGTTGCTGTGAAATTAATGAAATTCTTTTTCATAAAAAAAATTCCAAGCTTTATTTAATTTGCAATAGAAATAGTTTGATTTTATTTTTGATGCAAGCTGTTGATGCTACTTGTGTATATCTGAAACTGAAAGTATCATCACACTAATGCTGCCTGTCTTGCCGGTTGAAACTAAAAATAAAATCAAAGGATTTACGTGTTTGTTCACAGTAACCATTCAGAATTAGAACAAAATCACGGAACTTTAGGACAAGGCCTCAAATCTTCTACTCCATAGTTCACTTTTTATAGGTCGTTCTAGCTCTGGGTACAAAAATTAAAAAAAAGCTACGAGAATTAAAAAAAATTAAAAAAGTATGATACGCTGAAAACGAGAAAAAAAAGATAAAGATAAAATATATTAGAAAGAAAGAGTGTATTGGAAAAAGAGAAATATATTGAGACATGAGAATGATATATATTAAAAAATATTAAATGTTAAAATAATTTATATTTGTGAACGGAGAGAGTAATTTTAAGTACAGTGCATCTCTCTCTCTCTGGATGAACATGACAAATGTTCAAAACTGCTTTTGTACTCCATACTCTTGCTTTCAGTTTCAATAAAAAAAAGTAACAATCATATCAACATGGATCCCTATGAACACAGACCCTTAGACACACTTTATTGCGCCTTGCATGTCAATGAAGTGAAAGAACAGTCGCCATCTGCCATCGCTACAATAGACTTTCTACAAGCAGCCTACGATTGCAAGAGCCACGCCAAGGAACTTTTCTCTCTCTCTCTTTTTTTTGTGTGTGCCCCCCGGGGGGGGGGGGGGGGGGGGGGGGGGGTGCTTCAAGATGCTCTACCATGACAAGTGGCAGGCATGTATATTCACAGCATTAATAGGAGACATCTTCAAATTGCATTGTAGACAATTGCAACTGATGACCTGGATCAAATCTTTCCAGCTGCTTCTGTGCGTGCTCTTAGTGCCTCACTGCGTTTGCTCCTTTCCATTTGCTCTACCAACCAGTCTACACCAAGTTTGATTCCCGTCCTGCCAAAAAAATGAATACTTCACTAAAGAAAGGAATATGGTGAACCATATGCATTCTTTGAATGCAGTCTTCAAGTAGCAAGTCCAGTGATATCTTTAGAAACTATTTGCTGGCCAGCTTATATGAAGATGATTTAAGTGGCCCCTGAGACATTCTTTCGATATGGAATAAGCTAAGAATAAATAGCAATATGCACCACAATATTATGAAAGAATATTTTACTCAAACAGAAACACAGAGACATTCTTCTCACCCATCATAGGCAGATCCAGCAACAAACTTGTATGGCCTCTCGTCTAACTCTTTAAGATGCAGGTGCCTAGCCAATTCTTCCTCTGTGACAGCTGCTGGTGAATCCTGTTGACAGATCAAGATTCATATAAGCCTCCAGATATAGTAACATGAGAATGAGACAAATGGATGACTTGTAACAATAATTCTATATGTCTCGAAATAAGATGGGGACTAGAACTAATGTGATCAATTCATGATAGCAAATCAGAGATTTCAGGAACTGGAGGTTGATCTCTCTTCAGTTTGAGTATTGCAACTTCCAATTCAAACAGTGTAAGAAAAATGTGTAATGCAAAAAAAGTTTGTCTCCCACGGGTAAATTCAACACAGCTTCACTAGAACTGTCTTCTGATCAAACAAAAAAAAAATAGCATAGTCCCAGTGCACATAGCTCCTGCTTGTGCAGGGTCCGGGGAAGGGTACAGCCACTTTGGGTCTTTTGTACGTAGCCATTCTATATATTTCTGCAAGAGGCTGTTTTCAGGACTCAAACCCGTAACCTCATGTTCAGCAACAGCATTACTGTTGCACCAAGGCTCCCTTCAAAAAAATTACAATAATTAAACCTATTATGATAAACCTATTTTTCATTCCATGCGTAAATCTGATAGCTGTTTTCCAATAGAACGGCTAATTCAAATAAGAAAATAAAGTTCTAAAAGGAGTGGCACATGAAGTTTTAAAGACATTTACTAGGAGTAACAGAAAGGAACCTCAACCTTCTTATTCGCAAATACAAGTAGTGGAGCTCCTCGCAGATCCTCATGACGAAGAACTTTCTCTGGATAAAAAGAAAGTTTAAGTCACCATTCAATACAGCAAATGATGCTAATTGTGGTGCATATTGCTGTTGATACTAGAATAAAAGTGCTATGTGTGTTTAGTAAGTTTTTATGATTATAAGAAAATGAAAACAACTAACCAAGAGCAGATTTAGCATCTTCAAATGATGATGCAGCAGCAGAGTCGATAACATATATTATAGCATGAGCTTCTTCATAATATTTCTCCCATATTGTTCGCAGGCCAGGCTGTCAAATTGTGTTATTAGCATTAGAATTCAGAATGATTAAAAGTTATGTTAATAGATAGAGAACAAGGGTGATATCAAAGACGCGAACATTATTCTTCGTGCTTCCTTGAGTTAAGAAGAAACTACATAATAGCCTTGTCAAATTTCATCATGATCAAAGTGTAGTTTCTTAGTAGATTTCTGAAGGTCATTAGAATTAAGTAGGAGCGTTTTGCAGCGTAATTGTAGTACCAGACAACAGAGACAGACATAGACCAATATTTCTGTAGCCAGTTTTGTCTGCATGTGTAATAACTTCCTCATTCAGATGCTTTTTGGTCTGTAAGTTGTACAAGTAGTACCCATAGCACCGTAGTGAAAGAAAGATGATCATGCATAATTTTAGCTTAAATTAGTTATAGAAATGAAACTAGTGTTCGGTTCAATAAATAAAGAAACTACTAGTCAAACTTCTGGCCAAGAATCCAGTCCTCATAAGAAATCATACCTGACCTCCCAGATCCCAGAAAACAAGTTTTACATTTGCATCTTCAACACGTCCGATGTTAAGCCCAACTGTTGGAACAATACGATCATGTGGAAGCCCTTCTACCTTCAGATATATCGACTTCAACTTTTCAAGCAATGTCTGCACAGTCAGATTTTAGCAGCAGGTTAAATTTTGCAAAGATTAAGTTCAGATCAATACAAACTGGACTCCAATCCATGGTCCGAGGGAACACAGGCAGCTAGGGACAAAATGCAAATGCAAGCTTCAGAAAGGATTACCGTCTTCCCGGCCTTATGAACTCCAAGTATAAGCACATGGAACTCTGTCTTGCTGAAGACTTGCTGCCATAGGCCATAGATCAAGGAGAACATTGCTCTTTGGTTTCCACCTCCCCAATCAGCTATCCACGATCTGAAAAAACAAAAAAATCTGTATCCTGTTACACATCTTTCGTCGATTGATCTGCAGAAAGCTCGATGCTCCAATAAACCCGTCATTTCGGGACATTGGCTTTAGCCAAAGCAACCAGGGACGGGGGCACGGGGGTTCAGCTGAACTCCAACACGGAATTGAAAAATAAAAATCTAAATTTAAAAACACTCCAGTACGCAGGTCACAAATCAAAACTGTCCAAAAATCGGATAATCCATTTCGAGGAGAGAGAGCATAAGATTTTGCAAAACGAAAGCAGAGATATCCGTGGTAGCAAGAGAGGGCGCGGCGTCCTTCCCGACGCGAGAGGGAACCAACCCGAGCCGCGGTGAGTGATCGCCGGTGACGACGAGGACGCCGCGCGGCAGAAGGAACGGGAGGCGATCGCTGGATCTGGATCGAGGCGTGTCCGGCGCGGAGGGCGGTGGTGGACTCGGTTGCCCGGTAGGTCTCGTACGGCCGGCGAGTGGACTCGGTCGCTCGGTCGGTCGCGTCGAAACGAACACGCACCGTGCTCAAGGGTGGCTGGGCTCGGTCCTCGGGATCGCCCGTGGGCCCACGCATTGGGCCGACAAGCCCTTGCCAATGGGCTTTTTAAGGCCCATGAGTAGCACGCGGCTCGTCTTCCTCACAACGTAGTCCCGACTCCCGAGTCTTCTCCGGTCTCCCCACCACACCCATCACCAGTTACACCAGGCTCTGCAAGGAGGGGTAGGAGAGGCGGCAAAGACGCGACGAGTCTCCGGAAAGATCTGAGCTAGCGTTCAAGGTCCGTTTCTTTCATCGCCTGTCAGTTCATCAGTTCGGAACTGATCTGTCCGCGTCATCCTTTCGGACGAGTGTCAGTGTAGAACCCCCTATTCCTCCGCCGTTTCTGTGATTTGTGGCGCTCGATTCGGTTGATTTACTTCGTACTTTTGTTCGATCGATGTGTGAATGCATGGATTGCGAGGGATAGCTCGCTTCCTTGTTGAGATCTCGCGCGCTGGTCACTTTCACATCTGACGGATCTAGCGATCCAAAAACAGAAATTATGTTGGTGATTTGGATTATGTATCATAACGTTCTCTGTGTATATGAACCATATGAATTGTTTAATTTCCTTCTGAATTCGATGAACTGCATGAATTGTGTAGGATGTGTTTATAGAGTAATACCTCTTATTTTTAGCTGCGGAGTTCCTGTCTACTTATATATTCCTTTGGTATTTAATAACCCTGAAGTACAGTTACAGAACACCACTAGAATTAGTTCAGGTAGCTGTTTTCCCAGTTTATTCTGCCACTGAACCACAAAAGGCAGAGATCACTCTTAACCATCTGCTTATGAACCAAGCTGCATTCTGCCATTCTGCCTACCAGACATTCCTTAATGAACTGCACTTAATCGAGCCTTGTTTAGACTTCCTACTTTGGTCATTGGAGAAAGTTACTTCTTTTTTTCGCTGTGATCCCAACTTAATAATACCCCAGTTTATCCTCCATTTAGATCTACTGGAATTCACAGAAACATATGTTTGAAATTGTTAGAGTCACTGGATAGGCAAGCAGTTTTTCTCTTGTACTTGCTGATTTGGTATTCTCAGGATTCAGTAGTAAGTTACTCCTATAGTGTTTGTGTTTCATGACTCACCCCCCTCTCTTTGGGATCATGCATGCAGTTAGTTCAAGGCCTATGTTTGGATCATGCATTTTATCCGGTACTGTAAATGAATGGCCAATTCATATGTTTAATATTGTGTATCAAAATTATTTCGATGATTTTTTCGATCATAACTAATATTTATTTGCACTCTTAATCGCAGATGTTTGACGATCAAGACTTGGGCTTCTTTGCCAACTTCCTGGGCATCTTCATATTTGTCCTGGTTATCGCGTACCATTTTGTGATGGCGGACCCAAAGTATGAGGGGAATTGATCCCCGTCTGTTGCCTGTAGGGCAATTGAGCAAGAAATACTTATGGTCTCCAGATCAATAGAGAAGAATACTGCTAATTAATGCTAGTATGATAAACTTATATTTCTTGAGTGCAAATCATGTAAGCTGGACATGCAGTTTTGGGCAATTTAACTTTGGCCGTGTGTTAATGTGCTGAACCTTTTTTTAGAGGAATGTCCTGAACTAGGGAACCGTGGAGATTTAAGTTATCAATTGATTTCATGTGGACTGGTGGATACATGATACTTGTGGGCCTTGGGTGGTTGGGAACTGATGTCCATTGTCTGGGTTAAGTGTCAGGCCTCGACAGAGGTGCAATGGTGCACGTTTTTGGCCCAAAGTTGTGCAGCTGTGTTAACAATTTGATGGTAACAGCTGAATTTTGATTTGCTCTGTGGTGTCCATGCACTCATCAAACGACTACATGTATACTTTTAATTTTGCCGTGCACTTCTCTAGGAAACAGAGGAGCTGTTGGTGGAGTAACAGCGCTCCTGCGCGGCACGTGAGGGGTCATTTGTAACGTGTCTCCCGTTCATCAGCGTTTCACGGGGGTCACGGCCCATTCGTGAATCGCGATGGACCTCCACTTGTCCAGGCCACCACACCATAGGCGAATGAAAAATGGAAAAAAAATAAAAAGATGGTGGTCTGCTAAAGAGAGCATGTGGGCCTTAAACGGACTTGACGAGCAGCGACCTGTTATCCTTCCACCGTTGGAAGCGTGCGATACTCGCTGCTCTGTGAAGCCAGCCTCACGCATTGCTCGCCACTTCAGGTGCTGGGACGGCAAGGCCTTCACCAAGCGTCCGCAGCCCACTACACAACTTGGAACGGGCAGGTCACAGAGTGCACCACCAAGCCCAGGCGCAAACGCCACACCAAGCATCCTCACTACCTTATTGCCCTCGCTTGAGTCACAAGCTGGCGCTACCCAGCTCGGCGAGTGATCATGTGCGGAATGAGTATTTAACCTGGTGTTAGCCTCCGTGAATTGACGGTGTGGTACTAAACAACAGGCAAACATGCCAGTTGGCTCTAGGCCGCTGAAAGAGGGAATGCGAGGAGAGTGGGTTTTCCTAAAAGCCTTTTCGTCTGTGGGTCAACAAAGATAAAGGAAGTTTTTTAAAAGTTATTAGTGGGCATCAAATTTGCATGAAATATGACAGGGTGGCATGGCCTTGACAGTCGGACGCGGATCAATCTCCTCTGCATTTGTTCACTAAATTCAGAGTACTGTACAAAAATTTGTGAGAGAAGTGTCTACAGTAGAACTGTAGCGGGACGGGCGCAACAGTAATGTAAAATACTGTAGCATTGTTTTAAAATTTTCCTGCTAGTGTTGTATCTTGCAATCGCATTCGTTTACTCTTAATCCAACGGTCACAAATAAAGTTAATACTAATTACAGTGTTCTCTCTACATTAAAACCTCTAAAGAGGATGTGGATCGGTCGGACGCGGGGGGCGAGAGACTCGAGCGGCGGCCGGCTATAACGCGTCGCACGATTGCAGCCACGCGTCGCGCAGCGGCGTCCCCCGCCTGCACTGTCAGCTCTCCTTCGCTTCCCCCGATCAACTACCCCGGCCACGCTCAAGTCTGGCAGTCGCCTCCCCCTATCGTCCTCCTGCGCGGCTGTGCCAATCTCCCCCACCCACCGGTCCCAGTAGCCCATGGACCCCAAGGCCCCCGACGCTGCCTCGGCCTCGGCGCCGCCGGAGTACGCGGCGTACCCGCGCCTGTCCCCGGAGGACGTCGCTCCGCCGCCGCCGCCCGTCGTGCCGCCAGCCGGGACGAACCCCTACGTGCTGTCGGCCCCGTCGCCCAACCCGCCCGCCAAGAGTGAGTCCGCGCCCTGCCTCAATCCTCGCGCTTTGTAGTCTTTACTGCTTGCCTGTTATGGCTACTCTGTTGGCTGCATCGTGCTCTGATCGTCGTGATTTCGGTTTGGACATTTGGGGATCGGTGAATCGGTCATCGCAGGTGCTAGGGAGAACCTGAGGGAGATGCTCGACTCGGTCGGGAAGAAGTTTAACGAGGCCGCGCGCAAGACCGAGGGTATCGCCGGCGACGTCTGGCAGCACCGTGAGTGTCCTGATCCCCTTGTTATGGTCCAATTCAATACTGATTAGTTAGCAATACAATTTCAAGGAAACAAAAATCACTGGTATACACACATGGTGACTTGTAGACCCTATTATGTTCGGTGACACAGAAGAGCCTGCTATGTTCAGAAATACTTCGAATTCCATTGGCAAATGTTGATATTAGATACTGACAACTGTGTGGTCATGTATCCTATCCATGTGCCTGTTTTCTGCAGTGAAAACTGGGCCTAGCTTCGCGGATGCAGCGATGGGGAGGATTGCTCAGATATCCAAGGTCATATCTGAGGGCGGTTACGACAAGATATTTCAGCAGACTTTTGAGTGCTTGCCCGATGAGAAGCTCAAGAAGGCGTATGTGTGCTACCTGTCCACAACTCATGGCCCGGTCATGGGCGTCTTGTACATCTCAACAGCGAAGATTGCATTTGGTAGTGACAGCCCTGTGAAATATGTGACTGAGGACAATAAAAATGCATCTTCCTTCTATAAGGTTTGGTACCAACTTTTTTCTTTAGCATTTGCAACGTTACTTCATTTGTCACTTGAATCATGAACGAACATCTTTCTTGCTTTTCTGCAGTCCAAATTGGCACCTTTTTTTTTTAAAAAAAAAGAAAACTTGTCGCCATGTTATTTGTCTTTGAAATGGGCGCTGATTACGAGTCTCAATTTTGTTCAAACTAATTTTGCAATTCTTAGAATAGAGCTTGATATTGTTCTTCCATAGAAATATATAGCTCTCTATGAAATCGTTCATTTGGTTGCTCACCCTTGTATTTACACAAGTTTGCAAAATATTGTATTAGTTTATAGCTTTTCAAATCTACTTGTTGCTTTGCTTGAGTTCCTCTGAATCATGGATAATGAAAGGGCTGCATTAATTCTTATCATTTGCGTGTGGTACCAGGTTGTTTTACCTCTTGGCCACTTGAGATCAGTCACTCCCACAGCAAGTCCGCAAAACCCTGCAGAGAGGTACATTCAGGTTGTCTCTGTTGATAACCACGAGTTCTGGTTCATGGGCTGCGTCAACTACGACGGTGCTGTAAAGAGTCTTCAGGAAGCTGTTCGTGGTGCCTAGAGATCAGTCTTGTATCCAACCTCATCTCCGTTTGATATACACCATTGTAAATGTTTTTGTGTGTGGTGGTGCTTGTACATTGTTTGTTTTATCGATTTTTCTGCCAATGAAGATTAGTAAAGGCATTCATGTATCCACATTTGTACCTCCGGACAATTTGTGTAAATTTAAATTTTTATGAAGTGGATCGAGACCACTGTTTTTTTTCCGCTTTACTAGTAGCTAGATTTAAACATCCATTTTCTTGCCAACCTTCCAGGCAAGTTTGAGACTGATGTAAACTTTCGCAGTGGAGCTCAGCTTTCGTATCAATTCCAAATCATTTGTAGCGCCTGGCTGATATTCAAACCAAAGAAAGATGCATATTCAAAGGAATGAAAAGCTTCATAATAGGTATACGAGCACGAACCCTGTTTTTTTAGCCTAGACCATCAGTTCTCGAGAATTCGCTCAGCTAGAACAACACCTCAGCAGTTGGAACATAAAAGAGTATATGAAATACAATGAAAATTGACGAATTATGTCAACAAGATCTCTATAGCAGCTAGTGTCTGTAAGAAAGCGAAAACCACTAGACGCTTGCCTTGGCATACGCTCAGTTGCCTGCAACATGTTTATTGATATAATATGTTTTCAAATATTCAGATGAACTTAAAGATAACCTTATGTTTTTTTTTTTTTTTGCGCTTCGGTCCATTATTATTTACAGAGAAAACTAAAAGAGCAAATTATAGACATCCTGCATTCCTACAAGAGATCAGCACCCAGATTAAACATTGTCGTGACAAGCGTCAGATAATGGTAGTAATACGATATCCTCAACACAGAGAGATGGGAAGCCATGGGGAGCAGGTAGCTATAATAGGTTACAGTTGGAAGGAAATCGGCTTCATATAAGATTTACAGAGGTGATTCTTTCTGCCAATATGTACAAATTTCTTCTTGATCCTACATAATTTGTAAGTTGGGTAGGTGCATAGACCTGAGATGGCTATAACACTCATCGCTGCTCCTAAATTTCTCCAGGCATGCCCAACAAATGTGACTGCCACACCTACACTCAACATGGTCACAGCCTTCAGACTTCTCAATTGTATACCCACAGGAAGGACAGTTCTTTACATTCTCCTTCCCTTTGCGCCATTCAAGCAGATTTGCATCAGGGTCTTCTTTGTATTCTTTGTATGCCTCACAAGATATGAAAGGATGGTACTCAAGATGGCACTTAGTGCAGATCTCCACTGAGCAAGATCCACAGACAAATGGTTTGCCTTCTCCATCTGCAGCAGCCACTCGGTAAATGGATGTGCAATCAGGTGTGGGGCAGAAACGGTATAAGCCTGCGCTAGATGCAACAAAAGCACTCAATGAAGCTCTTATCAGCTCTTCCAGCTGCTCACTTGACAATAGAGACCTCAGATCAACAAGAAGCAAGGGTTTCTTGCACCCATTTTTGAGGCAACAAAGAGGGAAACCGTCTTGTGATTTCATGGCAGATTCACACTGATCCACCAAGCAAGCCTTACAAAACATGTGTCCACAGGATTCAAGCTTAAAAGGATCCTCCAGCTCACAAAAGCAAATAGGACAAGAATTCTCAGGTGAAAGTTGAACAAGACCATGGTAGTCCATAGAGATTATCAGTTCAGAGATCATCCCTTCCACCCTTTGCTTGTCTTCCTTACTGCCTCGAACATAAAGCACATGGAGCCGTGTATTTAACTGAAGCTCTACAGCAGGGACCTCTTTCTTTAAACCTTCTAAATCAGCTCCAAACGTTTTAATCACTTCCTTCATCAAGTTAGGTGGAAGGTTCCGACCTCGAAGACGAACTTCAAGAGGCTTCTTCCCATGGAGCTGTAGAAGTGCACTAACCAGTTTTTCCTCTGCTGCAGCCACCTGATCTTGGTGTCCAAAGGCTTTGATATTCAGACTTTGCCTGTCATACCGAATGTAAGTCCCAGTATCCTTTTCAACTGATTTCAAAAGTGCCATACCATCACAGGAGAAGAGCAGCTGAACAATACTCGATGTAAGTTCAGGATGATTTATGTTTTTGCCTTTCATCAAAAGCTCCAGAGGCCTTCTCAAATCTGCTATTGTTTTTGTGGCATTTGCAGTGAGCTTAACTCGGAAATTGCCATTCTCAGTCTTTTCTAAATTGTATGACACACCTACATGCAGTAGCAAGTGATTAAAGATAGGAATACTTAGGAATTACATTACGGAGGTCATTAAGTTCATAGCAACAGTATACTTTATTGATGGAATTCGCTCGTGCAATATCTACCCACATTTACCAAAGTTACACAATGTTCCAACGAATAAATTGGACTGTATCCTACTGAGTTTCTAATACAATTTCACTAAGTGCTTCAAAAGTCACATTTACATCGAGTTTCAGAAGCAAATGATATAAAATTTTATTCGTGAAAAAATGAAATATACCAAGTAAAAAATTGTTACCTATGCTCATATTGTGTGGTTTTCTATTCATATGAAAGCAAAGATTGTAGTATGATATATTTCTTCCCAGAGCAAGTAAGGATATGAGAAGCAAAAAAAAAAAAGGAGAGAGCAGCCGGTGCATGTAGCTACCACTTGCGCCAGGCCTGGGGATGTACGAAGCCTTTCCCTGCATTTCTACAAGAGGCTATTTCTAAGACTCAAACCTGCGACCTCATGGTCACAAGGCAACAGCTTTACCACCACGTCAGGGATTCCCTTCTTACTTTTTCTGCAACAGAAGTTGCATAAAGAGCCAACAAGAACAGAACAACAAAAAGCATTAGAAACAGTAACAAAACAAGAACAGAGCAGTAATGAAAGGAAAACCAATTATGATGCAGCCACCAGATCAATGACAAAACATAAACAGGCCATTTTCTTAATAGATGAAGAATATAGCATTACCTTTTTGGGTTCGGAAGCTTTCAAGCAGAGAAGCAACTGTCTGGCTAATAACATTGTAAATGCGTACTGGACAGGAAATAGTACTAGTAAATACATTCTGGCACTGTATTTTCTGCCAAGGAAGACAACAAGGAAGTGTTCTTCCTTGAAGATGGTCCAGTGCTCTCGCAGCCTCTTGGTGAAGACCTCCATCAAAAGTTATCGCTGCTCTCATCATTGAATCCTTCTCTTCTGGAGGAAATACTTGCACACGAAAATTTTGACCAGGAAAATTCTTGTTAGGCATGAAGAGAGATATCACTCTCCTAATTGCTTCTTCACATTCAGAAGTAGAGGGGCTAGCAGTGGGTGGTCCTCTAAGTAAGTGGATGTCAAGGATTCTCCTAGTTGTTGCACCATGGAAAGCATCATACAACTCTGACTCTGTTACATGAAATGGAACCCCTCTGACAAAAACACGGTTCTCAAATTTCTTACTAACCTCACAGTTAACATACCTTCCACTAACTCCGAGGGCAAAGCAGTCCTTTACCACAAATTCAGCTTCCCCACTAGCACATGTCACAAATGCAAGTCCCTTGCTAGGTCTACGTGGCCAACATAATTTAGCTCTTACAGCAGCATATGCAAAGCCTCGACCGTCATAAGAGCGTACAGGAACCACTTTTAGCAAGGAACCATGAAATTCTATTCCGTTCAATTTAGAAACAGCATCTTTAGTATTTTCTGGCTTAAGGAATGTAAATTTACCCCACTTTGTTTCCTTCCCAATTTTGTGAAAATGAGCTATACCAGGGACAAGAGTTTCCACCAAACAAATAAGCTCCTTGTCATCTATATCACAAGCATTTTCATGCATAACCTCCACTGCTAGATCTCTCCTCTCGAGTTCCAAATGCTTGATTTGAGCACCTGAGCCAAATAGTGCAATAGGAGAGCTACCAAGCCTTCCAGGAAATACACTTCTCTCAAGGCATTCATTCTGCAGCATCTTAGCTTCAAGTTCCAAAGCATCACTAACAACACGAAAGACGTTTTCCATATCATGTTCTTTCGCAAATAACAAAATCTCATTGTTTCTGAAGTCTCTTTCAACAGCTATGCAGTCATCTCTGCAGCCTTCCTTTAGAAGCGAGATAATTTTCTGCAAATTTTGGTCAAATTTCCCACAAAATCTTCTTAGTAAGATATTTCCAATCCCAGTAATCACTTTCATTTGCAATTTATTCTTCTCCAGTTGCTTAATAAAAGGCATGGGATGAACTGTACACAAAGCATCATGATCAACAGCAGTTACACATACTAAATATTGATTAGGGACTGACAAAATTTCTGAAAAGACTACCCATTCAGGCTTGCTGTCATAAATGAGCAATGAGCATGAAGGGTGCAATTGCACAGGTTGATCTGCTGAAATCACCTGATACCCAAATCTTTCATGTCCAGAAAACATAGCAAGATTACCTCTAAGAGAGGATAGAAGAATCCTCTTTAGCAAAGTATCATGCTCAGTAAGCACCTCAGGGTTCCAACGCCAATAAGTTGGAACAATGATGTTTAGCTCATGCTTTAGACAATTCTCGAGTTCAGATATAGTTTCTTGGCACCTCCTCAGGGTCTTCGCATTGAAACTATTTTGCCAGCACCACACATTCTTGTTCTCATCAACATCCTCCCACTTCTTATAAACAGCAAGCAAAGTGAAAAGGTCTCCACTAGGATGACAGAATGGGACTTTAAGGCGGTCAGCTTTATATTTCTCCTCGTCAGTGCCTACTCTACAGAAAATACTACTGGAATTTGCCATAACAGCGGCTAGGACAACACCTTCTTTTTTCAAACCAAGACTGAAGCAATCAAGCATGATTTTCCCAAGCCTTGGCTCAATTCCCAATTTGACCAGGTGCCGTCCAGTATCAGTGAGCTCAAATCCATTACAACTATACTTTATCGCATCTATTTGTTCCAGATTGTTCACCGCCATATTGATCGATTCTGGGTCTGGAGCATCAACAAACTCAAAATTTTGTACATCTCTAACGCCCAAAGCAAGTATTCGCAGAACAGCAGTAGCAAGATGAACTTTCCGAATTTCAGGTTCTTGATGCACTTGCATCAAACCAAAGTCAGATTCAGAGTAAAGCCTGTAACATTTCCCTACTCCTGTTCGACCAGCCCGGCCAGCACGTTGATTAGCAGAACTTTGGGAGATCCAATTGACTTTCAGTACATTGAGACCACTACTAGGCACAAATCTGCATTCCTTGGCCAAGCCAGAATCAACAACATATTTCACTTCTTTTATGGTCAATGATGTTTCAGCTATATTTGTGCAGAAGATAATCTTTCTCTTTCCAGGATAGCTTTTGAAGACTAGACTCTGTTCCACATGGGAAAGTTTTCCATGCATTGGAAGTACAATGGCATTTGGATCGCTGAAAGTTTCACAAGCACGTTCTACTTCCAGCTGAGATGTCAAAAAAGCAAGGATAGCACCTTTCTCTTCATTCTTGTGAATGACACTTACCATTCTTACAACATCAGAAACATAGGAAGCAGTAGCACAAGCAACACGAGAAATAGCTGGCACAGTATTCAAGACAATCTCTGCTGATATATCTGGGACATATTTAATTTCAACAGGAAAACTTCGCCCTTTAACATGAAATGTTTGACAGCCATAAAAGTATTCAGCAAGCCTGTCAGCATCAGCAGTGGCAGACATTATAATAAGTCGTAAATCCAACCTATCCAGTAGCTTCTTCTTTATTAAAGCTAAGAGAAGATCTGTGTTCAAGCTTCTTTCATGAGCTTCATCAACAATAATATACGAAATGCCATCCAGGCCTGTATCACTCATGCAGTGATGCAAAAAGCAACTGTCTGTTGTGAATATAATCTTCGAACCAAGATCTTGAGAATTTGAGAAGGTTGAATAGAACAGCACGAAACTGTCCCCATAACAGCCATTAGTCTCTTCATCAACTCTATGTGCTAAGGATATAGCAGCAATTTTCCGTGGTTGAGTACAGACAATTGAACCATCAGCAGCAAGACCTGAGTCAGCAAGAAACTGGACCAACTGTGTGCTCTTCCCAGAACCAGTTTCACCTATTAAGATCATGACCTATAGAAACCAAGTCTTATATGAGCTCGAGCAAAATACTTTTAACCTCTTATCAGTATGTCATGATTATTACTTTCAATTAAATTCATGAAGTAATTAAAGAGTAAAGACTAGCTGTTCTAGGTAAAATAATTGCTTAAAATGTGACAAAAGGATACGTCAGAGAAGACTAAATAATCAAAATTTTAATGCTTTATAAGTTGAAAGTGCACTTCGTAAAGCTTATGTTTTTTTAAATCACATAAATACATGAGAAAGTACGATTTGCCAACAACACTGTTTACAAACAGTCAACTTGTCTCTGAATATGCACTCGGCAGAGAAAACTGCTTCGCTTATGCCTAGGCATTTTTCTCTATCTCCCCTAATTATCTATCTAATATAAAATATTCTCATTTTTCCCATTTTTCTATGATTAAATGCTAAAAGTAGAAACGTCTACGCTCACCTTGGCGTTAAGCGGTTTAGCACCGCCTTCTCTTTTGCCTAGGTGTCTTTCCTCTGTTTATATCTATGCAAAATTCCATATCTTCCTATTTTGTCATTGTTCTGTGTTTATTTGCAAAAGTACAAATGCCTAGGCTCGTCTAACCGTTGGGCAGAATCTGATCTCCCGCCAATCTCCTAGCATGTTTTGACACACTGGATGGTTATCAAATTCAAAGCAAATTCAGTTTATCAATGATGCAATATAATTCATTCAAACTAAGCCAACAGCAGATGATGCAATCTGAGAAGGTACCCATACCGAAAGTCCAGATACAACCATTCTCGAGGGTTCTAAGCACATTAAAGCATCAAATATTTCCAAAAAAAAAAAAGCATACCATGCATAATCAAGCATACAGGTCGACCGCATTGCAATTCTCTTGGAATTAAACTGCACGGTGAGTTCCAGTAATCCATCCTTACCTGGTTACCAAAAGTGTGATCCAGAATCCTCTGGCGATACCCATATATAGGCATCCCCTCCTTGAGCCTCCTGCACTCACGCAGCATCATCATGTGCACCCTTGCAAAGTTCAACTCCCCGCCTTTCACAACCCCAAACACGTCCACGCCCTCCTCCTCTTCCTCCTTCTCTTCCGTCCCACACAACATGGCGTGCCGTATGGACATCATCGCAGCCTTGAACTCGGCAATTTTAGCATCTACCAAGGCCTTCTCATCCTCGAGTGTCTTCTTCTGGAGGCGAAGCCGATCGAAGTCGCGCAAGCGATTCCGCGAGCTCAGGCACTTCTTTACATCCTGGATCGACGCGGCGAGTTCAGCGGACCGCGCGGCCGAGAGGTCCACGAGGCCAGAATCGAGGAGGCGTGAGGCGTGGTGCGCGAAGATGGAGGCGATGAGCGGGGAGGCGTGGTGCGCGAGGGCGGGCTCGGGGAGAAGCGGGGTGAGCGAGTGCATCCCCTCAAGGCGGAGCGCCCAGAGCTCCCTCGCAGCGTCCGCGGCGGGCTGTACGGAGCGGAAGGCGAGGAGTGCGGCACGGTGGCCGGAGGAGCGGACGGAGAGGTTGGCTGGGGCGGGGGACGGGAGGCCAGCAACGAGAGTCTCCACCTCACTGGCAGTCGGCGCGGAAAAGTCGGGGCCCGGGCGGAGGAGGATCACAGTGAACTGCGGCGACTGCGGCTGCGCGGGGCGGTAGCGTTGGGGTTGGTCGTGGGGCTGGGGCTGGTGGTGGTGTTGATTGGGGTAGTGGTGGCGGTGGTCGCGGTGGTGGGGAGGCGACGGCGGGGCCCAGTCCGGGGGGCGGAAGGCGCGGCTGTCTTGGAATCGGCGCATGGCGGGTGGCCGCGCCCGCGGCGGGGCCGATGCCGAAGGCGCGGGTTCCGAGGGTTTGAGGAGGGTTTTCGGTTTCTGGCGACGGGGAGGGGGGCGTCGGTGAGTCCAGATGGAAGGAGGGAAAGGTGCGAACCGGGAGTCTGGGACGTGGGAGACGAGGACGACGCAGGTTTTGCGGTTTTCTGAGTTTTTTATTTTTCTGAAGGACAAGTCAAAGTTGATAGTAAAGATCAACGACAACGTAACAAAGAGAAAGAGAATACAGCAAAGCGAGGAGAATTCTACGATGTGGAAGTACTCGTCACACTCCATAGAACCGTCGGTAAGGATGCACAAGAACTTCAACCAACTGGCTGGTCGTCGATCGCCACTACAAGGGTCCAGGGAATGTACCATTTTCACGTTGCTCGTTCCAGCGCTCAATCTGCGTAAGCAAATTATATCATCAAAGTTGAGAAAGAATTGTAGAGGTGGGTATGGCACTAGAACAAGAACAGGAAGCAACAACAAAAGAAAAAAAAAATCAAATACAAGTGCAACCTCATCAAGTAGTGGCTTTTAAAAGATACTAGCAAGTATATGTATTGTAGCACGGGAAAGTTTTATTGAAAGATGGAACTCTTGAGATCACACAAAATTACAATAAACGATTGCTTTACTGAAGTGTTCACAAAAAACAACAAACATTAGAGCAGGAGTGCCTACCCATTCACTTGGGCAGAGTGATCTGTAGTACTTAGCGAACTTTTCACACTCAGGAGCACCCTCCCCTTTTGCAGCTATACACCTGTACAAAAATACAGTTATTCAGATTGTATTGATAATTCACAGCCAAATAACTTCTGAAAGAGAGCGGCCATACCTATGATATTCAATATAGCGAGTGAAGCAATGCCTTGTTTGATTTGTTGTTGGGAAACGAAAATCTGCTGGAGCGGTCTCGATCTGTATGTGATATAACTTCAGATACAGATCTAAAGAGTGTAACGATTCATCTGGAGTTAGTAATGTCGTAAGTAGTACCTTAATTTCTGGTCTCTGATCAGCTGCTTTCTCAGCAGCCTCGCTGTCCTCTTCAGCAGCAAGAATGTCCTCAGCTTCGGGCAGGTCAGGAAGCTCAGACGGTTCTTCATCAGGACTTTCACTTGTTTCCGCAGCGGCAGTGGTATCATTGACGGGTGGAGTTTCGGCCACAGTGCTAACAGCAGATTTCTCATCGTCTGAACTTTTCGCTTGAACTTCCTGGGGCGGAAGTGAATATTCCTGCAGATGTGCTGTATTTCAATAATTGTTGGAGTATGGTAGATGAATTCCTAGTTAACAACGTTCTACACAGAAATCAGTATTGTTCAGTGATACAATCCTAACGGACATCCAATCTAGCCTTCAGGATGCCTAATTAAGAGAGAAGATATTCCGTCATCAGCTGAAACTGAAACCGGAACTGAGGTTACACCAACTTTATGCAGAGATTACTTGTTACAGGAGTGTTCGACTATATATAGAGTATAGAAAAGAGCCATTCAGGTATGGAGTATCATGACAACGTGAAAATCAAAGAGACGGAGCATCTGGGTAAGCTAATTTCGATGTGTCCTCCGTACTGCGATTGGCATTTTTTCGACGAGAGGACACACCTTATTCCATTATATTCATAACGGAACAGTCTTACGGTACATGTAACAGAGCAGGCACTGACAACTTCACGCAATCAAACATGAAGCGTCAACACCTAAACCTACCAACACGAAATTCCCCCATCCCCTTGTATCCGATACATGAGTAACCTCTCAATCCCCCGTGTCGATCGTAATCAAAACGAGAAGCCGTATGTAACAGTGGAGCAGGAGACATTGGAGAGGACATGGCTTTCATCAGTACTCTACCTCGGAAAGAGATGGGACCTCGCCTTCCGTCGCCATGGACGTCCCGCGAGATTTCCTGGAAGCCTGGCGGGCGGGGGCTGCAAGCTCTCGCGTGTAAGGGAGAGAGAAGCGACCAGAGTGTGTAGGCGTCGTCGAGAAGGTGGTAAAAAAGAGGAGCTGGTGGGTGCCAGTGGTGCTACGGTGATTGGACTGTTCCTGGTGCTTGCTCGCCCGTGCTCGACTCTTCTACGTTCTGGTGGCCACGACAGACAACTCCTGTGTACTGATTACTGGGAAAACACTTGTCGAAAAGATTTATTTCACCACGATTGCACGACGAACCAGACACGAGTAACGTCACGGTACAGCCAAAATCAACGACGACGACAGACAAATCAGGACAGCCACCCGCACGGACCACTTTTATATCAACACGACGACTAAAACACCACGTGACCAATCCGTGTCCCTCTCAACCCTTCCCGTCCACGAGCGACGACGATGGACACAGGATCATTCGTGCGTACGTCACGCGCGGACGCCGTTCTCCCTGGCGCCGTCCATCCCGATGATGCACCTGAGGCTCTTCCCCTGCACGAGCAGGTCGAACGCGCCGTTTATCTCGTCGAAGCCGAGCTCGTGCGTGACGAACTCGTCCCGCTGCAGCTCCTGCGCGCACGCACGCAGTCAGTTCAAATCAGCACCAACGCATGGAGAAACCAACAAGCAGCTCGCGGATCCTGCACGCCGTGGCCATTGGAGATGTTGAGTGGGTTACCTTGTCCAGGTACCTCTCCGGCGGGTGGGCGAGTTTACTGAATCATCAAAGCTGATTGGTCTTAGTGAATGCCGTCTTGACAGCCTCTCGATGTATGCAATGGGAGCGTTGCACGTGTTTGGACGCTCGGTGGCGGGTTTTTCTTTGGGCCGGTGAAGAAACAGTTTCAGGAGCTCAATGCATTGTCAATTGGGACCGAGCATGCCTTCCGAAGAAGGACGGAGGACTGGGAGTGCGAGACTTAAGCTTACAAAACACCTGTTTACTCATAAAGTTGCTCCATCGTGCTCACGCTGCTACGGACTCGGCCTGGTCCAGGTGGCTTGAAACAGAATTTGGGGGCCCTCTCGAAGCCCCGGAATCAAATGCAGCAGGCACGCACTGAGATTCCCTTCGACGTCTCCTGCCGGACTACAGGCCGCTCCACATCCTTCTGGTAGGACTGTTGGCTCGCTGTCGGTCTCTTCGTCGACACATTTCTAGCATTGTATACACATGCTTGCAAATCAGAAGACTCAGTGTACAAGATCATGAACTCCAACCTCCGTCACGCCTCTCTGCAGTAGCTACAGAAGAATTCCTCAAGCTCATTGAACTACTCTCTAACATTGTGCTGACCAGTGAGCCAGACATCCGTCGATGTTTATGGGAGGACAAAGCCCAATGACTCAATTCCTCGGCTCTGTACAGATTGGTTGTTTCAACTGGAACCGGTTGTGACTATTACAAGTTTATATGGAAAAATTGTGCACCTTCTAGAGTTAAATTCTTTGATGGCTTTTGGTTCAGAACCGTATACAGACAAAGAAAAATTTGATGAAGAAGCACTGTATAGATTCTGACACTTGTGATCTTTGCGGAGTACAAACCGAAAGTGCTGCACACCTCATTGCCGGCTGCTCCTTTGCTGCCGGTTTCTGGCTCCGCATTGGCATTACAATCTCTGAAACTGATGTAGCTCGTTTATGGACAGTTCTTTCCCCTATTGGTATGCCTCCCGAACACTTCAATGCTTTTCTCATGTTGTTGGAGACTCTGGAAGCACCGTCACGATGTTGTATTCCGCTCTCTATCTCTCTGCTACTCTCGACTCGTCACAGGTTGTCGAGAAGATGTAGAGCTTTGGTCACGTAGGTTGCCGCGTGCTTGGCGGCATGTCGCTCAAGTATGGGCTTTGATGTTCTCCTCTCAAACTTTTTCTTTTACCTACTTCTACTGACATGTACCACCTGCTTATGTATGTACTTTGAATGATAATAAAAAGGTGGGGATCCTCCCCTCCAATTTCTTAAAAAAAAAAACCTTGTACAGGTACTGCTGCGCCAGCACGGGGACGTCGTCTTGGGCTTGATCCCGCCGAGAAGCGCGCCGTGGACGGACCTGCCCCGCTTGATGTCGGACGACGAGATGCGGAGCGGCTCCGCGCTGCCGTCGCTGCCGAGGATCACCGTCTTGCCCCAGCCCTGCGACGTCGACGCGTAAGGTGTGGCTTGCCAATCTGAGCGCGTCGTCAAGAAAATGAAAAAAATGAGTGGGACTACCGTCCGAGTGCTTTTGAATGCTTCCGCCATCACCGGCGCCGCGCCGACGCACTCGAAGCAGTAGTCGGCGCCGCCGCCGGTCATCTCCTTGATCACCTGGATGAACAGTGGGTGAGACTGCTGGTCGTATTACTCAACGACTCATGGCGATGAGTTACAGACCTCGCTCACGGGCTTCTCCCCGATGTCGTTTGGGTTGACAAAGTCGGTGATCCCCAGCCTCTTACCCGCATGCAAGGACAGACAACGGAGTAGGACCCGTTAGGCTGTCAGAGTCTCCAAAACCGCACAGCACGTGCACTTTTCTGCTCTGTACAAGGTAAAAACAGGCAGCTTTTCGGAAGAATTGACTTGAGGTTGTAAAGATCAGTTATCAAGCGACAGCGTACCGATCTCCTGCATGTGCGGGTTCACATCGACCCCAATGATCCGCTTCGCACCACACATCTTGGCTCCTTGCGCTACCTACGTACGTTCAGTTCAAGAGTCGCCGTCATGAACACATTCAGATTATTCAGTAAACCTACTAACGTACGGATGGTGTTAAGTCTCAACAGGCCATGGCCAGGGGCGGAGACACGGTCGGTGCTTTCTGTAGCTAGTTTTTTTATTAAAAATATTAAAAATAGTTTAAAAATATTAAAATTTTACTTAAATTTATATGTTTTAACATCGGTCTACATATTTAACACTGACACGAGAAGATCTTGACTCCGCCACTGGTCATGGCATTAATCTATCGCGTCACCTACCGCTAACCCCACAGTGCCGAGTCCAAAGACAGCCACGGTTGATCCGGCGTCCACGGCCGCGACCTTCCAAGCCGCGCCAACCCCTGCAGCACAGTCACAGCATCAGAACGAGTCGGTGCAACACACCATCCACGTCCAACTCCAACTTTTGGTCGTGTGCGAGCAAGAAACGTGGTGTCGCTCTACCGGTGGAGACGCCGCAGCTGAGCAGGCACGCCTTCGCCAAGGGAAGCGCGGCGGCGACCTTGACGAGGTGCGCGACGTCCACGACCGTGTACTCGGCGAAGCTGGAGATGGTCAGGAACATGTGGACGGGCTCGCCGGTGGCCGCGAGCGAGAAGCGCGTCGTGCCGTCGCGCGGCAGACCGGCGCGGAAGCTCGGCAGCAGCTTGGAGCAGATGTTGCTGCGGCGGGAGAGGCAGTTGGCGCCCTCGCCGCACTGCGCCAGGAACACCGGTCCCACCGTGTCGCCCGCGGCCACCTCGTTCACGTGCTCGCCCTCGCCCACGCTCTCCACCACACTGAACAAATCCATTGAACACGGTTATTCCGTCTCATGCCCTGATAAAAAAAACTCAATATTTACATGTGTATCAGACAGTGTTTTACCCGACAGCTTCATGCCCCAGGATGAACGGATACTTGGCCGGAAAATCCTGGGAGCAAAAAGGAATAAAAAAAATAGTATGTGATTATTTCGGTTTTAAAATATTGACATCGTTGATTTTTATCATCAATTTTGACTATTTGTTTTATTCAAAAAATTTATTTAAATATATAAATTTTTGCTATTATTTGATTTATCATTAGCGAAATTTAAATCACAATTAATAATTTTACACATTAGAGCAAATTTTTTGAATAAGACGAATGTTCAAATTTAATGTTAAAAGTGAACAGCGGAGGGAGTAGTTAGCTTACTAAAAAAAAATGAATGCAGTATTGGTTACGCTCACTATACTTGAATAAAGATGACAGAAATCGATGCAAATTGTCATACTTCTGCTGAGTGAAGACGACTAGCGAACCAAAATACGCTTATGATAATTTAAGATTACATGATTCACATTATGTAGCACATGACACAGGCCAGATCATTTTTTTCTCAATGAACATCAAGCATTGACTTCTGATAACGAACAGCTTTCAGATCAAACAAGCGAAAGAGCACAAATTAAGCCGCTACCACGAATACAGTGTACGCACCTTCATGCGCCAGAAGGTGATATCCGTGGGGCAGAGCGAGGTGCAGAGGACCTTGACGCGGACCTCGTGCGCCCGCGGCGGCGCCACGTCCACCTCCTCCGTCACCAGCGGCTGCCCGCTCGCCGGCAGGTGATGGACCGCGTGTTAGCATGGCGTTGTTCAGAGGCAGGGAAGAGGAAAGAAGGATCGCACAAGATCGCACGCACCTCTGCATCTGATCGGCCTCGGGGTGCTCTGCTCCATCGCCGCAGGGGGAAAGCTTCACGGGAAGTAGACCTCCTGCTTCAGTCGCTCGAGGTGCGGTACGATGGGCGCCGGTTGGCGCCCGCCGTATCGATGATATTCTTGTTCGGAGGAGTAAGATACACTTTTCTCAAAATTATAAGGGTATCCATCATATTTAAATCAAAATAATGCAGTGCTCGTTTAACATGTTCTGATTATCAATTCGTACCGTCTTTTTCCTTGAGTACAGTGTGGCATTTTTTCAGGCCGTCCGCTGTCAGTATAAATAGAAAAATAGAAAAAAAATATTTTAAAAGAGTTTTCAGCACACCTGCCAGGCCAATGGAATAGCTGATGAAGAAGCGAACGGACAATCAAGCACAATGCCGCGATGGTTACTTGTTCGGGGAGTAAAATAGATTTTTCTAAAAATTATTAGGGTATCCATCATATCTAAATATTGTAAACAATACAGTGCGTGCGGAACTCGTTTAACATGCTCTGATTATCAAAAAAGGAAAAAGTCGTCTGCTCTCCCACGGAAGCAGACGGCACGGAAGTATATCTAAGTCAATTCATACCACCGTCTTTCCGTGAATACAGTGTGGCATTTTTTCAAGCCGCCCGCTGCCAGGACAATGGAAGAGCTGATGAAGAAGCCAACGGTCCAGTGATCCAAAGCGCAATGCCGGTCGAAGACAATCCAGGGATCCAAAGCTCAGCCCGTTCGGCTTCTCGGTCCAACCGGCCCACTTGGACGGTTGGACCCAAGGGACGACGGCCCAAAGGACCGCCCAAAACGGCCCACATGTTTCCTCTTGTTCTTCGCTAGAACCCAGGGAATTCCGTCAATGTCGACTGCGCGATTTGCGCGGGCCTCGTTGAGTCCCTATCGAACGCTGAGCAGGGAGCACGCCGCCGGCCACCCTGGAATCGTCAGAACGCAACTTTACTCGGGCGATCTGCGAGCGAAACCACGGTCGCCGCGAGCGGCGGAAAGCGACTCGCCACCGGCTGGCTTGACCGGACGACCACCGACTCGCGAGGCGGGGGCGACCCAAACACAACACACAAGCGCACTATCCGACCAACGAAACCAACCGCTCGAGCGGCGCGCGGCGCAGGGCAGCTTCGTCGCGCGCGGGCGGGCGTGGGACAGAGGAAAACGCGTCTCCGTCACCTCGCGTGCGTCCAGACAGGACAGACCAAGCAAGCCGCCATCGCACATCGGCAAACTCGCACCACGCAGCGGCAGCAGGTCGCCGTCGCCGGGCTCTTTTCGTTTTTTACCCGACCAGAGAACGAGCGAGGGGTGGCGAGACAATGACGTCGTCCTTGATCACCTCACCTGGCGCGGCCCGCCTGCGCGGCGTCGGCACGGCAGCGAGAAACCGTGTCCCGGTGGGGGGATATTTTCCCACCGTGATGCAGCGTGACTCGCCGCCGATTGGGCAGCGGAACCGGATAAACAGTAGCACCCCGTCCGTCCCTTGCGGTCGTCCGGCTCACGCCTGGACCAAACGAAACGCCCGCGTTGACGCAGGCACCCGCTCGTCGTGGTCACCGCGGCGACAATACAAACGTTGGAAAAATCGGGGTCGTGTCGCTGTTGGCGTTCCCGCTGGTTTTACCGACAGGCTAGCAGTATCACCGCTGGCTGGCGCCGAATCGCCGGTGGCTGCGTCATCGAGCGGTAGTCGCGCGTCAGTAGTCGTCGTAGTGCGCTACGCGACGTAGTGTCGACGGCCATACCGGCGACCGGTTCAACGCGACCGTCTCCCGGAGGCCACCTCCGCACTCCGTGCCCCCGCAAAAAAAATTTACTACACCCCCGGTCACCGCCATCGCGATGTACACGCCCCCAACGGCACGGGCGGAAGTTTGGAGCGTTTTGTGGCGGTGAACAGTAACGCCAGATGAGTTCGTTTCTCGAGAACAGCAAGTGGCCCGGGCTGGGCACTCACCCGCTGCCACGCGCGGCCCGGCAGCGGACGGTGTGCTCCACTCTGGAGCCTCCACGGCGGCGACCACGCTTGCCGCGCGCCATGCGAGGAGCCGCCTAGGACCACCCTGCGCAGCGCAGTCCGGACAGGGCCCTGCCATCCACCTCCTTGGGACCTGGTCTTGGGAGTCCAACCCCGCCACTTGATGCCTGATGCAAGCGGCGCTCTCACAGATCGCAGTCAGTCAAGCTGGCGACACCAATTTTCACCGGGCAGGTACGCACGTGTAAGGCAAGTGCGTGGCGTCCAGTTCGGGCGCCCTTACGTGGCAGCAGAGCACCGGGCCGCATCAGCCCGGCACGAAACCTTGCTGCATTTTCTTCTCCAAGTTGCGCGGCATCCAACTCAGCAAATCCAACGCAGCCGTGTCGATTATGCCACGATTTGCTTCCGCGCGAGCCGCGATCTGCTCCTCCACAAATTCTAATCGCGCGCTGCCTGCGCCGCTGGCATTATTCTACTGCCGTTTGCTTTCCACTTCAAGAAACCCAGCGCACTTGTTTACCTGCTACGCATCCGGATCCTTCCCAGATTCCCAAACCGGCACGCCGGCACTGGCGCCATGCAATCGCCGCCATGGACGCGGATGGACCATTCCCGTCGGGAGACAGCTCTCGCCATCCGCTGACGGGCAGATGGCAGGGACTCCAGACCATGCGGCTCCGGAAGTTTCTGTTTCCGGCAGTTTTTTATTGGGAGCGCTGCGGGTGCCGCCGTCGACGTGCGGCTGCTGGGGTTCCGCGCCTGGGAGCGAGCGTGGCGCGCTGTCATTGTGGACGCGAGCACCTATCGGGATTTCCAAATGCAGAGCCGGGGTCCCGGATAAGAGAGCGGCGCCTCACATGCGTGGAGTTCAGACTTCCCCAAAGTGGAGCCCCGCGCCGCTCGACACTTTTCGGGGTCGTTTAAATCTTTTCATTTTGAAAGAATTAAAATCTATATAATAAATTAAGTTAATTAATTTAAAATTTGACATTTCAAATTTTTTTCAAGCTCACAAATAAATCAATTTCAAATTCATAGAATAAAAGATGAAAATGAATTTTATAAATTATTATATTATAATTTTATTTTTCAACTTATAACACGCTTTTCAACTCACTTTTTTACAATAAAAATACAATATAACAGTATGTCTCTTATATGTCTAATAATAAATATACAAATATATTTCATATACAACTATATTAACTTAATTAATCTATGTTTAAATTATAATTCTTAAAATGAATTCAATTCTAATGATTCAAACGGACCCTTAGAAGAATGGAGTCTCAGCACTTTTCTGTTAGAGAATGGTGTACTAGCATTATCTTTCCAAGAAGATTATTATTCCGGCTGTTATCAAAAAAGCACCTATCGGGATTTCCAAGAAAATTCTGGTATAGAAATTGGAAGAAGAACCCTAACCACACACCTTAAAATACCAGTACTGTTCATCCGCGCCATACTACCACATCAGCAGAGCGAATCTTTTGCTGTTCATGCGTGTGAGTGTGGTGAGCTCCACCTTTCCCTTTATGGTTCGGGGTGGTGCCATATGGACACGCCAACATTCTTGATCGTTCACCACTTCTCACCCAATTGGATCCACTTGATCTACAAAATTTCGTTTTTCAGATTACAGGTTTTATCCTGGCTTTTTTAAAAAGCCAGAAGTCGGGATAGGAGACCACTGGGACGAGAGAAGTTTGCGTTACTCTTTAGTTTTCAAATTATTGACACCGTTGATTTTAAACATTAATTTTGACTATTTGTCAAAAATAATTCAAATATGTAAAATTATAATTCAAAGTTTTAACTATTTTGATAATAAAGCAAATTATAGTAAAAAATATAATATTCCTCAAACTTTTTAAAATAAGACAAATGGTCAAATAATTTGAAATGGACGTAAGTAGCTTCTGGTCCACAATTTTCTGGAGAGGCATTTTCAGGGTGGAGAAAAATCTTGGGTCTGAAAGAAAAGACATCGTATTTCTTGAGCAGGCAGGAGTGTTAGGTGGACTTGCAACGCACACTGCATAAAGGAAACCGGAGGGCGCAGCTGAGCCTGTTAGAATCGCACTGACGCCATGATCTTTTTAAGATTCTATTTCATTTCTAAATTATTGACACCAATTTTAAACATCAATTTTGTCTATTTATTTTATTTAATTTTTTTTAATAAATATTATATATTTTTGTTATAATTTGCTTTATTATCAAAATAGTTAAAATTATGATTTTACATACTCCTATTTAAATTAATTTTTTGAATAAAACGAATGATTAAAATTGATATTTAAAGTTAGTGGTATCAATAATTTAAAAATAAAAAGAATACTCACTAACACAGCTTTTTATTCGTCCTTTCCGGTTTCACGACATTGCAGGCTTTTGGCGAACATCTTTTTTCAGAGGGTACGATCCTGACGCGTTGAATTGCCAAGGCATATCAACCTCCCAAAAAAAAAAAAACTTTGCCAAAGCATATCTTTGACGGATCATTAACCGCTGAAAAGGGCTGATTCCAAACCGTTACAAAGATGCTCTCGGAGTTGCACACGATACTCCTATAGGAGGGGATTCGATGTCCAGTCGAGGAGGAAGATGACCAGAATCGATATAGGACCTTGTCCTGTGCCCCTGTCGAATGGTTCGCATCATGAGGCTCATCTGTGAATCTCCACATGACGCTGCAACCTGAAGCTCAGGTTCAGCACCATGTGGCGTGCAGTGAACGGTTCCGGAGCTCCGGCCTCTCAGCTCCATGACCAGTGACTCGAAGAACAAAAAGAGAAGCAATACTACCAAGTCAGCAACTTTTATCAATCCGGGCCGGGTGAACCGTTGAAAAAAAAAAATTGAAGCTTTTTCTAAGAAGCTTCGTCGTGCCAATTACCAGCGCGGCGATCACTTCAGAGCGAGCCCACGACTCCACCACCCCTACCACGACGGACAAGGCCGATGACGCCGGTACTGATATGGTTTCATGGCTACGTTTCTCTCCCTCTCTCTCCGCCCACTTAAGCACCGATTAGAAAAATTCTTCCGTTCCAAACGGAGCCTTATAAAAAAAGGCCAGCCCCAGCCCTGCCCTCTTCCACCACACCGCACTCGCTCACGGCTCACCTTCCTCCTACTCCCTTTCTCTGTTCGGGCTGTGTTGGTTCCATCCCCCTGCTGTTCCACTCCTCTCGTCGGCTCTGTCTGCAGCTGGGATTGGTGGAGGAGCTGGCAGCCTGCTGCTTCTTGCTTAGCTCGCGTTCAGAACGGTCCGAATTCGGAGCTTAGAACCTGACCTGAGCCGCCGAGAAGCGCGCCAGCGGAAGGAAGGGAGGTGGGTCTGGGTGGTGGAGATGGAGCGGTACGAGGTGATCAAGGACATAGGATCGGGCAACTTCGGGGTGGCCAAGCTGGTCCGGGACGTGAGGACCAAGGAGCTCTACGCCGTCAAGTTCATCGAGAGGGGGATGAAGGTGTGACCTTGACTTCTTACTACCCTCATCCTCATCCCTCCCTCAATTGGTTTCTTCTCTCGCGCGAAAAAATTGGTTGGGTATCGGAGCGCGCTCGATCGGTTAATGCGAGTTCTGGAAGGTGGGTTGTTTTTATCAGATTCCTTCACAATTCGATCAGGTTTTGTTTGGGTTCTTGGTGCGTAAAAAGGAGCTCCTTTATTATTGTGGTTGGTACTGGTCGCTACAGTTTAGTTGGTTGGTTGATTCTGGCTACCAGCTGCTGATCTGCTATACTACTTCTTGATAGAGCTTGATTGAGGAAAAGGCAGGATTCACTGCTTTGTTATCTTGTTATTCACCCACCGATCTGTTCTGTCTTGTCTCAAAGTTCCTCTGATCAACTGAATCTTTATAAAGGGTATTTCTTTGCTTGGCCTTAAGTTAAACTTGACGCATCTCAATATCTACAAAGGCTGAAATATGCACCTGGGTGCTGATCAGTCAAGTCAGAGGCCAACAGGCCGATCCCGAAATCTGCTCCCCTCCCCTCTCGCGGATAAAATGAAACCAGAGTGATTGATCTAGTGGTTTGTCGAGTTTATTCTTTGTGCCACATTTCATTAGATAGCACTCCGTATAAGGCCAACTTCAGGTCGTATTGGTTCGATCTGTTCAATATTATATGCAAATAGTTCCTGGAAGCTGGTAGAGTTGAACAGGTCCAGGAGTAGCAAAAATCTGTCATGGTTGGTAAAAACGCGACTATAAATAACTTCTATAATCACATCGGTCATAGTGGATAAGTATAGCGTATTAACTAAACAAAAGCTACCATTGCAAAATTTGTAATTTTACTCTTTATGTAATAAAACTGCCCACAACAAAAAACCTTGTTCTGCTTCAGCTGATGATTCTGCACATGCTGCTTCTAACATATGCCAAGTTAATTTTAGGTCTGATGGGCCTTTCCAGTGTCTGTTTTACCTATTACCCTTGCTCCTTGGTCATCGTTGGTTAAACGATTCTACTTCTGTAGCATGCTATTCTGTAGCATGCTATGTCATTATGTGGGTATGTTCGTTTCTGAAAATGACGTTCTTGAATCATATACTGGTTGCTTTTTCCCCTTTAACAAGCTTGAGGATTGCATGTCATTGTGTAAAAATGGGACTCCAAATGACAAGAACAGTGGGAACAAGGAAAAACCAACACGTGCACTCACCCCTTGCAACTCTTGTTATCATTTACTCTGTTATTTAATTGTTGTCGTTAGGACAATAACTTTGGTTCATTTTTGAACCCAACAACAACAATTTAAAAACAGAGGGAGGACACCTTTGTTTGCATATCACAATTCCCTCAGTTACCTGCCTAATACATTTGTTAGTCAAATTTCTTTGCTATTTTTATTCATTTAGATTATCCAAAAACCATTGCGTAGCATTTTATTTTTTTGTTAATAACTTCAATATTTTTCTAACTTTCTATATTGCTATTGTAGATTGATGAGAATGTCCAAAGGGAGATCATGAATCACAGATCGCTGAGACATCCGAACATAGTAAAATTCAAGGAGGTAAGTTCCTTGTACCATACAAATTCATAACTCAGTTCTCTCATAAAAACTAATTTTGATGTTTTAAAAGATTAGTGCAGTTCATTTTTTTAAATTAACACCTTTTCGGCCAAAATATTGATAATGGTTAGTGCTTAATGTTCTATTGTAGTTGATAATCGTCATTGGCATTTTTACTGTTTTGGATAGCTTTGGTATATGCTACGTGTTATACTCCCTTATTTAGTGGAATAATTCCATAGAATACAACTCTGAGCACACCTAGAATCATTCCCTTTTTTCTTTTCCTATGTGCATTATTTTTTTCCTTGGAATGGGCAACTTGTTTCAACTGTACTTGCATTGTTGGATGCTTATCAGCATTCAGCAGTTCTCTGTAGCCTGCGCTAGTGCCATGCCCTCAAAGGCAAGTATATACCCCTAAGGCTTGAGGTTTTTTGTTCAGTATGTCATAATTGTCGATGTGCTGTGGTGCAATGATTAGTTGAATCACCACTGAAAGCGACAATGACCTAGCAATGTGCTTTATACCTCTTGTTCAATACAATAAATAATTGGGTTTTCTGCTGTTAAGTCGTCTTCTGATTATGCTCTTTGGAGTAAATTTTTCTGCAGCATGTATTTGACAATAGTCATTGTAGTGCCTTTTATCACCTAGGTTGTGGTGTTCGCAATCGGCAATACCTGGCACGTCACTGCAGTAGTTATTTGTCGCTACTGTACTTGCTTAATCGGGGACCTATGAATCTTTCTTTATTAAAATTTATATGAATAATATCATACATTACTGCATCTTATTTGTCTGAAGTTTAAACCTATATCTGTACCCGAATTGCAAACCTAAAGAGAGAGCTTAGTTTTTCAGGTTGTGCTAACTCCCACGCATTTGGCCATAGTTATGGAATACGCTGCTGGAGGCGAGTTATTTGCGAGGATTTGCAGTGCTGGGAGATTTAGTGAGGATGAGGTATGGAATATTTGTTACTCTATCATACACCTCAAGACATGTGCATTAAACCAATGTTTTATGTACTCTGCTTTTGCAGGCTAGATTCTTCTTCCAGCAACTGATTTCAGGAGTTAGCTACTGTCATTCCATGGTACTATAGCTCTGTTGAACTAGCCAGGGATGAGCAAGTTATGGAGGGCATTATGTCGTAACAATTTTTTTCTCTTCGTATTGCAGCAAATATGTCATAGAGATTTGAAACTAGAAAATACTCTTCTGGATGGCAGTATAGCACCTCGGCTAAAGATATGTGATTTTGGTTACTCCAAGGTGACTTCTGCAGATTAGGAATATCATTAATTATTCGGTTGCTAAACGAAAACTGAACTCAACAGCTGAACCATCATTTCTTTCTTTCAGTCATCTGTGTTGCACTCTCAGCCCAAATCAACTGTTGGCACACCAGCTTACATTGCTCCTGAGGTCCTTGCTAGGAAGGAATATGATGGAAAGGTGATTTTCGTCTTTTCTTGTCCCAATCTCCTTCCAGTTCCATGGAATGACACCCAGCTAATTGGTATTCTGCTTTCTAATCTCTAAAACTGAAAACCTTATTGTCCATGATTTAGGTCGCTGATGTTTGGTCCTGCGGAGTAACTCTCTACGTGATGCTTGTTGGCGCTTACCCCTTTGAGGATCCTGATGAACCGAGGAATTTTCGCAAGACACTGACTGTATGTTGACCCAAATTTCACCCAGCTGATGTTGACGTGGATAACTCATTTGACCTTGATCAGCTCTGCTCATGCCTCTGAACTTTCTTGCAGCGGATTCTCAGCGTACAATACGCTGTTCCTGATTTCATCCGGGTTTCAATGGAGTGCAGGCATCTGCTATCCCGGATATTCGTGGCAAAGCCTGAGCAAGTAATGCTTCTCTTCATTTTCTTTTACGCTGACAGAAAAGATAAATCCACAGCATTCTCATTAGTCATTTGGTGCAGAGAATAACCATCCCGGAGATCAAGAATCACCCATGGTTCCTGAAGAACCTGCCCATCGAGATGACCGACGAGTACCAGATGAACCTGCAGATGATCGACATGAACGTCCCCTCGCAAAGCCTGGACGAGATCATGGCGATCATACAAGAGGCTCGGAAGCCCGGCGATGGCGTGAAGCTCACGGGGCAGCTCCCCGGCCTCGGGAGCATGGACCTCGACGACATCGACGTGGACGACATCGACGTGGAGGACAGCGGCGACTTCGTGTGCGCGTTGTGACGTGCGGGTTGTTTGGCTGAGGTGGAATTTGCCGTGAACTCTTCGGTTCTGGTCTCTTGTCGCTGCTGGTAATCCACGCCGTTTGTTTCTGAGAGCTCCCATTTGTTGTTTGTACTGGAGTATCACACATCTTGTGTAACCGAGGTAGTATCGCTGTTGATAAATAATAGACTTTTGTAATTTATATGTGTTGCATATTTGATGAATTTCTTGGCTTCCTTTTTTTTCCCAAATAATTCTTGGCAAGTCGAGTCTGTAACATGTGAGGTACGGTGTAAAAAATGTGACAGGCCGCAATTAGGCTGCTCATCCCGTTAAGTCCACCTTTGAACAAACAAAATGATTTTCACAGTAATTAGTTCATTTTCATAGAAAAATATATGAATGAAAAAAATCCGTGTTACAAATAGGCCTAAGGCGTGGCTTAGACCGCGTGGCAATATCCAACACGCCATCAATATCTTGCCTGTGCATAGCCCATCAAGAAAATGGGCCTGCTTGTTGGGTTTTCTTAAACAGAAAACGATGCCCATTTATCCTTTCGGCCCGCTGATGCAGAAGCTCACGGACGGCTCAGATGGAGCCTTGCGGCCACGCTCACTCCTAACTCGCTATATAACGAAGCCGCCAACTCACTCCTGTGCAAAGCCCTAGCCTCCGCCCCGCCGCCGCCGCCCAGCACACGGTCCCCCGGCCGGCCGCCCGCGAGCTGGCGCCGCTACACAGCCATGAAGGTAAGTGGATCGTCTCTGTGCTCCCCTCACGCGAACGCGCTGGCGCTTTCCCAGATTCTGTTCGTTGGATATTCGGTGTCTCATTTGTATGTGTTTTATTTTACGTTGATTGCAGTTCAACATCGCGAACCCGACCACCGGGTGCCAGAAGAAGCTCGAGATCGATGACGAGCAGAAGCTGTGAGTACTCGATGTCCTCCATTCGCGTAGCTGTTTTTCGTTTCCTTTAGATCCATGGGGGGCAGCGGTTGCAGTGTCGTTACGGTGCTTCAGAAAAGCCAATCGGTTTTTAGACAAGGATGATGCGTTTTCCTTGCGTTTTTCCTGTAGCGCATTTTTTCCATAGTTTCTGGAATTTTGGATCTTGATTTTGTATTCCTTTAGGTTCTGGTCCATGTAACAATTGAATGCTACTATGTTGATATTAGCGATTAACATTGAACATATGTTAACCTGTGAGTTTTGCAGATTCACGTCTTGTCATATGCCAAAAGCTATTTGTTAAATTTCAGTGAATGGTCTCAAATGTTTCTAGTAGGTGGTGTTAGTAATTATACTTTCTATTATTTTTTAAATATGTCTGCAAATATAATCAACCCTTGGCAAGCTGGATTGGCTCTCTGGCATGAGTACATCACAAGCGTAATTCATTACATAAAAATTTCACTGACTTATTGTTTAGTTAATTATGTTGTGACTGTTTTATGTGTTCCTTTATACTGTTTTTAATTCTGATAACTAATGCACTCCGATAAATTGCAGGCGTGCCTTTTATGACAAAAGGATCTCCCAGGAAGTTAGTGGTGATGCTCTGGGCGAGGTAATCTAGTGAATGTTTATATTATTTTCCTGTCTCAAGCATGTGCAAGACTAATATCTTTTTGTTTTGCAGGAATTCAAGGGTTATGTCTTCAAGATTATGGGAGGATGTGACAAGCAAGGCTTCCCAATGAAGCAAGGAGTGCTGACCTCTGGACGTGTCCGCCTTCTCCTCCACAGGGGTAAGTGATCATCCCATATTAAAATCCCCAATATCATGTTTTACCTGCAACACAAATTCTAAACGACTAAACCTCTCTTCCAGCTCTGCAGTAAACTTCTCCAGTTCTTTCTAATGTTGATTTCAAAGAAATTGGCACTACTATTTATAATGCTTGCTCAGGACCATGTGGTAGTAGCTGAAGTACAAGCCAAGTGTTTAATGATGTTTTGAAGTAATGTCTTTCATAGCGAACCTAAATTGATAAAGAATATATTTCATGTCACGAAAGAGGAAAATGAAATTGTTGCCTAAGCCTCCTATAAGACTTAAATCACAGATCTTGTTCTATGTAATATAGATGGTGTTACGTTCTATGTAACTAGAACACAAATGGAGTATTATAGGTGGTGTTTCTCTATAATTTGAACACAAAATGTTAGTTTTCAATGACTTGGTCCTGCACTTTCGTGGTTCAGTCTTGGTTTGAATTTTATGTCATGATAAAAAACTACTGCCCTATGTCAAACCACTTGTTTTCTGTCATTCTCTTGGGTTCCTTACTGAGTTTTAAAATTTAAAATTTAATTCTGTAGGCACCCCATGCTTCCGTGGGTATGGCAGGCGTGATGGTGAACGCAGGAGGAAGTCTGTCCGTGGTTGCATAGTCAGCCATGACCTTTCTGTTATCAACTTGGTGATTGTCAAGAAGGGTGAGAATGACTTGCCTGGTCTGACAGACACTGAGAAGCCAAGGATGAGGGGACCCAAGAGGGCCTCTAAGATCAGGAAGCTCTTCAACCTCTCTAAGGATGATGATGTCCGCAAGTATGTTAACACATACCGCAGGACATTCACTACCAAGAATGGTGAGCTTTGCTATAATTCAGGATAATTCTTTGTTAAAAAAAGTGTGTTCAATTGTGTGTGCTTGCCATTACCACTGTTTTCTGTTAACAGCCACTTTTGTGTAGGGTGATATTCTTGACAATGAGTTGAAATGAATCCCTTGTTACTTCCATTGTTTTTGGAACTTTGTACTTAGCTTGTCACCTAATGATTACTTCTGATGCAGGCAAGAAGGTGAGCAAGGCTCCTAAGATCCAGCGGCTTGTGACTCCATTGACCCTCCAGAGGAAGCGTGCCAAACTTGCCGCCAAGAAGAAGAGAATTGCCAAGAAGCAGGCCGATGCCGCAGAGTACCAGAAGCTGCTCGCCCAGAGGCTCAAGGAGCAGAGGGAACGCCGGAGTGAGAGTTTGGCGAAGAGGAGGTCCAAGCTTTCTTCTGCTGCCAAGGCTGCTGCTGCCACATCCGCTTAAGAATATTCAGAGCTTGAGATGTTTTAAGGACCTCTTATGCTTATTAGCTTGAGAAAACTTGTTCAGTGTTGGTTCAGTGGACCTTCTACTTAGCTTTCTCGGTGTAATTGTGCAATTTTGCGTGGATATGTTGGTTCCTATTGTGGAAATTCGACGCCAGTGCCTTATTTTACTTTTCCTCGCACTATATGTTAAATCTCAGGTTTTGTTTTTGTTTTATCTTACATGTGCTTCTGTCAAAACTGAAGATAGATCCCTAGTTTTTTTTTTCTTTTGCAGATGGGATGGTTTTCCTATCGCTGATTATATCTGTTCCATTGCCTGTTCTACCAGTTCGTTCCACTGCGGTAAACCACAATGTGTTCCTGCGAATACCAGAGCCTCAAATTTGTTCTGGGTCTGGAGCGAGCGCAGTACGCCTCGTCGAGCCACTTTGAGAGCGGGTTGCAGCCGAACCGAGCCGACCACTGGCATTGCAGTCGTTTCTGTGCGACTCTAGAAGAAGTCTCTCCATCCTTCGTCTCGCCAGGTCCAGACCGGCGCCACAGCTCTCCCCGCTGCAACCGCAAGTTCTATGTACAGCAGTTGTAAATCAATCACCACGACGAGTTAGTTTACAGATGCAAAACTTGTGTAAATTGACAGCGGTCTTACCTCCAAATGCTCTACTCCTTTCGTTTTTAAATTGATATCATAATTGATTTTTAACATTAACTTTCATCATTCGTTTTATTTAAATTTTTCATAAATATAATATATTTTATTATAATTTGATTTATCATAAAAGTTATTTAAATCACAACTTAAAATTTGACATATTAAACATAATTTTCTAATAAGATGAATGATCAACGTTGAAGACTGAAGTTCATAAATTTAAGAACAGACATAATATGTTAGAAGTTTTTATGTAACTGATAATGAAAATGGATCAATTGTTTCACCTCAGTTCCAAATTAACACAATGTTCAAGTTGATAGCAATTCCCCTCTATTGTTTACAAAAAAGTGAGCAAATGCATATGAGCATTTCACAGCTGAGATGCGGCACAAGAAAATCAATTAGAAGTAACAATCAGCACTCTAATTTATCGAATTGATCAACAATTCATCAAGCAAACTCATCCATCTTTATTCTTTTTTTTTAAGGTCAAAACCGGAAACGGCAATGCCACAACAAGGGCGAAAAACATATAGTAGGATTACTACGATAAGCCTGCTAGCTACTAGTACCATCCACAAGTACTGTAACGCTCACGAAACTTTGTGCGACGAGAACCCACCATACAAGCACCAACGAACGAACAAACACGGCGTCCAGGTTGCAACTATTCTACCCTCGATGTTTGGTTTCGCTGGTTTAGAAAGCCAGGGGAGGCAGTGGCAGGCTGTTGCTGAGCCCTGACCGCATCCTCCTCTTCCTGAGTCTCTCGGCGATGATGAAGGCAAGCTCCAGAGACTGGGATGCGTTCAGCCTTGGGTCACAGTGTGTGTGGTAGCGGTCACTTAGGTCATCGAAGGTCACGGTCCGTGATCCACCAATGCACTCGGTCACATTCTGCCCAGTCATTTCCAGGTGGATACCTCCTGGGTGGCTTCCTTCTTGGTCATGTACGTCAAAGAATGCCCGCACTTCAGCCTGTTAAGTAAAGGAAAGTTGATGATTAGTCCAATGTAATAGTTGCAAGGCCAGGATGGAAACAATCTGGTAATCCACAAAACACTTTAAGTTTAAACAGTGAGAAAAAGAAATAAGTAAAAATGGAGTTGTACAAAGACACTATTCAGAACATAATGTGAAAACTCATGCAATCCAGTACCACAAATGAGGATCCAAAGAATGAAACAATAATTTAACAAGATCATTCAACACTACCCTAGCAAAATACTCATTTAATTGCAACACTAATATTAAAGGGGTCTCAATATTAAATCATAGAACTGACATTTCTTCTCATAGAGGAGACATGCCCAAGAGGCACCACATTTCATATAAATTCAGGGTTCATTCAATATTTTAGAACAGTTAAATTTATATGAATGCATGGTGTACCTCTATTTTATTACATGCCAGGAAAGAAAAGAGTCGCGGAGGCGCTGAGTGGAAAGGTAAACTCACCAAAATGGAGTCAAATGGACGTGTCTTCAAACCACATGGGGCCTTGATGGTGTTTCCATGCATAGGATCAGTAATCCAAGTGACAATCAGTCCAGCACTGCGTACAGCACGAATGAGATGAGGCAACTTCACCCTCATGTTCTCTGCCCCCATCCTAGTAATTATGGTGATTCTTCCAGGCTTGTTTGATGGGTTCAAAATCTCGATCAGCTTCACCAAGTCACTGGGGTTCATTTTGTCACTCACCTACATTTCACGATTGCATACTGACAGTAAGCATCCACAAGGACATTGAGTGCAATATAAAAAGTTCACCTGACCAATGCAAAAATGACTTAAAACTGACCTTTATGCCAAGAGGATTGGCAACACCACGGAGGAATTCAACATGAGCTCCATCAAGTTGGCGAGTGCGTTCACCAACCCACAACATGTGGGCTGAGCAATCATAGTAAAGGCCACTTGTGGAATCTTCACGGGTAAGAGCCTGCTCATATGGCAAGAGAAGGCACTCGTGAGAGGTCCAGAAGTCAGTAGTCGTCATTACTGGGTGGTCAGCTGTAAGCCCTGCTGCATTCATGAATCCAAGAGCCTCATCCACCCTATAGGCCAATTCACGGTACCTATACACCATCCAGTGAAATAAAACTTGGGTCAACAACAATAATTTCTACTCCTACTTGACATAAGCAAACATAAATTTCAACAAAAAAAAGAAACAGGTTACAGGTCATGTCACAGTAGTTATCAGAGAGGTGGTCTTATTGTTTGGAATTTAAATCCTCACCAACACATGTGTTTTAAAATTTGCCATTGTAATGGTGACTTGGTGGGAACTTCAGTGCAAGACCAACACCAGGAAAAGCCAAAGACATAATTTAACTGTATATTATGCCGACGTTTCATCGATTAAATCAATATTCTAACCAAAATAGATGTGCGTGTGTTAGGAATGACCCATAAGAAAATTATGGTTGAGCATCCTACTCCAATAGTCCAATAGATTAATAAACAACAGAGCACCAATGTCCAGTAAGACAATGACATGCTTTATTGTCTCATCTTTCATCAATATGAGCAACAAACCAACAAACAGATGAGTTAAACAAAAATTGATGCAAAGGCAGATAATGATGTCATGATAGCAGTTTCCTCGAAAGAAAGAGGCAAGTAAAGTTATTTAATACTCCACTTGTACCCAATGATCTGATGACCTAAAACAACCATGATATATAATTATAATCAATCAAGAACCATCTAAAATCCTGAGTATCATTACTACAACATTTACGAATTAAAGCCACAAATATATCAAATGTTGGGAGCACTATTATAGTTTCATTCATATTCTCAAACATCAAAGGAGTAAGGAGATCGGTTAAACAGATTCGTTTCAATACGACAGCGACATGTGCCAATACTAACAAAAAATCGCAGGAAAAAAGGATCCATCAATTTTCTCACCTGTCACCCTGCTCGTTGTGGTCCATGAAATCGAGATTCCATTGCGTGACACGCTGCATGGCAGCGTACCCTCCCGTGGCTAAGGCGCGGAGCAGGTTGAGCGTGGCGACCGACTGCGCGTAAGCGCGGATCATCCTCTGCGGATCCGGGACGCGGCTCTTCTCATTGAATTCGTCGCCGTTGACGTTGTCGCCCCTGTAGCTCGGCAGCTTAACCCCATCCCTCTCCTCGAAGGCCTCGGACCTCGGCTTGGCGAACTGGCCAGCCATCCTCCCCACCTACCACACGCGCAAGGAAAAACAAATAATAGATCAGATCAGATCTCGAACGCCTGATAGTTGATTCAGTCGGTGGTGAGCTCGAGCTCGACTTGGTATGGTGGTTGGGAGTACCTTGACGACCGGCACCTGGCCTCCGAACATGAGGACGGCGCCCATCTGGAGCAGGATGCGGAAGGTGTCACGGATGTTGTTGGCGTTGAACTCCTTGAAGCTCTCGGCGCAGTCTCCGCCCTGCAGGACGAAGGCGCGGCCCATGGCGGCCTCTGCGAGGCGCTCCTCGAGGTGGCGCGCCTCCCCGGCGAAGACGATGGGCGGGAACGTCTCGATGGTCTTGAGCACGGCGTCCAGCTCCTCCTGGCTCGGGTACTCGGGGAGCTGCAGCGCCTTCTTCGACTTCCAGCAGTCCACCGTCCACTTCCCCGCCGCCGCCGCCGGCTTCTTCTCCGGCGCGGCGACCGTCGGGGCCGAGCCCTTCGCAGTGGTCGGCACGGGCCCGTTGCTCTTCGACGGGTCGGCGGCGTGGACGGCCGCGACGGTCCGCCTCTTCATGGGGACGAACGCGGGGCGAGGCTGCGCCGCCGCGGCGCCGGTCACGGCCGCAGCCGCTGCGGCGGCGGCGGAGTTGGTGGCGAGCGCCATTGCGGTGGGAGGGAGGGACTGGGTAGGTGGGCTGGCAGGGAGTTGGTGGGGCTCGCGGGGCGGGCGAGCGAGGAGTCGTGCGGGGCAAGGCGGTCTCTCTCCTCTGAGGAGATGGAGGGGGCGGGCGCGCCGTATTTATCGGCGGGCGGTGTGGTTGGTGGGACTGGGAGGGGAGGAGCACGCGGTTCGGGTCGGGTCGGATGGTTGCGTTGGGTTGGGTTGGTGGCGTCTCGTCGACGATACGGGAAGGATGAACGAGGTCACGAGGGCCGGATGGTGTGGTGGAAAAAGGCGACACAGAAAGCTGGTACTAGTATCGTCAAGACAATGGCAGGTGGGGTCGAAGTGTTAGCGCGGCGCGGTTGGTGCTCCAGTTTCGGATGGGTAGACGTGGACCAGTAAGTCGGCTAAGGAGGATGACTCGGCCCCACCACCTTTGTGGGTTCCATCTCACCGAGCGACCTGACGTGAAAGTAAGCCGGGCTCGCAACATGTTGGTCACGTTTGGGTGGAGCTTGGTTGGTGGCAGTTGGTACGTACGGCCGTCAGGGGATCCGGGACCCAGCACCAACTATGTGGCCTTGTGTGCGTGCGTGGCTCCCTGTGCGGCCACGTAGCAAGATGCTCAGCTGCACCGAGATGCTGAGATGCCGTTCCTTCACGTCGGTCGACGCAACACTTGCTCCGATTGCATGCGATTTGCTCCACCCGTGAATCGTGATGAAGTACGATACGAAAATACATACGAATCACACTTTCAGTAAAGAAAAGTTCAGTGAAATTTTTCGTAAGGCGAACTTTGCTTTTGGGTTCTTCCTCGTCTCAACAGTCAGTAACTAGTGCAATCCCCCGAAGCTGTTGGGTGGTGGATCTGCTATTAGGCCTCCGTTTGAATGAAGATTTCTTTTATTTTGTATTTTTATACTAATATTGAACAAATTTGTATAAATTTTTTATATAATTCATGTAAAATTAGTGTATTCCAACATTATACTCCCTCCGTTCAACAATATAAGAATTCCTTCACTTTTTAATGTAAAACAAGAATGAATTAAAAGAACAATTATACCCTTATTTTTACCACATAAAAAAAATCACACATATCTAACTCGACCTCATTTATTATTAGGATAAATTTCTTATTAGCCATCCAAAAAACTTGTTGTTCGACACTCAAAATTTTAAATTTTCTTATTAACCACTAATGTTAACTTTTTTTATTCGTTACTCCAATACATCTGAGAACTTGAAAAAGACCTTTCTACCATTCTTTCGATTTTTCTTAAATTTTATCGTTGCTCATTTTAGTGGATCTTATTTAATTTTTGAGCACCTAAAATTTTACAAGGAAAAATAATTTAACTTACAATTCAAAATTTAAAATTTAATCTGTACAATTTTATTTTCTTTTAAGCTTGTTGGCCATAATATGAATGTGTGAGATAAAACTGATTCCTATAACATTCACTAAAATAGGTAATGAGAAAATTTAGTAAAAAAATGATTGAAAGGTTTTTTTTTTCAAGTTTCTAAATGAATACGAGTGATGATTAAGGAAAGAAAATTAATGTTAGTGGTTGATAAAAAAATTCAAAATTTTGAGTGGTTAATAAAGAATAAAAAATTTGTTCGATGGCTAATAAGAATTGACTCTATTTATTATGATCACACCGCTCAAATGCTTATATTTTTGAATAAATAAAACCCCTTGCAAAGATCTCATCCATCACGAACGGTCGATCGAGTATAATAGCTATAGTGTGCACGGACAAGAAATACGTAACACAACGAACCCTGACGTCAAGGATATGCTCCAGCAAGCAAAGATCACAAGCGAAACTCGTGACTATCAATATATATATTTTTTTTTTGTCTTCGTCGTTTCCGTTGAAGGAACCATGCGAACTCTAAAGACCAGAGACGAAATCAACGGGTCACGCTTGGCTTTCACCTGCAGGCTGGCTGCCGCCGTGCCGCGTCGGTGATCGCCGGGTAAACTGCCGCCAACTTACGGCGCTGTTACGTGCACATATCTCGTCAGAAGCTAATATACGCTAAACAACGATTGCGGAGGAGAGTGCTCGGAAGTTGCGGCGATGCCTGCCATGTTTGAACCACCGAATGCCGACTGACTTGACCACTCCAGCCGCTTCGCTCCAATATGCCTTGCACGGACATCTCGTGCAGTCGTAACGGGACCCCGGCCCCTCCCGGTCCCACGGTCCCACCAAACGCGGCTGACTCGACCGGTCACGCGCGACTTGCCTGGGAGGCGGGAGTCGTGGGTGCGTGCGGGCAAGGCCAAGGCCGTTGATCCGGGGCACATGCTGTCAATTGGATAGGGGGGCTTCGGCAGGGCCAGGCCGGTATGACCCAGTTGTGAAACGTGACAGCCTGCCTGCGTACATTGGACGGCCGCCCGTGGGCTGGGTAGTGATGCGGCTTGGAAGGAAATGTGGGCTGGGCCGGTGTCCAACAGGTAGGAGAGGGAGCGGGGGGCCTATTTGTCTGGGCTGACTCAGCTGAATACTACAGTGCTACTGTAGGAGCAGTACTCTACATTTAACCCCAGCACGCTATCAAAAATAAATAAATAAATTTAACGCCAGTACCAGGATCAAGGGTCTGTTCGGATCACGTTCTTGCAGCTGCTGTTGTGCAGCAATTAACAGCTACTATTGTTACGAGGAGATAAAAATCCCTGCAACTGAACGAGAGAATCAGAGAAGAAATAGTTGTACCGAACGGGCTGTAACGCGCAGCAACACCGCAGCCCCGCGGTAAAAAGCATATCCGAATAGACACCAAATCAAGAACTGATCCACTCAGACCAGTTAACTATGCAGCTTGGTCCATGCTAGCTACCGGCACCGTGTGGATAGAAAATATTTCCAATTACAAAATGGACTATAGCAAGAAATATCACGTGACATCACCAATTAAAAAATTAGAGAACGTTTGAAATGGTGGACTAGATAGCGTGGAATCATGTGCACATGGGACGATCTTCTCCCGTAAATGCGCACCTTGATCAAGCAACTACTTGCGCAGTTGCACTAATTAATCCTCCATAGTCCACAACGACGTCTCATCCCCCTTGCCGAGAAGACCCGCCTTTTCCACGCAGCAAAATTTTATCAAGGTGCCAAAAGCTCCCTTCCCGTCGTGTCCCTGAACACCGCAGCCGAGCCAGCAGAACAGAGCGAGGATAGGATAGCGGAACCATGTCGTCCTCGTCGTCGTCCTCGCAGGCGCAGCCGATGACGACCAAGCCGCACGTCCTGCTCGTCCCGTACCCGGCGCAGGGCCACGTGAACCCGTTCCTGAAGCTGGCGAAGGCGCTGCACGCGCGCGGCATCGACGTGACCTTCGTCAACACGGAGTTCAACCACGGCCGCCTGGTCCGAGCGCGCGGGGCCGCCGCGGTGGCGGGCGCCGCGGGGCTGCGGTTCGAGACGATCCCCGACGGGCTGCCCGCGTCCGACCTCGATGCCACGCAGGACATCTGGGCGCTCTGCGAGGCCACGCGGCGGACGGGCCCCGACGCCGTCCGGGAGCTCGTCGGCCGGCTCGGGCAAGCCGAGGGGGTGCCACCAGTCAGCTGCGTCGTCGCCGACATCGCCATGGGGTACGTCGTGCACGCCGCCAAGGAGATGGGGCTGCCGGCATACGTCTTCTGCACGCCCAGCGCATGCGGGATCTTGGCGTACCTCCACTTTGATCAGCTCGTCAAGAGAGGCTACGTTCCGTTCAAAGGTGAGCAACTTCTATCCTTTTGCATCATAAGCTAATTTCTAACATCTACTAGCTAATAGTTAGGAGAAATTATAGAATATGTTCACGATTGAATTGATCGCCTAATTTTGTGGATGTTTAAACTACGCACGCTGTTCGTCTGTTTGAAGTTCATCCTGAAACGCTTGCTGTTTTCTTGTAAGCAACATTGATCTCTTAGTCAACGGTGTCAGTGCCTCTGAAATATTTTAGAAAAAAAGACGCTCCGTCATTCGTCTACTGGTAGTCCCAACGCATAGTTAACGAATGTATTAAGAAAATCACAGGACGGTTTTTTAGCCCCATCCTTTGACCGGATGGCCAATCCCTTTGAGAGTTTCAATGCTTTCAGACGAGCATAAGGAAATGTATTCCTACAAATTTTAGTCAAACTAAGACAACAATTTGACTGCAGTTTGTTGCTTTTTGCTAGATCAAAATAGTATCATTAGATTAATCATAAAATCCTTTTTCAAAACGTGCTAGTATTTATGATATATCTGTTAGTCCCTCCGTCTCAAAATAAATGATATTTTTAACCTTTTGAAATAGTTATCCATAAAAAATAGTTAAACTTAAACTTTGACCAAATCAAAAGTGGCACTTGAACAGTGAGTGATGTCTGCTCCCTACTGACTTTCTGTCATCTTTGATTTGATTTAGTTGCCCATTGGCGCATAAATTCAACTCTTTTTCAGCTCCATATGTTCATGATAAAGTAGTATAGTAACATATTCTATTTCAACCAAGCTCCTGGGCTGCAGCGGATTAGTGCTGCTGCTGCACCGCGCTGCCACATCGTAGCAGTGTCAATTAATTAGTTTGCTGCAGCTGCTATATGCTTTTTCAAGCTGGTGTGCGGCAACCGAAACAGCTGTAGGGTGCAGCCGCCACTGAAAAACGTCACAGCCAAGGGTCCGAACACTAAACCAAAACATGGGGATGCTGATTGATGTGAACTGGGTTATATTTTTTTTAACAATAAAGTGTCCTGACGCACATTCCGTTAAGAGAAAAGTTGGACTGTACAAAACATGGTCTTCGACATTGTGATGTTAACGTAGAATCATCAATTATTTTATAGTTGGTTGCACATAAAATAAATAAATTTGATTGATAATGAACTCAAAATTAGCCAAAAAATAGATTAATAATGCAAATTAAATAAAAAAATGTGTACACATTCATATGCATGCATGTAGCACGGCTGTTCAAGTGACTTGTGGTAATTTTGTTTGCACCGCTGATGACGCACGCGCGCAATCACGGATGAAAAAATTGCAGACGAGAGCTGTTTCACCAATGGATACCTGGACACCCCGGTGGACTGGATCGCCGGCATGCTGCCCAGCGCCCGCCTCCGCGACCTCCCAACGTTCATCCGCACCACGGACGCGGACGACACCATGCTGACCATTAACATCAAGCAGTGCGAGCTGGACTGCCCCGCCGCCGACGGCATCCTCATCAACACCTTCGACGCCCTCGAGCAGCGGGCCCTCGACGCGATCCGCGCGCGCCTCCCCAACACCTTGACCATCGGGCCGCTGGGCCCGGAGGTGTCGCCGGCGTCGTACCTTCCGGCGCTGACCTCGAGCCTGTGGAAGGCCGACGACCGGTGCCTGGCGTGGCTGGACGGCCAGGTCGGCGACGCGTCCGTGGTGTACGTCAACTTCGGGAGCATCACGGTGGTGACGCGCGAGCAGATGGACGAGTTCGCGTGGGGGCTGGCCGCCGCCGGCTGCCCGTTCCTGTGGGTGGTCCGGCCGGACATGGTCCGCGACGCCGACGGCAGCGGGTGGGCGCTGCCGGCGGGGTTCGAGGACGCGGTGGCCGGGCGCGGGCTGACGGTCGGGTGGTGCGACCAGGAGGCCGTGCTGGAGCACCGCGCCACGGGCGGGTTCCTGAGCCACTGCGGCTGGAACTCCACGCTCGAGAGCATCCGCGCCGGCGTGCCGATGCTGTGCTGGCCGTTCTTCTCCGAGCAGGTGACCAACTGCCGGTACGCGTGCGAGGAGTGGGGCGTCGGCCTGGAGATGCCGCGCGAGGTTGGTAGGCGCGAGGTAGAGGCAGCGGTGCGGGAGCTGATGGGAAGCGAGGGCAGGGGCGCCGCAGCGAGGAGGAGGGCGGCCGAGTGGAAGGTGAAGGCCAGGGAGGCGGTCGCGCCCGGCGGGTCTTCGCGCGGGAACCTCGAGAAGTTCTTCGACGAGATACCGCGCATCAACGGCTAGAGGTGACACGTCACACGTGCGGGGCATGTGAGTTTGATGAGTGTTTGAGATTGGAGTTTGCCAGATACGTTTTGTATTAATTTATGGGATTATGATTGAACAACAGTTTGTGGCTCGATGATTTCGACGCTTGAACTACCAGTCTTATCATCTGCAAACACACAATCCCGTTATTTCAACTGATCAAACGTATTATCCGTAGAGGTGTAAATAAGGTTACTGAACCACTTTAATAAAAAAAAAACCAAAAGTGGAGGAGATTTAAAAAACTTAGTTTATTTTTTAAACTAAATAGATTTAGAGGGCAACCTCATTGTTCCTATTTTACACATCTAACTATCTGTAACCTCGCACTCATTTCAAAACCCTCTAGTTACATACAACGTGTTTTTCAGTTTCCCCATCAGAACATATATTTTCTGTATCAGCAGTACCTAATCAGGCATCGTAAGAGAATGGCCAATCACAAGGCGCTAAGAATGGATAATGGCAGGCTGAGAAGGCACCGTCACGGTATTTTTCTTTCAAAAAAATGAATTTCAGTACAAGGGCACAAGTAAGAGTAAGAGGATTCACTAGCTAGATACATACATCCACCACTTATACAGACAGAACCCGTAGATCGTAGTCAGAAGGGCCATCCTGAGTGGATACGGTTTAAACCTGCAGGAGGATAGACATAAAAGGTCAGTCTCTGCTTCTTTGGGGATAAGGAGAAAATAAATCAGCAGCAGAACCAAAATTAATTGTTGCATTGGTTCTAAATCAGCAGGAGAACCAAAATTATGGAGGAACGAGCATACTGATAACATGTCCTTCATCACATTTGCAATATCAATGCTTCATGAGAAACCAAAGGATAGTCGGGAGAGTCAAAATCTGTTTGCTTAAACTCAGTTCTTAGACTTCTGAATGCTCAATTATCTTGAGTTACATAAATGTCCACGCTTAAACATCAATAGAATCAAGAGGCAAAGCATGGCTGAAACTTTCACAATTCTTATTAGCCAAGTCCTAAAACAACACAAAAAGCCTAATAGCCTATGATCAGATTTTGATGAGCTTCAAACCACTATCACCGGCCTGCCTTATGATACATATTTTTACTAAGCTCGAATATGGACACTTCTATAAGATCTTTACACTAAGCCTCAGGCAGATGCAAACAAGTAATTGTAGTGCTTTAGATATTGTCAAAAGTGCCATAAGCAGCAGGCTGGATGGTGATAGCCGCGTTCTGTGAAACTAAAGAGCTCCTTACACTGATAAAATTAGTGAACAAAGGTTAGCAACTAAGCTCCACGAATACAACCTCAAACCATAATTCGAACAGCACAACCAAAATTTTATCAGTCATTCTAATTCCGCACTTCTCTTGGGAGCTGATATGACAATGTTGCAAGGGTATGCAGGTCTCAGTGACAACAAAACAAGGATCAGAAAACAAACAAAGCTCAGCTATCCAAAAAAAAAATCAAGATAATTCATGCACGTAAATGCTTGTTTAGACAAATATTCTGTACAGAAATCTGTTGCAAAAGGTCAATTTACATATCTCACTATGGTGAACTCAATTAGATTACAGGCTTACAGCTATTATATAAGAGAAATTATTATAGCTTATGGTAATAGTTAGTTGCTATGACTGGGCGCAAAGTCAGTTGAGGAATTGGTCACAACTAAAAGCCAGGTGTTACTCAGTCTTTAACTATTTTGGTCAAACAAATACTAGCCACTAGATAGCATATGTCAACTCGAGACAAATTTATCCATTACTTATTTTCACATGTTGAGAAAATTCACTTATTCGACATTGATATGTTACCCGTCACAGCAAGAATCTGATAACCAACCCCTACAGATGTATACATCAAAAGAGAAATAAAAATCATCCAGAATGGTGATATTTCAGCTACTCATAGTCTCATAATCCAACGGGTAAACCTAATCCATTACTTAACACACCAACAGCTCAACTATTATTTAGATTATGCAATAACCAATGTCTCAAACTTCCATCGACACAACATTACTCAAATTTAGACTTGAATAACTTCCTGGACACAACCATAAACCAACCTCCAGCTGCTGTACAGAATAAAGGAGCCACTGAAACCTACACCTTCGATAGCAGTGTTAAGAGCATGAGGACCACACACACATAACACTAGCAGACCTATTATTTTGCAACTAAACTAGTTAAGGTCCGCAAATCACTATCGCAAATGGAGCTGCTACTGGGAGACATTGTTTTCCCTTGTATATATGTTCAAGTAATTTGTTTACGAGCCATGGTGTCTTCAGGTCCATCAATTGCAAGGTTTTAGATCAAGAAATTAATGTGCACGATCTTCGGGGCCATACAGCAATCAACAGGCACTCGATCCATTGAATTGAATCCACTAGGATCAAAATAAATCTGATGAACGGCACTCTATCCTTCGGAGAAAGAAAAATCTTTGTTAGTACCCTCTCGGATTTGCAGTACCTAATACCAAGGAAGTTTAAATTATACTTTTTCATGATTAGAGAATCAAGAGCTATGTTGGAGAGTAGTTAACTCCTGAAATGGGGAGACAGCTTAAAATTTCACGCTGCCAGGTTCCTCAACCCCATTTACACAGTTCAGTTGCCCCTACGGGAACCGCACGAACTTACATCCGAGACCAAAACAAAGATGATTCTGGAAAAGGAAACATGGGGCAGGTACCCCTCTCGAACCTCAATAAGGAACATATTTGCATGCCGTAACAAGCTGAACAAGTAGACGAAGGGAGGAAAATGAAGGGTAGGACGGCGGCTTACTTCCAGACGTCGTGCTCCCGCTCGGCCGCTGCGGCGGCGGCCGTGCGGCTGGAGGCCGGCATGGGGGTGAGCCACTGTGAGAAGTCCCGGTCGAAGAACTCCCAGTCCGGGAGCAGCACCCCCGCGATGGCCAGGACGCCGAATCCGTACGTTGCCGCCGCCTTCCGCAACGACGCCGTGGCCACTCCCGTGACCACCACGGCCGCCGCCAGCGCGACGAGGCTCCGCCGCAGCAGCTCGTCCCTCCCCATGCCGCCCGGCCCCTCGCTCGCCAGCGTCCTTCCTCCTGCTCAAACCTTCGCGGCGCCGGGCTGGAGTCAGGGAACGCGAAGAGCGTGCTGCTTGGCCGCCGCCTCGCTGGTCGCTACGGCCTTCTCACGCCCCTCCCCTGCCTGCCTGCGTCCCCCTGATGGAACGTCTGCGCTGGTAGAGGAGTACTCTGCCGAAGGGACGCGGTCTATTTTTATGGCGTGGATTAAGGAGGGAGGGCCCACTCTGTCCCGAGTTAATGAAGTTATTAGACCCACGTGTCAAGGTGTTTTAGCTGAGAAAATCAAAGGGTCGTTGATCATTATTATGGCCCTTTCCCGACCGGGGCCCGGCCCGTCGACAACTGCCAGCTACTTGTTGAAAACTGTAGCAATAAATTAGGATGTCACGCAACATGGAGACCCGACAATATGCCGGTCCAGGATGGACGAGTTCCATGGTTACTAGTACTAGTACTGGTACGGAGTAGTACAGTATATAGCGTATGTTGTATTTTTATGCAGTATGTAAAGTGGACAAATCTATGTGGTTGAGCTAACACAAATACGGTGGGCCAAGCGAGCCGCCAGCCTTGAATGAGCTTCCGATTCAAAGTTGCGACTTGTCACGTCTTTTCTCCCGTGGCAAAGAGAAGCTGCCGAACTCACTTCGTCCTAAATTAATTGTTATTTTAGTTGTAGAAATAAAAACTAAGAAAAGAGAAAGTCGCAAGAAAGAGTCGACCTAATCCGACCCTTCGTCTTCCAAGGAGAAAATGATGCATCAGGACAAGGACCATCTGCCAAGCCGAGCTCTTCCCACGTTTCCGTTGACACGTAAATGGTGCTTTCTTCCGCCCTTGGGTTAAGCCGAGCGAAACGAAGACGCGACGCTCCCGGCGAACCCGTCTCGATCCGTTCCGGCGATCGCCGCCATTAAATCGGTCAAGCATGGCGAGCGCAAAACCGTGGTGGCATCACACGCCATCCCGGCGGCACCACCCAACCCATAGCTACCGATCCACCGTGACTTCTTCTACTCCAGCTCTACTACAGCGACATTCATCTGCAGCTTTCGGTGGCAGTTCTATTTTCTGGGACAAAATTGAGTGAAACATTTGGTCTCGCGAATTATGAGTGGAAAACCGATAAGAGTCTGATAAGATCTGAGCTTTCCATGATTAGTGCATCCTAGTCAGCGAACTTCAGACTTACTCTATGTGATGTGAAGGTTCGGTACAATGCATGAATAAGATGCATCATATGTTCGTGAGGTACGAAATCCACACCAAACCAATCAAGAAACAGCTGTGCGTTATGCAAATTATGCAGTACTTTTGCAACAAATAAACAGCTGAAAGTATAGAATTTGTGAACCTTAAAACCTGTTTTGGTTGATACTTCTAAATTGTAGTATAACTCCAATTGCCAGACAAAGTAAACATCATCAGCAAATACATAACTGTACTCTTGAACTGTGCTCTCATTAATTCCAAAATATTTGTTGCAACAGCACAAGATGAATGCAAAATCATAAAACCTTTGCTTACAGATTCAGAACGGCATAATACAGAAGCATAGGGATGAATGCTCACCAGGCACATCATGCAGGTGCAGTCCATCCCTGTCAGAAGAAATTCTATGATTCGCGTGCTGAAAACTCTACCTAAGTTGATTGTTCAGAGGGTACAACAAGATAATTTTGAGAAAGGCAATCATGTTTCATCACCACTAGCCACAAGAATCAATGTATACACTAATACAAAACACAACTCTGCATACTCTTCTGCCCAAGTAACATCAATCGCAAAGCCACTGACCATTAACTTAAGCTAATTTTGAACCCCTATTTCAGAACCGTAAACTAGGGCAACTTCCATAGAATCAGATCACCATTTCCAGTGTCAATACCAAAAAGGAGCACACATTTTATGAAACAGCCACATTATGATTTCCGCAGAAAGCAAATTGTAAACACTTCGAAACAAGCAGGTGACACTCATTTCACACTTCATGATCCCCATTTCGAGCATACAAATTACTTGAGCACGATTATGAGCAAAGAAATTCACAGGTATGTATCAAATTATAACGTCATGATCAACATTTCATACTTCAGATGCACAACCCGAGAAGTTCACAAGCCCATAGACGCCAACAAGTGGGTACACGCATCAGACCTCGTCCTCGTGGAGCATCATGTTTGGGATGCCCTTGTCGATGGGGAAGGTGCGGCCGCTCTCCGGGCAGACGAGGGCTCCCTGCTGGATGTGGATCTCGAGGAGCGCGTGGTGGATCCGACGGATGGCACTGCCCTCGACGTCAGCAGCGCCCTCGGCGAAGATCTCCTCCACGGGGGGCTGCTCGTCGGGGAGGAGCTCGGGGAGGTCGAGCGCGCGGGTGGCGGCGACGAGCGCGCGCCAGTCGATCTTCGGGAGGAGGCCCTTGATGAAGTCGGCGTTGAGCTCCACCTCCTTGGTGCACCATTTGGTCGCTTCCAGCTTCAGCGGGTAGCCGGTCGTAACGCCCCGGACGTTCGACGCCAGCATGTTGTGAGTCAGGAGCCTCATCTCTACCTTGAACGCCTCGAGCTGCGGCTGCTCCTCTCGTCGGGCTAGGTGTGTGGCCTCGTGCTGCTCCGGCGGCGTGCTGCTCTGGGGAGTAAAACCCTAGCGGCGGAGGTAGAAGACGAGAGGATTTGGGAGAGGTGAGGGGTTTCGGCCTAATGGGCCTCTTGCTTCATGCTATCGGGGAGCAAAACATGTGGGCCGATCAACGATTTCTCTCGGCGAGCTGCAGCAAAACACACGAACGGGACGAATGTTGAGGAAACTACTGTGCAAAAAGTTGTCACATAATCGAATGCGTACGTTACGACGAGACGACTGGATAATCGGCACTCAATGTGAACTCGATTGCATATCAGCAAAGAGGTAAACGAGCAAGAGGGTAACTAGAACTGTCTCATGGTATTAGCTATATATCATATGCAGTCACATGGTGAGGAGATCGATCTAGTCACAAGAATTTACATCTAGCCTGGTAAAGAACAGGTCGCGGCCTAACTGATCTAATAAGCTACATCTAGCCTGGTAAAGAACAGGTCGCGGCCTAACTGATCTAATAAGCTCAATGTCATGAAATAGTGGACATTGTAGTATCGCCATCATCGCTGCATAGCTCCCCCAATTCAGCCATGAAATCACTGCCATCAGCGCCAGCAGAATTATTCAGCATCCGGTCCTGCATCTCCTGTTCAAAACCAATACGATATAATGTTAAATCAATTAGACCATTCATTGAGATTGTAAGCGCCAGCGTTGGATCAAGCTAGTGCGTAAGCAAGGAAAAATTGAATAATAGTATTGTTACAGAAAGGAGGAAGGACCTTGGACTCCTGCAGCTCTGTAACACATGTTTGCAACCTACGATACTGCTCTCTTGCTTCAGGATACTGAGTCATGGAATGCACACGAGCCAGTGCTCTCTGTAGCCTCCCTTCGGCCTGCTTCCTTCCATCCTTCAAGAAGTCATATACATCCTCAACCCCGGCAGATTGGATCTGCGACTGCGATGGACCTTCAAGTTGATTCTCAGCTTGGAAACCTCGCAAGCCCCTTCTCTTTCTCCTCCACCTAAGTATGACTTTCTCCACTATGCCTACTGACCACACGATCTTCCGGAAGCTTTTCCTTACTTGATGTCCTCGTACATGGGCCTGGCATGAAACAGAAGTATGATTGTGTCAAACAAGGTATAAGCATAGATATAAGCACTTTACAGAACTGGCTTACACTGTAAATTAAATGCAATAACCCAATCAAGCAACTGAAGCATATGCAAACTGAGTCTAATTCACGTCTAAAAAGAGAAGTGGGGACTCAAGTTACTAGTGCAGGAATACCACAAATTTGACTTTGTGTTACCTTCTTTTTCCCACCCAAAACTATACAGACTAGTGGCTGAACAAGCACCGTTAACTTGGCAGGATGGGGGCTCGGAATGCTTCAATGTTCAAATGACAAAAACTATCAAAAAGGAGAACTATTTCATGCAGATAACTGCAACATGAAAAAACACAATATAGTGCTGTTTCTCAAATTGATCAGAATCAATTACCCAAGTTACAGGGGTCACAAATACAAATTAACTTCGTTCTTATCATGCTAAACTTAAATGGAAAGGTATCAATCAACATGTATACATGAATTTTTCAAAAGACAAACAAAACATGACTACTAGACTAGGAGGAAAATTACCTGTATCTTTACAATTTTCTGCCTGATAAGCGTAAACTCCTTTCTTCCTTTCCATCCTCTAAACTTGTTTTGGATACGAACTGCAGCAGAATGCAAAGGTGCATCCTGTCCAGGTTTCGCATTTTTAAGGGAAACAAGAGAAAGTGTGCGCTCATCAGATAATCCACAATCATCATCACCATATTCAATCACTTTCTTTCTGTGGAATGATTCTACTCTAAAAGCTTGAAATATTCTAGCCGCAGCTTGAGTTGATTTACGAACTGCACTAAGTGAATCTTTTAATGACTCTGCCTGAGAATCCACACAAGCAAGCTGAGAAGAACTTGATTCTACAAAATCATCAGCTGCTGCTGATCCACATATTTCTTCCACATTGCCAACCTGTGATTCTTTTAATGTAAGTGCTGAAAGGTGACTTGTCAAAGCAGACTCTGCAAGAAAGCCGGCAATGCCTTTGTGTCCATTTTCTGATGCTAAATCAGCAGCAGTTCTTCCAGATGGGAATTGATGTGTTGGATCTGTCAATGCACCAGAAGCAGCTCCATTTGCTATCAAGGCACCAACTGTCCGCTCCCTATAATATCAAATATCAAGTTCAGAATTCAGAGTAAACAAGTAAACTTGAAGCATTCATAAGTAAATTATTCTAGCAATACCTTCCACAAGTTGCAGCCCAGTGAAGTGCGGTCCATCCACGAATATCCCTGAAGTTTACATTTACGCCCGCAGCAACTATTGGTCTGATGGCCCAATCATAGCCAAGAGCAGCTACCAAATGAATCACACCTTGTCCTTCCTTCCCTAGCACATTCGGACCTTTACAGTCATCATGTATCTTATGTATTAACCAATAGTAAAGCTTTTCTTTCACCAATTTCTCAATATTTTGATCCCGTGCAGTGGAAATTTTCTCATCAGATGGCAATGCCATGTTGGAAAATTTATCATCAAGCATCAAGGCATTAATGGTATCAATCAACTCAGACTTGTTTCCGCTACTTAAAACATACTTCTCATAGTCATCTGGTCCCAGGGAAAGTAACTTCTCAAGACGGATATGCAAATGCATTTCATTTACACCAGTGCTATGTGGATCAGAAGTTTCCATATACTGGGCCTCAGAATCACGGAACTCAAATTCTCGCACTTCGCTACAAGCTACTCTATTTGAACAAGTCACATAAAATGGAACTCGTCCAGAATGGTGCGCTGGTGTATAGCTGCGCAAGGAGCCATCTACTAAAACTTCAGCAGGTACTTCAACATCCCCAAACATACATGACCACCTGCACTTTTCCACATCTTCTTTATTTGCCAAAAATGTGCCAGTGATTAATACCTGCATTGAGTAATAAGAAAAAGAAAAATGAGTATGGCAAATACTAAGGGCCCCTTTGGCAGAGCTCCCAGCTCTTAATTCTCAGGCAGAATTAGGGGAGCTCTGCCAAATGCTGGTTTCCAGGAGAAGTGATTCTTGTCTGATTCTGTGAAGCGATTCTCTGAAATGAACTAAAAGGCTGGAAGTTGAAAAAAGTAGCTTCTTCTGATTCTATGAAATGATTCTCTATCCTGATTCTAGGAGTTTATCCTAAAGAATCAAAGAGAATCACTTTCAACCACCGAATCACTTCACAGGAGAATCAAGAGTGAATCCAAAGAATCAGGAGCTAGGAGCTCTACCAAAAGGGCCCTAACAAGAACACAGCACTCAGCATACTACTGGGCTTCAGACACTACATAAGACCTATGAACAGAATGGAAAATAAGGTATGAATCAAACCTTAGTCTCGCTGCCAGTGTAAGCCCAACTTGGAGATACATCAATAATGCTGAAGAGCTGGTCTTGGGACAAAGAAGGACTGACAACAAATGCATCTAATTGTTCGTTCATAGGTATATTAGGACCATCAGTGACATTGATAGTTTGGGTAGTACTCCAGAAAGCATCAGAACTGGACTTGATATCCAAATCAACAACCTCTGCAAGTTCACTGCTCATCCACCTTGAGAAGCTGTCAAACTTTTTCAAACCATCTGGCTCCATCTTAAAGAGATCTAATGATGATTGCTTTAAAAGTGGATATCTGATACTTCGATCCGTATAGCTCTCATTTTCTGCCTGAAAATTGAGGACGACATCATATCAGTCTATGAAATTAGATATAATTTCAATAAACCAGGCATTATACCTTAATATAGATAGGTAATACTGTAGCCTACAAGGCACAGAGATATCTATTCAGATTTCAGACAGAATTTCTTAAACCAATGAACTAAATATAAGTGATCATCCAAAAGTAATTCTTGTCTCAAATGACATACATCAGCAGAAAAGCTAAAGCGGTCTTTTTTTTAGTGAAGAAGGATAGGAGCACAGTACTATCAGATAATCCCTCCTTTTTTAATTGTTGTTGGTAGGAGAAGAAATTTAGTTAGAAATGAACTAGATTTATTATCCTAATGCTAATAAATTTGAGGGAGCATTACTTTTAGGTCACGCATATGTGCCTTTCAAATTGGAGATACTAAAGATAACAAGGCTACACTCACAGACAGTTCCATAAAAGAAAAGGTATACATAAATGGTGCCACAAACCATGAAACTTGGACCTTTGCAAATGATTCAAGAACAAAATGTGGGAGAAAGGATATTGGGTGCAGAGAAGCTGCACAGAACTCACATAAACCAAGCAGTTGCAAGACATAATGAAACAAAATGCAGAAAAAATAACGGATCACCTGTGAGGGCGTTATGCCAGCAGCATTCAGTTCATCAGCTTCCTTTTGAGTGAGGTTGTTGGTATACAGTGCCTCAGACACAAATGTTTGCAGGTGTGAACTATCATCCAGATTGTTAGACTCCATAGTGGCAACAGAAGAATAGAGTGTAGGTTCTGCGAAGCCACTTGCATATTCTGGAAAGGGTTCACCAAACGGTACTGAATCAAGTGGAGTTTTGGGGCCGCCTCTTAATCCAGCTCCAGATTCATTGAACATACTAGATATGCCATTGTGAGTGACAAAATGATTCTTTAGGTTAGCTGTGGTAGACTGCATTTGACCAAGGTAACCTGCCATTGTATTAAATGAAACATTAGCTACAAAACTGAATTTAGTAGAAAACCTTGGAAAGTAGAGTAAAAGGCTCGCCTATATTATTTGGAGAAGCACAGGGAACTGAAGCTCCCAACAAGGTATCCATCATGTTTCCATCCACAGGCTGCTGCATCTCAGTGAAAGGGTGGTATCTGGAGCTTGCTCGACAATTATCTGTTGCACCGAATTTTGCTTTAGACACAGAAAGTACATACATTATCAAATATGCATCAGCTAATGTTGCTTAGTGCAGATAATGCAGAACGAAGATAGAGAAACAGCAAGACCTGTTTCAGCATCTTCATATTCCGAAATCTGTCCACTAAATGGGCTTTCGGCATCCATAGTTTGGGAGGCTACCTGGCTCTGACTAACGAAAGAGTTTGAACATGCAGGACTATCAGCATTAGATAATCCTGCAATCTCATCAGCTTCTTTAGCACGACTGAAATTTTCTTTGCCACCCTGAAAAATAATTTTAAATTGGAATATCAGAAACAAAATAAAAACTTCTATAACAAGGGATTGTAAACAGATAAAAAATTGATAGATAGTTATTCTTGCCCTGAAGGCCCAAAAAGAATATCACTTAACTACCAAAAAAAAAAAGGTAATTGTTTCACAGGAAAGGGAATGCAAAATTAGTTCAAAACATGTACATGGTCATCCTATTAGCCATAATTGTAGTCCAATATTATCTTTTCTTTATTGTTCTGTTCTCTTTATTTACAATCACTGAGATGGGACACGGGACTATTACAAATGGATAAGTAGGTGTGCAATCAACAAAGTTGGGAGTGTTGATGAACAGAAGTGAGGTTTTTTTATGATACTGAAAGAAACTTAGAAAACAAAAATAAAATAATAGTTCTTGTGTGAAACCACTAAACATACCTTGACTTCAAGGTAGTGAACAAGCACAATATTCATGAAACCCCTGAAAGAAAAAGATAATAATTACTTCATGTAATGACATCATGATAGGTTTCACAAGTTATCACGTTAGATTTTAATTAAACAATTACATCTACAGCGGCACTTACTCTTCTAGCAGCCAATAGGTTCTTCTCTGAAAGCTTGCATTCTCCTCTCCATGGGCATAGTAGCAATGAAGTACATCAACACTGCCAACCTAAAAGAACAAGCTTTTTTGTTTGAGTACTCATATTCCAGTTTTAGGACAACAGCTAGCTCTAAGAAAACAGTCGCAATTTATTTGGTAGCACCAGGCAGGTCCTCCATTATTTTCACTAAAAAGCTAAATGAGCAAACGAATTGCTTAACAGTAAAACAGAAGGATCAGTGAACCTATGGCCATGTCTCAATGTTAACTTGCTTGTAAGCACAAAATGAGAGACCTCAACCATGTTCCTCTAGCCACAGAGGGGTGTCACCTAGGAAAACATCAGTTCGATTTTTTTTTTAATTTTGACCACATAAACTTTAATAAATAACAGTGTCTTTCACTTCAATGAAAGAACTTCACAGATAAATGACTGGTAGACACAGCCTGTGTTAGGAAAAATCATATTATATTACTGGAAACACTCCATGTGCCACAACAATTTTTGACAGAGAATGGCTGATCTTTGTTGAAGTTTCATCAGCAAAGGGATCTCCAATAAAGAATTTGTATTGACCTTCAACTTCTCGTGAGCTTCTTTCACTGTCTTTCCATCTTTTTTCTTTCTCCAGTTGTGTCCATCCTTTCTGAAGTATCTCAAGATTTTCCGATCGAATAAAAACAGCGAGCCGCCTGAAAAGATTGCATAGAACAAAGAAATCAAAGGGTTAGCATTTTAACAATCGGTACTCCCTACAATAAGACACAGTGCAATAGTGCATATCATAGCACCAATTGTCATCAAGTGTACCTAAATCAGGTAAATCTTATGTAGTAAACAGGTGACTTTGGAGCCAAAGTTCCGAATAATAATAATCAAGACCCGCCATTATGGCATTCCAAAAAAAATGTCCACCAATATCACCACCCCACAGCACAAACTTAAATCAGAAACATGTTCACCAACTACAATCTGGTCCTATTAGTATGTAATCATGTCTGGGCACATTAACAATGATTGGTGATAATTGGATTGATGGTCCCTTGCTTTCCAAAAATAAAGAGCCAATTAGGATAGTTTGTGAGCAGTTAGAACATTATCAAGTACTCTTCCGTTCTACTTGTATTACTTCCATTCAGACCATGGCCATTGTTTTCCAATTCAATGTTCTGGTCCAAACGACAAGAATTCATGGAAGGAGAGAGTATCAGATAGGTCTATTATGCCCTTGCATGCTATATACCACCTGAGGACAAGTCTATAGTCTATGGCATCCAACAAGTAAAATGTCAAAATAGTTTTTATTGCAGCTCCCAAAACATATCCTACATAGTACAGGTAAGATCAGGAAGCAGCCATACTTGGAGGTCTGTTCGGTGGCTCAGGGGCAATGGAAAACTTTTTGTAGTTTGTCAATATCTGGCAGATTTCAGCGGGCCGCAGCCACCTGTTCTGAGCTTCTAATAGGATCTGAGGAATATCTGCAGAATAAAGGAAACGTTAGTCAGTCATTAGCAGAGAACAACATCAACAACTTGTATGCAGTTTTAATATTTAGGTAACATATGGCCTAGGTTTCCCTTACGCTTGCTCGTATTCCTTCCCCTTAATCAGCTATGAGCTCTACGGAGCTGTAAAATGAGCTACAAATCCAAACATAAAAGGGTGTAACATTTGCAGCTCTGAGGAGTTGCGCTAAGCATAACATGATGCCTTAAAACATCCCAAACCGCAACCTACGGAACCCTAAAAAAAACAACAGAGCAGCGGCTCCGCCTAGCTAAACAACAGGTCAGCAAAATCACTGAAGCATCGACGAAAGAAAACATCTCTTCTCCACGGACGCGTACAGCCCAACTCGACCGTGGCGGAAAACCTAGAGCAGAGTACAGCCCGGGGCGCACCTAGGGGCTGGTTGGACATCGAGTAGTTGCGAATCTCCGCCATGCGACGAAGACAATACGACCGGCGGGGGCGGCTCGAATCCCGGGAGGCTGAATTCGCAGGCCTCCCTCGTCGAGCGGATTTGGGGATTTCTGTCTCGCGCGGCGGCTTCACGGGATTCGAGGGCGCGGCGCCGTCGGATTGGAATATTTGCTGCGACGGCGGAGACGGCGACGAGTGTGAAAAAAAGGGAGGAAAAGAAAAGGCGAACCGGTAGAAGAAGGGGAGGAATGGGGTTGTTAACAGTGGGGACCCGGGAATGACCAGATTGCCCCTGCCTGGACGGTGGTTTGGTGGGTGGGCTTTTCGCCGTCGCGCTGATGGAACAGACCGTATTGATGAATCATTATTGATTCGTTGATTCTGTTCTTGCGTTGGATTATGTATGAGAAGCTAGGCCAGATTCATTCTTTTGGTAACAGATAATTTATTTGGCAAAAATTCGGAGGGATCGTCGCCTGTCGAAACATGTGGGCCTCTTTGATCACACCTGGTTGCTTGTTTGTATCTTTGGTGAGCAGCGTGAGCCAGCAACGTGCCTGGACCGGTCAAATCGACCGACCGAACGAACTTGACTACATTTAAAAATATTCTATCGATATTTGTATATTCAGCCATATGAAGCGTTTTAATAATTTGTAGTCAGCGTATGTAAACACCTAACAACATAAAAAATGATTAAAATAATATATGTTTTTATGATTTACTTTATTATTAATGGTATTTGAAACATGATTAATAATTTTATATATTCAAATTTTTTAATGAAATGAATAATCAAATTTAATGTTAAAAATTTAAAAGTCCATAGTGCCAAGTACTGTACTGTAATAGACAAGTGGAATTAAAACACAAGTCAGATATTCCCCCAGAGTCTGCGTTTTGTGATCTGCCATTAGAAAAGTCAAGCGGCTCCTAGTTGGTTCGCCACGCTGGACAAAGTGGTAAATTATCAGCTGCCATGACCGTGAAGATCGCATGTAACGACGGGAAGCAAGACAGCGACGTGACTCAGTATAAAACTGACCCCTTTGCCCCTCCTTAACCGAGGACCACTAATCAAGAATTTAGCAAAGTGAACACTTTTTTGATGCGGACGTGTGGGTTGTTATATTTAGGCCGGGCCGGTAGTCCCCCCTCGACGCAGCCCAACCCATGCTTGGGCTGAAATCCAAATCCAGAACGCCTCTCCTCTCTCTGTCTCTCTCTCTCTCGTCCACCACGTAACACCGACGTGCGCGCGTCGTTGTGGCCTCTGCGGCTCTGCCTCGCTTCCTCCTCCTCCTCGCACGGACGTGCGCGCGCGCGGGATCTCGGGTTGTTTGCTCCGCTCTCCGAAGACGGATCGAGGGGGTCGGGGCCGATCGCTAGTCGGCGCGAGGAGGCGATCGATCGAGGGGGCGTTGCCGGGGCACGCGCGACGCGATGGCGGTGGTGTCGGCGCTGGCCAAGTACAAGCTGGTGTTCCTCGGCGACCAGTCCGTCGGAAAGACCAGCATCATCACCAGATTCATGTACGACAAGTTCGACACCACCTACCAGGTAAATTAATCACAAATCGTAATCGTCCGTCGCGGTTACCTCTGTGGTCTGGGGGATGAAATGCGTCGCGTGCCTACCGTAGAGTGACGGTTAGATGTTGTGAATTGGTTCGCGTGTTCTTGATTGATCCGCCGTTTGTTATGGCTCTTGCATACGGCATTGTGTCAGCGATCCGATCCCAAGTTGGTGAGGTTGTTGTTTATGATCACGGGCACGGCATTACCGCAGTAGCCCTCTCCAATCTGTTTCTGTTTTGTCAAAAATATTCCCAATCTCCTGAAATGCATAAAATTTCAGAATCCATGATACGTCCCTGTCCTGCTCCCTCCGTTTTTAAATTTATGTCGCCGTTGACTTCTAACATTAACTTTGATTAAAATTTTAAGTTATAGGTCAAATAACTCTAATAATAAATCAAATTAAAACAAAATATATAAACTTTATCAAAAAAATTTGAATAAGATGAATGGTCAAAGTTGAATGGCAACATCAATTTAAAAACGGAGAGAGTATGCTTTAATCTCATCACTTTTTCCCCTCGCGATTACGGCTCTCCATCTGTAATGGTTGTGGGTCAACTCAAAAAGAAAAATGAAAGCCCGGCTGTCCAAATGCATGATCTGTGATTACTCAGGAGTCTGCACAATGATGCAGAACATTTTTTGTTTTGGTGGATTAGAAGGCTTGTATTTTCCACTGAAGACTGCCTTTCTTCTCTCGATACCTTTTCCTAGTCGTATTTGACCTTGCACGAGGCATTTGATGATCCAGGCTACAATTGGCATTGACTTTCTGTCAAAGACGATGTATCTTGAAGACCGAACGGTTCGTCTGCAGCTCTGGTAAGTGTGCTATTCTTTGATCTGTCCAGAACCACATAATGTAGTGGGTTCAGTCCCGGTGACAGTTAAAAGATGAAATGTCTCAGCGTCAATCCATCATGATGCTTACTGGTCAGAGCTAAAATCGAATACGAAAATACTAGCCGGCCCAATCTGTAGAAATTAACATAACTAATTAATTTCCAGTTTCAGTAGCTGAAACGACTAGTATTCTGTTTTACTTTCAAAAAGACCAGTTGAAACTTTATTGTCTCGTTGTCAGGGATACTGCGGGACAAGAGAGATTCAGGAGCCTTATTCCAAGCTACATCAGGGACTCCTCTGTTGCTGTGGTTGTTTTTGACGTATCCAGTAAGTTTTTTCAAGAACTTGTATGCGAACGTGAATATATATTGCATTGCATTTCTATTCTAATTGAGAGAAGAGGATCCGTTATCGCTTCAGATAGTATCCTGATATCTCGTCAAGCAGTTTACCGAGACGTTTGTTTCTGCAGACAGGCAGTCCTTTCTGAACACCTCAAAATGGATAGATGAAGTCCGCACCGAGAGGGGTGGCGACGTGATCATTATGCTGGTCGGGAACAAAACTGATCTTGTCGACAAAAGGTGACCGTTCTTTTTCCAATCGCAGCCCTGATCCAGTGGTTTGCGACTGGCAATTATGTGACCAGGATGCCTAAATTTCTGCAGACAAGTTTCCACAGAAGAAGGCGAGAGCAAGGCGAAAGAACTCAACGTCATGTTCATCGAAACCAGCGCGAAAGCTGGGTTCAACATTAAGGTAATCAGAGAGAGAACTAGTCGTTTTACAAGGGTGCAAATGTATGACCACCAATTCGCTCGCGTCCATGCAGCCGCTGTTCCGCAAGATCGCCGGGGCTTTGCCGGGTATGGAGACGCTGTCCTCGGCCAAGCAGGAAGACATGGTGGACGTGAACCTGAAGACGACCACCAACCAGTCCAACTCGCAGCAGCAGGGAGGGGGAGGATGCGCCTGCTAGATTGCTCTGCACATTCGCTCGCGGAAACAACGCGCTGTTACCCAGCCTCGGTAGTGCTCCTGCTGCCTTGGTCTGATGCTTTTTGTAGTGAATTCGGAGAGTTTAATTTGTTCTGTATTTACCCATTTATTTATTTATTCGGTTTGACGTATTTTGCTCCAATTGTTTGAGATATCTAGCTCTCGTGCTTTGTACCTTTGACCTTTCTGACTATCTCAGAGACCAGCAAGGAAACATGCATTTTTCCCTACAAGATAAGAAATATTATAGAATTTTCCCTGAAGGTGAGATCATTGGTGAAGTTGTTTCTTTGTGACCATGATGTTAGGTTCGAGTCATGGATTGTGTCCTGAAAAATATCTCTTGTATAGTAATATATGGAAAATATACATATAAAAGATATAAAATGGTCTAACACTTCTCTAAACTTAGGGGGTGATCGGTTGCCCGTAGTAATACTGCAAAAGCATTGAAGTGTTTGGTTGAATTTGCAAGGAAGCCAGATCCATTAGAGATTTTGTTTGGATGGTCGTACAGATAGGCAACGTCGCGAAATGGTAGGTGAGAGGGGAGAGGTGAAGCGTGAATGTATGGCCAGCCTCAACATAGCTTCGGAGTAACGGGAAAAATCTACATACCAGTTAAGACTAGCTCGGAGGCACCTATTGCATGAGTTCGACTAGGCCCACATGCACGTCCAAGCATCCAAACAATGGCAGGTAGAAAAAATTCTGCATGAGCTGAGCTTGGTCCGACGATATGCATCAAACCAATTAGACCTATAGCGCAAGAGGAAGTACGTACACTGAATTGTCCTTTACATACAAAGGTTAAGCCATATATAATGATACAAAGCAAACATCCTTTCAATTGGAAAAGATGCCAAGATATCTCGTATTTCTTGCAAGATAAGGAATTTGTCAATCTTCTCTTGATCTTCTGGATTTCTCTCTTTTACGAACATATTTGTACAATAGAACTTTGTTATAGCTCTGTCGCCAATATTAACGTATGCTCCCTTCGTTCTCAAATTATTATCGCTGTTGACTTATAACATCAACTTTGATCATTTATCTTATTCAATAAATTAATTCAAATCTAAAAAATTATAAATTGTAATTCAAACACCTTCGAAGATAAAGCAAATTATAACAGAATATATGAAATTTATCATATTTTTTTGAATAAGATGAATGATCAAACTTGATGTTTGTAATCAACGACGACATAGTTTGAAAATGAAGAGAGTATCCGTTTGTACATTTCCTTCGGATTTGGGTGGTGTTTTAAGATTTGGTTTCCTGCTGTCTATAGATCCAAACCTCGATGAATAAAACTTTTGTTTCACTCTTATGAAAAACAAGAATCCAATGCCTATATTTTTTTAGGAAATTTCCTACATGGCTTGATCTGAGATTTCCATTTTTTTAAGCCTACATGTCTGAGATTTCCATTTGTGTTTAATAACCAAACTGTCCTGACGAGAAAGAAAACGGAATCACAGAAATTGGAAACAGAAGAGGCAAAATTGGGCCGGTCTGATGTGAAACAGAAAGGCCCATCTAGGGATAGCCGGACAATTACCGTAACCAATCGTTACCCACCAGGCCCACCGGCCTTGGTCCCGCGCCGCGTGTGTGCGAGCCTAGAAGAATCGACCGCTTGCTTTGGTTGTGGGTGTGGCCGCTCCTTCCCTTCCCTGTCCGACTCCCGAGCTCCCGGCTCTCCTGCGTCGCCTTCCCACCTCCACCCATCCACCCGCCCGCCGCCGCCCCCGGCGTGATGTCGCGCTTCGGGCGATCCGGCCCGCCGCCGATTCGCGACACCTACTCGCTCCTCGTCCTTAACATCACCTTCCGTGAGTTTCCTCCCCGCCCGCCTCCTGTGGCTACCGCGCTTCCCTTCTTTGTGCCCTCGGTCTCCGAAGGTCTCTGACTTGGTGGCTCATCTCGCTCCCTCTCCTTGTTTTTGTGTGTCCACGCAGGCACGACGGCCGATGACCTCTTCCCGCTCTTCGACAAGTACGGCGAGGTCGTCGACATCTACATCCCTAGGGACCGCAGGTGAGTTTGAGGCGACCAGGGGCTTCGACCTGTCCGTTCGCAGGCGGGGATATGGTGTTTGGCCGTGTGCGCTGTGTAGTTCATGTATTTGCTGCGGGATATTCGGGTATTCAGGGGCGAAACCAGCGCGTCATCTCGGTGTCAGCATGCTTAGCTGATGGGGCCCGTTAGATTGCCGGACAGTTGGTGAACAGTATTTTCCCCATTGATTTACTAAAAATCGTTGGACTCAGCTGACACTGATGGATGAACGTAGCTACGCCCCTGAGTTACTAGGAGTGACACACTTTGGTTTCTGGAGAGAGGTTATATGTGATTTACTTATTTGCACGTCCTTATCCACTTGTGGTTGCAGGACTGGTGACTCGCGTGGGTTTGCGTTCGTGAGGTACAAGTACGAAGATGAGGCGGAGAAGGCAGTTGATAGGCTCGATGGTGTGTTTTAGTTTCTGAACTCTAAATTTATCCTTTCCATTTTTTCTGAGTTTGCATTCTTGTTAACTTGCAGTGTGCTCTGTTTGCAGGGAGAGTGGTAGATGGGCGGGAGATCATGGTGCAGTTTGCCAAGTATGGCCCAAATGCTGAACGAATGTAAGACGTTTCTTCTCAGCTCTGTTTTTTTCGTGAGATATCAAGTGATACTGCAATTTTTGCTTATCGTTTGCGTGGCTTTTTATTCCCTAGGAACTTAGCTGAATTATGTCATTTGTTTGCTGCATGCACCTTTTTGGATTGGTCGTTGGTATATTAGGCAATAGCAGAAGGCTGATACCTTTTCCTTGCACAGTTTTAGTATGATAAAGCAAGTCGATAACATTGGTAAATGGAGCATTTAGCCTGCTCGTAAATGATGAGTCTAAAATTGTGTTTCGTTGAAATGCTTTCATGGTTCAATTATTGTTCATCATATGCAAACTGGACATCTGTTTGCTATGCAGAATTAACCCATGAAAACGTAAGCAGTAGACATGCGGTGAGACCCCGTTTAGCGTTTAGGCTGTTTAGACGGCATTTAAATGCTGTCTAAATGGTCTAAACAGTTTTGTACTGTAGCAGGTTTTCTAGCAAGATTAAAGACCTAGAGGGAGGATTGGATCAGAAATTCGCCATGAGTGTTCGATGGAGGAAGCAATAACTACAGACTTGTATTGAAGAGGCGATACCTAGAGTCCCGCGCGCTAGTCCTTAGCTGCGGCACGGGGTCGAGGAGACGAAGCACGCGTGGGTCCTTGAGGCCGTGGCGCGCAGGGTTGTGGATGCCGTGGGCTGGCCGTGGAGGAACGGCGATGGCCAGCTGGCCATGAAGGAGCGACGACGGCGTGTTTGGTCCTAGAGTAGCGGAGGTGGCGGCGAGTGTAGTCGCGCAAGGAGCGACGACGGCGTGTTTGGTCCTAGAGTAGCGGAGGTGGCGGCGAGTGTAGCGCGAGTGCGCGACTGGAGTAGTGGGCGAGGAAACCTAGCACCCTTGCTTTATATAGCCCTTTTTTAGCTCTGGCGGTCCACGAACAGCCCAAGTTCCGTACAGCCCACTGAACAGCCTAAACGGCATGTAAAAACGTTCACTGTCATTCTGTTTAACCAATATTCACCGTTTAAACGGGAAATTGACCGTTTAAATGGGTCAGCCGTTTAAGGGTCCATGTATGGCCTAAACAACACAGTTACCATGTGTTTACCATTTAGATGCGTTTAAATGGCTGTTTAATTCTGTTTAGGAAAACACGGAAAATTACCATCACAATATCAATAATTATTCTCCTGGACTTCGTATGTCATTTTTGTTGGTATATATGGCATCCATGTGTTTCTATTTCATTTTATCTTGTTTAATGGTAGTAAATGGCTGTTCATTTCTCAGTGACCTACGGTTTTATTCTAGTTTAATTTACTGCAGCATCCTGATTTATCGTTGATTGAGGTGTGGATTTTTTTTTAAAAATAAAAACTAAATCTTTTCAAATTACAGTAGTTCTATCCTAGTTTGTTATATATATTCTGCTGTTTCCAACTCTTATTTCTGTTCATTCTCATTTGGGGTTTAGGTTACATGAGCAATTAAGCATCAAATTACAGGGGAGATATAATATACATCAGATTAAAAACTACCTGCTTTTTTGTAGCCTTTTTTTTTGTGGAACAGAAGTTGAGGTATAAGAGACTATGATACTCTGAAACTATGTCAAATGAAATTTGCTGAAGAGGTGTTTCTTATGCATACATGATCTAGTGCCACATCGTGATCATAAATTAAGCATCAAATTACAGGGGAGATATAATATACATCAGATTTAAAACTACCTGCTTTTTTGTAGCCTTTTTTCTGTGGAACTTTGCAAAGTTGAGGTATAAGAGGCTATGATACTCTGAAACTGTATCAAATGAAATTTGCTGAAGAGGTGTTTCTTATGCGTACATGATCTAGTGCCACATCGAGATCATAAATTAAGCATCAAATTACGGGGGAGATATAATATACATCAGATTAAAAACTACCTGCTTTTTTGTAGCTTTTTTTCTGTGGAACTTCGCAAAGTTGAGGTATAAGAGACTATGATACTCTGAAACTGTGTCAAATGAAATTTGCTGAAGAGGTGTTTCTTATGCGTACATGATCTGGTGCCACATCGTGATCATAATGAAGTCATCTTAAGCATTACAGGGATACTCTAACCAACCAGTCCTGAACCTTAAAAAGTTTCCATAGGAAAACTCCATGTTATGAGAACAGTTTGCACTGGCTTTTGTTGTACAAGCAAAATTTTCTCTGTTCACCAGGATCCCTGCTGAGCTCACGCATAATATTCTTATTTGCAGCAATAAGGGTAGAATCGTGGAGCCGCTTCCAAGGTCAAGGGGTCGATCTAGAAGCCGCAGTCCTAGACGAAGGTATAACTATGTTTCCCCTCCTGAATGTGTACATATTCTGACAATTTTTGTATGATTGTGCCATTGCTTCCACTAGAATGCAAACTTTTTTAGTTTGATAGTTTTTGTGAACATTGATAGGTAGGTGAACATTGATGCTAATTTGTGCTGATTTTATGGTTCTACGTCTGTGCAAAATCTCCATATAATTCGTGGCACATTCAGAAATAGATATAGTTGTTGAACATACCTATTGGAAGTGGCATACTGGTGTAGCGGGCATAGGCGATGCTTCTTTATGGCCAAAGCTTTTGCCCAATAGTACATTGCTTTTTTAGCAGCTAAACCCCATAAAATGCATTAGTTAATTATGTATAATTGAGCTCATCCCATGTCTTGCCCCCCATAGGATATGCATCAAGCTTCTCTACGAGCTAGCTTCGCTGACAACTTGTAATTTGTTGTTGTATATGTATGCTTAATATTCAAATCTTGTTCTGACCTTTTTGTGAACACTCTGATGTTTGCCATGTTTAAGGTACCGTGATGATTATCGAGATGACTATCGGGATAGGGATTATAGAAGACGGAGTCGTAGTCGGAGTAGAGAAAGATATGGTCGTGACAGGTACAGAGAAAAGGATTATCGCCATCATAGCAGGAGTCCCAGCTACATTCCTGATGATTACAGGAAACGTGGGAGAGACAGGTATACACTATACACATAGAAAATCCTGTGCATCTGAAATATCAGTTTTATTGTTAAATCTTTGATTGTTTTACGTTGATTCATCCAATTTATTTCCTGTGATGAGCAGTTTGTCTCCTCCACGTAGAAGCCCTAGTCGTAGCAGAAGTCGCAGCTACACTCCTGAAGATTACAAAAGGCGTGGCAAAGACAGGTTTGCATATTAGAGGACCAGATTTCACTTTTCCTTCTCTAACTGGCTTGCATATTAGAGGGCCAGATTTCACTTTTCCTTCACTAGCAGGTGAACTATCTGTATTTTTTTTGGCAGTGCGTCACTTGCCAGTAGGAGCCCACCTGCAAGCAGGAGCCCTAGTCGCACCCCTCGCAGGGCACCGCCATCTCCTCGGGAATCTCCTTCCACGCGCAATGATGACCGGTCTCCACAATCTCGGAGCCCTTCTCGTAGCCCTTCACCATGAGTGAAAATGTGAAATATTACTGGCTCTGCATCATGAGCGACTGCAGTTAATTTCTTAAGTCTATCAACTTAATTTTGTTTCTTCCCAGTAGGAAGATGAACAAGTCTGGATCGTATGGTTGGCTGTGGTCGTGTGATGATGGGCACTCTTCAGTACATTTGTCTCCTGGTTTTTAGTTGCTGCTTCAGACATCTGATGCGCTCTTTGGGCCTCTGAATGTTTGTCGAGAACTTTATGTACACCAGTTCACTCTATCTACCCTTCGTATTAGAATTCGTATTATTTCTGCCTTTTGGTGTTGACTTACTATAAATGGTCACCTGCACATTTCTAGTTACATGGTGGAGTGAAGATGTGCTGGCTGATAAGCGGTCAACATGCACTCGATTGCTGTTGAAGTTGATATTGTTTGTGCTATTTGCGTTGTTGATGACTGTTGAGATGCTGATGTTGATGCTGATGATGACTGATAAGATGGTAATGATGGCACTATAGCTCTTGCACCATTTGGTATCTGCACTTATTATCCTTACAAGGTGCTCACGATTAGCTGGCTTAATTTTCATAAAATGCTTCATATCATGTTCTACATGCTGGCTGTTTTATGCATCAAGGTTTGGATTTGAAATGCTTCTGTACTGTTTTCTCCCTGGTCGTGTTTGAATATTTCGGTCATGAGCCCGGCAGAGACATAGAGATCAATTGTTGCACGATTTTCTTTTGATGTTCTTAATTTTTCTGTATTTTTTTCTCACACATAATTTATGTGGTTTTACCAAGCGTATCACATTATAAATGCATGAGGTCTAGGGGACACTTTTGTTGCCAGTTCTAGATCCTAAAGTAGTTTAGCTCCTATCTAGTAGTACTCAGTTTCCTAGTGTCTCACATGCCGTGATGTAGCCTCTTTAGTAGAAGGTGCTTTTGATCTTGTATTCCGAGGCGCTTGCATTGCAATCCAAATTTATTGCTACTCATCTATGCATACCAAACCTGGTTCCTCCATTTCCTTCATAACACTTGCGAACTCAAATGCAGTCTTCTTTGCCACTACATTCATGCATCAAAAAGGCTTGGCTGAATGTACAGTATTTTGGATTTGTTGTTGCTCTTTACCCTTCAGCAATAGAGGACGTGGGAGAGCTTCGAGCAACTGAAGCTGTGGATTGGTTGACCTCCTGGATTTGAATGCTGATGCTTCGCTGAAAGACCCAGTGTCTCCGCAATATTGATCTGTAAATACAGGTGGTGTATTAGTTATACCATATTCCATTTTAAATTGTTACCGTTAGAAAACAATAGTTTAAAAATGAACTAAAGCTGTTGTCCTAGCGACAATGTAAAAACGAGGGGAGTGTATAATCGGATCATATTTTGACAAAATGCATGAGATTGTGATGTGTTGAATATTGAGCTTGACATGTTTAGGATGCTTCCTTTTCAGACTTTCGTTCTTTTATGCTGCAGCTGCGGCTGTTAGAAGTATAAGCTACAGTGAAAATAAACTTGAACAGCCAAACAGCGCAGCAACTAAAATGGCTCCCGAACAGTCCCATTATTAATTTCCTGCTCATCAGTTTGCGGAGAGGATAATTTTGACCATTTGATCCATCCACCAGTTAATACACAGCTCTATTTGGACTTTGGTAAGGCTCTGAATTTTTTTTTTAAAAAAGATGCTCTTCGGATCTTTAAAAAATATTTAGTAAATTTTTTTTGAACTCTTGAGTAGTTAAAAAAAATTATCACGTGACGTGAATGAAGTTACCACGAAGAAGCCATATTTTTCGTGGCTTCTGACTTCATCCTTAGCTTCTCTCTAAAAATAAGAATTAGTGGTTTCTTTTAAAACCGTTTGTTACAATTTTAATTGAGGCTGATTGAAAAATCAGTAAAAACCTCTAGCCTAAGATGTGGACGGCTGCGGCCGCAGCTGCAGCCCTGTCTATCAAACGCACCCAGAATTTACCTAACAAAATTCAGATGCATTAAAAAGAACAGATTGGTTCGAAAAAAAGGTCTGAACTCAGATCTTTTGTACGCAGCCTTTTAGATACATTAGCTTAAGTGGAGCCAATAGTAGCACAAATGCGTAAACGAGATACTGATCAGTTGCCTACATACGAAGCCCAACGCGAGCACCGAGCCGTGAACATCTCGAGCCGTGAACCAACGCGATCAGTTGCCTTGGCCACTATACTAAAGCTAAAGTAACGACATGGTTCAGGATCGGGACGCCGTGAACATCTCGAGCTTAGCTCATGCACGCTTGGGTGGCACATACATCACG
>BCLF01000001.1:1451172-1462271 GCA_001602275.1 Zoysia japonica | reverse complement strand
GGATGCAGAACGCTAGCCCCCGCGAACCTAAATCCTCAATCCAACACAGGAAGCTCTTCTCCAGGGCAATCCGATAGTTAAACAAAAACAAATGCAGCCCTCGGAAGGGAAAAGGGGAAGGATACGGCGGCCAAGGGTCCTACCTGGTCGTAGGTCTTGACGAGGCGGCATCGAAGGCACGCCCGCAGCTCGGGGCCGAAGCTCGTCGGGATCTGTGCGTGAAGCGGCCGGTCTTCGTCGTCCATCCCGCCGCCATGGCCGCCGCCGCGCCTCATCGTCTCCCCTCCCTTTCTTTCTCCCGCTGGGTTTCCTCGTCTCTCTCCCGGCTTCGTTGCACTGCATGGGCCTCTCTCTTCTTTATAGGTTAGCAGCCCACAATAATAAAACATTCGGCCCATTCGTCAAGCTATTGCCTGGCTGTTTTCATAGCCCACTGACAAAATTTTCGGCCCACCCGTCAAGCTATTGCCCGGCGGTTTTCCATGGCCCATTCGTCAGCGGAAGAACTTGTTTTCTGGCGTTGGCATCGAGAGTTGCATGTTTCCGGATACAGAAGACATGGACCTCCCTAAGGCTTATTCTCTACTTTAAAAAACACAATTTTCCTTTTTTACGTAAAATGTACTCAACAAAAATAGGTTAGACTACGTGCACACGAAAAATGCATCTAAAGTTATTCTTTCTTATAAATCTGATTGAAGAAATCTCTCTACAGATGAGCTCTTTCGAATCTATTAAATTATGGGTCTACATAGATTATTGTTAGTTAACAAAACACAACTAATCGTAACAATATATGAGATTCAAGAAAAGTTATTAAAAAACAAAATAAATTTATTTTCTATTATATTGAAAAGTGGTACGAGGACCAGGTTGATTGGAGTTTGCGCATTCACTTTTGCTAAATTGTGTGACGCTCTTTTTTTTTCTCATACTATATTCCTAGAGTTTTAGCGTTTGGACGTATATATTTCAGGTTTTTATCAGCTTCATTTGAATTTGGATTTGCTTCTGTGATTTTTTTTTTAATTTTTGCTGTATAGGTGTTTCTTCAAAATTTATGGAGATGGTTTAACGTTTACATGTACTGTATTTAACTATTTAAAGCCGCACATAAATTTTGCATCTGTTATTCAACCATTTGATTCTCATCTCTACTTTTAGTTTTTATTCATTTTTCACTGCTATTTTAGGTGCATTGTTATGCCACCTGGTGTTCGATTTCTAACTAATAGTTATGTTCTAGCGTCTCTTATATTTTTATCTTGAAAACCATGCTAATGCTACAGTAATTTACGGTGAAGAATGAGAACTTTTAAATTTTAATATTAGTATATTTTTTAGACCGTAACGTTAGGACGAGTATCAAGACTAAGTACCAAGAAAGAAATAGCAGTGCAGTTTACAAGTTCCATGCAATTAATTTAGCTGCAAGCCTGCAACAATAAGATTGATCAAAAAAACATACACATGCAGTTCTCTGTTCCATAACAACGCCACAAGCTTCTTGTACGTCACAACATCACTTACCATTATAAACATCAAACATCACGCGTGCAGCTACTCCAACGCACCTTCAGCCGCCGCGCAAGCTGCGATTTCGAACACGTCCTCGTCGCGCACGCTCCACTCGCAGGCGCTCTCCCGGCGCGCGGCTCGCCTCCGGCCGCGGCCGGCGGGAGCCGCCGTTTCCGTTACGCGCACCGTCATCCACACCGATAGCACTGGCGCTGTCGGCACGTCGCAGCGGGCAGGGACGGCCCGCCCGCGGCCGCCCGGCGTGGCGAGCACCACTTGCCGCTCCACCACTTCGTCATCAGCAACGTCCTTCCATGCGACCTCGGCGCGGCCCACCAGCTCGGACGAGCCCAGGAGCCGTCGCAGGGCCGCCGCGCGCCTCCTGGCGGTGCCACCAGGCCTCCTTCGCACCTCGAACACCACGCTTGTTCGCTCCACGAGATCGCGCACACACGCCGGCGTGCCGTCGCAGCTCAGAGAAGCCACGTCACGCCACGATACGGCGCGTCCGTCCCCCGGCTCCGCGGTGGCGCTGGCGCGGCTGTCGATCTGGATCGCCCTCCCGCTGCCTGCCGGGACGTGGCACCGGAGGAAGAGCTCGCTGCCGCCAGCGAGGCCGGTGACGCTGACGGAGCTGATCTCGCACTGCAGATGGCAGATGACGCCGCCACACTCCCCTTCCATTGAACGTGATGGAGTCGTCTTCGTCGTAGCTATCTGTGGGGATACGACGAGACTACTATATGCATGGAGTCAAGTACCCATGGAGGCGCATCAGGCTAGTTGCAGGTGCAGTGTGTGCCACTTTTGAAAAGCGCATGATCTCCAACGAGAAATTGGGCACTATGTGTGCGGATGTGGTGTATACTTGTTGTGCTGTAACTTTAGCTTTTGAATCAGCAAGGGGTCAAATGACCTTGCAGCTTGCGCTTGGCTAGGATTTCTGTTGCTCCCAAACTGGCCTATCAACTTATCAAAGGTGAACACTAACAGTGTTCACAGTGTGAACATCAGATGTGCATACAAAACATGCACTAGCAATCCATTTACTCATCAGAGTTTGGGACAGTCAGGTTGTACTAGCAAGACTCTGAAATTTGCATACGCCGCCTTAGGGCTTGGCTCTAAAATATTCGTTGGCATGACAAAGGCCAATTTGGTTTGGATCTGACTTCATATGGATTCGCAGGTTGAAATACTACTACCAACCCTGACTTCTATTGTAAATGCAGTTCTTCAAATATTATCAGGCGTGGATCACTGGATATTAATAGCATGATTGCTGTCATTGCATACGCAAATCATTTTATGCACAAACGGCACGGTACGAACCATATGGTAAGCAGCATTCAGTGATGTAAATCTCTAGTCTACCTTAAAGGGCTACAGTGCTATACAAAGCTGAGATACCTGCCAACATAAACAAGCTACGCATGAACATTTCTGCCCTTAAGGATAGGTTATATTTCCTAGAGTAAACTGTTTTCCAGAATGGGTGGTGGTGGTTTCTGGTGTCTTTCAGCAAAATCATTGCCGCGCAGAGACATTACTACTGTCAGCTGATCTTTTCAAGGTTACACGTTGAAGAAGATACGACGCCTTATTTCTGACCTGCATAAAGCAACACACCCTTCCATAAGGAGAAGAAAAGGGATGCAGAAACTCAGCAGTGCCAGGCAAATTCCCATACCTTTGGGGCATAGAATCTCCAATCAGTGCATCCAATTTGTGTGGAACAGTTCCGCAGATAATTATGCCAAGAATCAACAACCGTGGTCTTATTTCTAAATGCATTGGTTGAAAAGAGCAACTTGTCCATCAAAACTAGATGCACATACAGCTTGAATAAATCACATTCTTTCTCCTTCACATTTATGGACGTGACTAGCTTCAAAATCTTTTCAACATTTGCTACCTATATGCACAGGTGTGAATTATCATTATGCTAACCAAATGGTAATACATATTGATAACAAAAGTACAATAATCAGGCATACCTTAAGGCCAAAACTAATCTTGAGCAGCTGAAGCGCTAGCTGACTCCTTAAGAATTTGCTACGGTCATTGGTCCCACTAATGCAGTCAACAATCCTTAAACAATTGAGGTCCATACTGACTCTGCCATGTTATAGTGGTAACTTTATATAGGCACGCACAAATCATTTCGGGAAAAAAAAACCATGGGCAAAATTTCAGGCAAATATTTCTAACAAAAATACATAGGAAATGGGGTTTTTAAATTTTACAGGGCACAGGTCTTCTTATCAAAATGCCCCAGAGCGTATTATTTAACTTTTTCAGAACTTTCTCCATTAGTCATGGATATATGACAGGAAGGATTTTGTAACAGACAATCATACATCTCTGAGAATCATACCTTTGGGCGATTGATTCTGCTGCCATCACACAGCGGCTTTCCCACTCACACACAGTAAAGTATAAGATTAGTGAATTCAGGCAGTCTCCCAAAGTAAGCAGCAGGCCTTCCAGTTCACGGTCCAAAAAGAGCGAGATGACAATAACAAGGAGTTGTTCTGCCTCAGAAGGTGAAAAGATAGAATGCGCTTTTCTGTACATTAAACAAATGGAACATAAAGATGGAAAATTGGCAAGACAATTCATATATATTAAAATCACAAATATTTATCTCCAAAGAGGAAGTATTCTGGAAATCTCAAAACAGAAGGTGGTGAGTCTCAAATTTAACATGGTGGATGTGATGAGATTTCATTCCAGGGGGATTATTACCATGGGTCCGATTAACAATGAAATGACAAATGTTATTGCATAGAAAGGCAGTAAATATCACAAATTATGTAACAATAGTACAATACAGCCACATTGTAGCTTGTTTGGAACAAAGAAAGAACCATGAAATATGTCACCAGATTAGTGCAATTGGGACATGTTACCATGAAACAATTATGAAAGATCTGCCCAGGCAGTTATTAACAATCATTTCACTATATCAGAGGTCATAATGATAAAAAAGTGCAGAGATTTTTTACCAATACAACTGCATTAGGCATTCTATTGCAGGCATAGTTATCGTTTACAAGTAAACAGTAAAGGGAAACAATTAATAAGAATAATCGCTGTAGAAATGTTTCATACCTGACTTTGCAGCAAGTGGACACAACTCTTAACCATGCAATGATGTTTTCTGGAGGACCATCACCCAAACAATCTGGTAATGAGCAACCATAGCTTAGTTCTGAAGTTCGGAACTGTACTGGGCAATAGTTAACAAACAGACAAAAATATTTCAGAACATTTACCATTTTTAGGCTAGTAACTCCAAAACTGACTGCATTGCACATACATGACAGCAAATTAATAGATAAAGAATAAAAAAAATGTATAGAACCAACCTGCATCTGCACTTTCAGAGGTTGAAGCTTTTGTGTCAGGAGTATCAAATAGATATCCATAGCTCAGTAGAGCACACTTGAGAACAGAATAGCTTGGAAAATAACTAAGTTTGACCGAAAGTTTATCACCCTGCCATCAATACAAAAGTTGTATGTTCAATAGTTTCATATGCAGATGAACAATGAACATATTTTACAACTCTGTACCTCATCTACAGAAAGTATGCCGTCCCAAAAGGCAGTTGCAGAAATTTGTAACTTCTCATTTGATGAATACAGCACTGATTGGTCATTGTGACAAGCATACAGTATAATAAGAGAGCAGAGCAGATTATCGATCTGAAAAAAACAATAGAAACCATTCCTTACTCTTGGTTAGTGTCCATGACGCTACAGAGTCTTCAACAGAACCAGATATGTGAACCAACTTGAGAAGCCATCCATCCATCAACAGGCCTTCAAGAAACTGTTCTCCTACAAAACAACAAAAAAAAATTACAGGAGTAAGCTGGTGAAGTTATCTGCAGGTGGCAAAGCCAAATCCTTGAAAAAAACGAATGGATGAAAAGCTAATGACATATAAGTAAAAGGATATCAAAACTGTATCACCATGGTGTCATATAGAGTGTAAAATAAGTTGATCCATATCAAACATAAGAAATTCTAGTTGCATTAGAACATGATATCCTGGAATCAATGCAAACCTTTATCAATCTCCAGATCAAAACCCAAATGCTCATCCCAAGAAAACGATTGCAAAAGTTGGCAATTTTCAACTCTCGTATCACCAATATTCGACATGCGCTTCTGCAAGGATGATTTAGTACTAGTCAGAATCAAAAGAGAAAAAAATGTGCAGACCCTTCTGAAAATGAAATGAATAAAGGCATGGTCATTTGACCTGACGACCAAAGATTTTTTGACCCCACAGGGGTACATCTTCTCTAGCATCCAACTTTTTTGCCTGCAAAAGCGAGAAGGCCTAAGAATTGAAGCATAAAAAAATAAGAACGGATGGGTGGTACAGTGTGTCCTCAGGCAATACAATTACCTCTTTCTCGATACACTGGACAATTTTGCTAATTTTAATCTCCTTCTCAGAGTTCTCTTTGAACAGCTCGTCTAAGTCATCTGAATTACATCCTCTGGGACCATGCTTAGAGTTCCCAGCCTTAGCTTTGAGCTCGTCTTTACCAGTTCCATAGTAATCGAGCAACAGATCATCCAGGCCAATAACCTTCTTCCTGCAACAGTAAATTGAGCAGGCTAAGATTGTAGTAGTAGGACAACCCTAAAATGTTTCCATAACATGGCCACCCCCGAAATTTCATTCACATATGAAGCAACGAAATTACAATGTGCTCACCGCGGTTCGGTGATCCAGCTCTCACTACTATCCTACACAGTACAAAACGAACGCGAAAACAGAACAAGTCTATTGTTATTATTCAGTAGAACCCTAAATAAAACCCACAAATCCCCCAACCTGAATCGAAAGGAAATCGGAAATGATGAGGAACACCTCTTGGCGGGGCGCGCGGCGGCGAGGACGGGGACCTCATCCTCCTCCTTCTCGAAGTCGAGGGGCTCGTCCATCACCATCGATCTCCGGCGGCGGCGGCGCGGGCGGGAAGCACTCCCCAAGTTCCCTTGCAAATATTTACCACACTTGAAAAATGGGTCCGCGGTGCGTCGCTCAGACTCCCCGCCAGGCTCCAGCATCGACTTTTAGCGACCGACAGGTAGGGCCCGCAACCCACGAATGCCCACGTTTCGACTTCCCAGTACACCGCAGCAGAAAAAATGAAAATGAAAAATGAAAATGGAAGCCGCTCGCTCGTCCAGGCCGGACCCAACTGTGGCAACAGCTTCGCAATCGTGGAACTGTACTGCTCCGGGATGCTAGCGATTTCTGGGGTCGATATATACGGAGGAGACGACGAGCGGAAGAAGACTGTTGCTACGAGTCGGTGTTAAAAGGGGATCGGTGCGCCAATCATTTTACAAATTATTTTGACTTTTAATAAATATTAATTCAAAAATAAATACAATCCGAACTTCACAATTTTTAATTTATTTTTTTCAACCCGTTTTCATCTTTAGTTATGACTCGTCGCCAGGGCCGGTCATTGGGGGTGGGCAACCGGGGCGGTCACCGAGGCCCCGAGAGCCGAGGGGCCCTTTTCTGCCCATGTACACTTACAGTGTTGATAACGTTGAATAAATAAAATATTTTAATATTTACTTTAATATTACTTACCAATAGTTCATTGCAAATATACTTTATTTGTTAGAAAGATGATCTGTGGTACAACATATTTGGTTTATCATAAGTTATAAACCTACCTTTATTTATCTTTTTCCTGTTCCACCTAGTTGCATTTGAATCTTCTATGGTCTAGCGCGTGCCTTACTTCACATTATAATTAGAACTTATATTGCCTGTAAATTTCATCGAGCCATCAATAATGGATCGGTTACTTGTAATAAGTAAGTTATAACAAGTTTTTTTTTTTGAGTTGGTATCATGTAATCATCATACTAGTTTCACTAATAAACACATTGAGAAGAACTCATTGGTTAACATTAGTGTTGAAGATTGTGATGTCGCATCTAAATAGTTTAGAAGATAATTTTAATAACAACATGTAGAATGTTTAGTATGAAAGTTTTTTTTTATTTTTTTTGAAAGGAAATATGACAAAATTTTACTCCCTCTCTTTTTTTAAATGATGTCGCCATTGACTTTTAAAATTAACTTTGACCATTTGTTTTATTTAAAAAATTTTCTCGAATATGTAAAATTTTAAATTGTGATTCAAATAACTTTAATGATAAATCAAATTATATCAAAATTTATAATTTTTTTTGAATAAAACAAATGGTCAAAGTTTAATTTAAAAGTCAACGGCGACATCAATTAAATAACGGGGGAGTATGTCTTCTAAATATTTATTGATGAAAAATATATGCCTTAATTATACACATTTTAATTTTTTTATATTATAAGAGTGGAGGGCCTCTGTTTTATGTTTCGCCCTGGGCCTTCAAAAGCTTAGGACCGGCCCTGCTCGTCGCCGCCGTCACTTTCGGGCTATCTAAAGTTTCGAGCACAGCGAGACTACGAAGACTATTGATGCCAAAGGCCGAAAACTGAAGAATCATCTCCTCCCCAACGTGTACTGATATATAATCACGGCTCCTAAGGGCTAAGTGTGTGCCTCTCAACAGAAAAGGGGAAAAATAACTACTAGTAAGCTATAAGAAATGATTACACACTTTGAAATAAAGTTTTTGAATAACACGAATGGTCAAAGTTGATGTAAATAATTTAAAACCGGAGAGAGTAAGTATTTTGCGTGAATTTAGTTAGAAAAACCCAAGAAATAAGATGTTTTACGGGATGGAGAGAGTATCAGTTATCGTTGCATGGTACTAGGTTTTACTAGCATCTTTACACCCACGAAAATAATAGCGGGCTAAACCTTTTAGCGGTGGTCTTCAGTAAAAGCTAAAAAAAGCTATCTCTAACTATAGCAGAAGCTAAATCATTTAGCGGTTTTTAAGAAAAAGTAGTATAAGTTATAATACTTAATTCCTAAAATAGGATAAATATTCGAAATATATAAAGAAATGCACACATCTTCATCTTCTTGAGAGTTGGACGAGAGCGCAACAACCACCGTTGCACTCAAGTTGGCTAATATTTTCATAATTTATATTTTTATATTATTAAAATTGATTAAATTTACAAAAATTATAGATCAAACTTTGATGTCATGAAATCTAAATGTCAAGTTTATCTAGTACACAAAGAAGACCTTTTAATTTGCAACTTCAATTTGGATCTAGGCTTTGTGCAGCTTGTATTCAACAGCTCGCTTTGTGTTTTGGCTTTTAGCGGAAGTTAAACGAAGAGCTAATAGCGGCTATCTCCGGCTGTAGCTTTTTTTTAGCGGTAGCTAAATGATAGCTGTGAAAATGACATATCAACGGTAAACTTTCCAAATCAAGCTTGGCTATTTTTTTCGTGGCTTTACACCAAGATGAAAGCTATCAACGTTTCGTGTAAGAAGGCATAAATGCAACAGCGGTACATGCACCAACCATTGATTTCACTTCCAAAGGCAAGTAGAAGTACCTCTTCTTCCCAATTAAACTTGCTCTTGCAATGACGAACGCCATCAGTACCAGAACTTGGTACAACTACTATTTGATATATCAGGGATGTTGAAGTTGATTTTTGTGCATCCATGCATGATCGAATCATGGCCTGGTGGCTCATGAGTGATATGGAGGACCATGCATGAGGAGGTAGAGTTTGATCATGTTATATCACCTCGATTGTGACATGAACCAGACCGAATCTATGTTGGGATAATCTCGATCTTGCGCATTCTTGGTCAGCGTGTGTGGGTGCGTTGTGTGAGGTGCAAGTGTGGTGGTACGTGTGCATGCAGGTGAGCTACAGCACCAGCCGTGCGTGTGCGTGGAGCAGAGAGCGAACGGCATGCAGGAGACTTGGCGAGATGGCTGGATCGTGCGCATGACCAGGAGAGGCTCGCGTACATACGGTGTCCAAGTCTCGTGGAGAGGAAGCCGGAGCTCGAACGTTGAGCAGTTCGTGTGCCAGAGCATGTGGCTCTCACGTACGAGAAGACCAAGTCGGGAGATCGTGCCTGTCCGTTGTGCAGCGAGTTCGTTGCTCGTGCATGAGTGGAGGTCAGGTAGGCTGCTGGGCTATAAAGCACATGTATCCGTGATTCAGTAAGGTGAGCCGAGAGACAGTGGGTACCGTTGTGTTGCCGCCGGGGTGTTGCGTCGCCCGGTGAGTCTCCTCTCGTGTTTCACTATGTATTGAGTTCAGAAAATAATAGAGAAGTCAAGATACAGGGGTGAGAGGCTCCGCGACGTTTGTCGCAGTAAAACTGCAGTAAAACTATCTGTGTTCCTATGTTCTTTTGATCGTTCGTCGATCCTCGGTTCCAACAATTGGCATCTAGAGCTGGTTTGTCATGGGATTGTTCTTGTCGCCGGAGATGTGCCGGTGGTGTCCGGCATGAGGCGACGTTTATGACGGCTGTGTATTGAAGGTTGCCGGACCGTGTGTCGGTCTGTGCATGAAGCTATTAGAGACGCGAGGCACTATAACAGTGGATCGTTTGTCGGTCCTGTCGTGGCGTGGTGCAGCTCCAAGTCTCAGCATGTGTCGCTGGAGAAGGTCGCCGGCCGTTCGGTCTGTGCGACTGTGCCCGTGGTGGCAAGTGGATCGTGTATCGGTCCTTGTGTTAGTGCGGAGGAGATGTCTGTCCTAGATTCATTGTCCGGACACGATATGGTTGATGGCGTTGTCACCGGAGACGACGAAGACGGCATGTATCGCCTGAGATGGGCGTGTGTTGCCGATGATATGTATCATTTGAGATGGGCCTGTTGCCGATGGCATGTATCGGCCCGAGATGCGGCGTGTGTTGCCGAAAGGAAGATAGCATTTATCACTGGAGATGTGACATGTGTTGCCAGAAAGAAGACGACGTGCATTGCCAGAGAAGATGGTTGCGGGGGCAAAGCATACGGGAATTGCTGTGTCAAGTCGAAGGCCGTGGCGATGGTCGACGATGACAATGGCAGCTTCAGCTCCAGCAATGGTGAGCACGAGGAGGAAGACGGGCTCCTTGTGATGTTCGACGATGCACCAGTGATGGCGGAAGATGCAATATCGAGATTAGGGAGAGTCTGTTGGGATAATCTCGACCTTGGCGCATTCTTGGTCAGCATGTGTGGGTGCGTCGGGTGAGGTGCAAGTGCGGTGGTACGTGTGCATGCAGGTGAGCTGCAGCACCAGCTATGCGTGCGTGTGGAGCGGAGAGCGAACGGCATGCAGGAGACTTGGCGAGATGGCCAGATCGTGCGCATGACCAGGAGAGGCTCGCGTAAATAAGGTGTCCAAGTCTCATGGAGAGGAAGCCAGAGCTCGGACGTTGAGCAGTTCGTGTGCCAGAGCGCGTGGCTCTCACGTACGACAAGGCAAAGATCTTGCTGTCCGTTGTGCAGCGAGTTCGTTGCTCGTGCATGAGTGGAGGTCAGGTAGGCTGCTAGGCTATAGAGCACATGTATCCGTGAGTCAGTAAGAGGAGCCGAGAGACACAGTGGGTACCGGTGTTGTGTTGTCGCTGGAGTGTTGTGTGGTCGCCCGACCAGCATAGATCG
>BCLF01000001.1:1431937-1448167 GCA_001602275.1 Zoysia japonica | reverse complement strand
TTTTTTTTTTTTTTTTGAAATACGGCAGGAGCACTGCCATTCATTCGTTAAGAGAGGGAACAATGTGCAGAGCTCACTCGGCCGCTGACGATGTTGGCTGCCATGCTCCGTTAATTACCACTGCCGGAAGGTAAACACAGCCCTCAGTCCTCGGAAAAACTTACTACGAGGAATAGATGGATGGGCCACCGTTGCCGACGCGCAGGAAAAAGCGAAGACTCTCGCACTCGCTCTGGAAGCTACCCAGCTCCGCACGAAGCCCGCGGGACCCAATTAAGCGAGGAAAAGCGGCGCCATTGGCTGTCAATTTGCCAAGGTGTTCTGCTACTGTGCATGGTGGTGCAACCACTCCGCTTCTGGTTTCCCAGGTACGGAGTCGGTATATTTCACAACGCACCATCAAATCCAACACGTGCAAAATGCAGCGCTTGTTAACTTGCGGCGACGAAGCAGTCCGCATCGTCTCCGTAGCTTTCTTGCTCGCCTGAGACTGCGGTACGTGCTCAAAACAACGGGCGGCAAAAGAGGCAAGCTAGGATCGAGCAGGTAGGTTTCTGGCAGCTCCGTTGTAGTACTGTTGATCCATATTGTTCAAACGTGCACGCGCGCAACTTTTTTCAGCTCGGCGTCCGTGTCCGTACCCGTGTTCTTCAAAGATTCGCCCGCGAGGCCGGCTTAATCAGTTTGTGCAAGTACAGTTTGACGTTAAAAAAATGGAAACAAATCAGGAACAGATCGATCGATCGGCAAAAAGGTTCGACCGATCGACCTACTTTGTGTACTAGGAGTACGTAGTAGCTCGTCTTTCCGAAGTTGGAAGCGTCCTCTTCCGATTCTTGTTCATAACTAACTGTTCCGCGAGCTAGCCCCAACGTTTTAGAAACCATTTTGGTTTCGAAAACTGGCTGGCAACGGTTTAGTCGATTTCGGTGAAAATCGAAAAAATCGTTACGGTAAATCCGGTAAATTCGAAAAGCAAAATTTTGAGAGAAAATCACTCAATTTTTTCAGTTTATCGTTTTTGAATTTGAAATCAAATCGGTTTGAGCGTTTTTCCGGTTTTTGAATTTTTAAATTTTTAAATTTTATTAAATTTATTAAAACCGAAAATTGGTCAATCCGTGAAACCAAACCGTAAAAACTGACCCGTTTTCAATGATGCACGTGTGGGAAATTAGAAGGCACGATCGATGAGCCCGTGTCATGCATGCCAAACAAAACGAACCACCTCGTCTTTCCACATCAGCCAATCATAGAATCTAGTCAGCTCCGCATCAGCTGTCTCGATCTTCCGTGCGCGCTTTTGGCCACAGTACTCCAAACCAAGCAACACTACTGCTCGTTGGCCGTACGAGGCAACGAAAAGGTGATTCGACGAATGGAAATGCCTCGGCCCATTCACGCACCGGCAAAGCAAACAGGGGTCCGAAAAAGGGGAAGTCTCAAAAAGGGTGTGTGTGTGTGCGCGCGCGGGGGGGGGGAGGTGGTGGGGTGGGGGCCTGTTCTTCAGAACCCTTCGAAGGGACCTTTCGAGAGGTACGTACGGCGCCGACGTGGCAAATCGTTGGCAAGAGGTACACAAATTGAGGCCTAACTGTCTTTCAAGATATTGGCGCGTAGCCAATGGACCGACCGGCTCGATCGATCTGAGCAAAAAGAAAGGAAGCTTCCATCGATGCACACACACCCGGCCACCTCCTCTCACCGAACCAAAGCAATTTCAAAGCAAGTGAGAGTGAGATCGATCGATGTAACAAGGCCCAGCTAGCTGGCGCGGCAACAGGTTGCAGAATGTTTGTTTATGGTCACCACGTATGGCTGACTCGGATGCAATTGGCCGCGCACGTTGCGTCTTTGAAGTCGCTGTCGATCGATCCCGGCCGGCGGAATGAAAATGGTGGGCGCGGCATGCATGCACACACTGATGAGCTACTCAAGGAAATTGATGTCATTGTCGAAAGGAAATTGTTTTCATCAAATAAAATTTCGTCAAAGACATCATATAAACTAATTTTTTCTTTTATAATTTAACGGTTCAGATTGATTCGAGATTTCATCTTTTAAAAAAGATATGGTCTGCCTTAAGCAGAACTCTTATATGTAGCTCGCATGCTGTTGCATGCAATAATACCAATTTAAGCAGCGTATGCATGCGCTCTCTAGACCTCACTCCTTCACTGAATTATTGTCTTAGGATAAAAAAAGGCTGTTGTCATCGCCACTTGCCGAACATACACACTGATATATGACCAGAGGTACCCGTAAATGTTGCGCAACATCTCAGGTGGTATCCATGAATCTGGGCGCTTAGTAATTGTCGTTGCTCGTCTCAGTTCTCACACAATACCAGGCCTTTTCTTTTTCAAAAGAAAAAAATAATCACCCCGGCTTTTCAAAGAAACGAACATGACGTGGACGTAAATTTCCGAACAACTGCAAGTCTGACGAGCGCGTACGGGGTGATTCCGACCAAGGTTCACAAAACCAGTCAAACCGAACTAGTTTTCTTGAAAACCGAGCGAACTAGTTCGGTTCGGTTTGGCCGGTTGGCCGATTTTCAATTTCAATTTTTTTTTCAGTTTTGAAAATTTGATAAATTTTAAAATAAAAAATATGTAAAAAAACTAGGTGAAAAATAATAAATTATGGTGGGATCCGTTTTTAAAAAATCAAAGATTTACGTGTTAAAAAATTTTGTTAAAGAAAATATAAAAAATATAAAACTTATCTTATCTGTCCCCTGGAGTCCAGAACCACCCATTTGCGCCCGTGAGCCGGTTCTCTGCGTCGTCCGCAAGCCGCCGAGCGCTGTCCGCTTAGATCCGCCGCCGTCCGCTGTCGCGACAGCCAAAACCGGTCGCAGAAAGCGACTAGCCGGCCGGCTGCACCGGCTAACTGGACCCCCCCCCCCATCGACCCCGCGGTAAGTCGCAGCGGTAAACCGGCCGGCACGGGCGACTAACCGGCGGGTGCGTCTAACCGGCCGGTAGAAGCGTCTACCTGTCCGGTTAGCCCGGCTAGCCGGCCGATCCAGCCGAGTATCGATCGGTGTGTATTTGGTCATTTAGGGGTGATTTAGTGCAAAATTTTTCCATTTATTTTAACCTTTTCAACATGTATGCTTATTTTCATATTTTTGTTCAATACAGGACCGGCGGATCAATTGGATTCGGTTTGGGAACACGAGAAGAATGTATACCTCGGTTTCCGTCGCAAATATTGCAAAAGCACAAAGAAAAGAGGAGGTGCTACAGGATTCAAACAACATTTGACACATCGTGGCAGCAATGTGATGGGTTGTCCTCATGTTTCCATGGAGGTGCGAGATTTTTTCTGTCGGGAGCTTGATAAGACAGTCGAGCAGAGGAAAAACTGAGCTAGAGAGGCTCTAAGACAGCAGGAGGTTACAGCTGAGGGCAATGTGAATGTGAAAGATGATGAGGTGCTGCAGGCTGCCATGAGACTATCAGGAGAAGGAAAGAGAAGCACCAGAGTCAAAAGAAAACGACGGGTCTAAAAAGAAAAAGAGTACGAGCAAAAGCAAAAGAAAGGTATAGGGAAAGTGAAAGGGAAAGGGAAAGGGAAGGGGAAAGGAAAAGGTAGGAAAGTGGGCAGTGATGATTTCACAGATTTTGGAGAAGCCAGACGAAGCCCAACTTACCAGAAGTCCAATTACAGCAGCTCTCGGACAGATTTTGAAGACACACCAGACGACGTGGACGTGGTTCTTGACTCGTAGCCACCAGCAACTACGTATCATTTCATAGGTAACCATATCTTTGTATCATATGAGCAATTTTAACTCTTTTCTTTTACACTTGACTTATTTTACAGGTGAGACAGACTTCACCCATGCTACACAGGATCAAGACCATGTCGCTCCACAGTCACAGAGGACCACAATGAAGAGTAGGCAGCATCAATATAGTGTTTACTATTCGGAGATAGACAGTGATACCTTCTACAACTAAGTTTTTGAGTACTACAATTATCCAATAGATGATCATAGCTCACAACTAACAACCACACGGGTGTAGCAATGACAGAATCTAGAATTTTATCACATGTTGCGCTCACAATGAGAGACAACTTACGCTTAGACGGGTCAAAATGAATGAATTCAAAGCGAAGTTACTCGCCACTAGAGGAATTCAAATAATGTCAAGTGATGAGTGTGACATGGTTTATTTTGATTGGAATACAATTACAATGTAAAGTGTAAACTTTGTGTATGAACTTTATGTATGGACTTTATGTGTGGACTCTACGTATAGACTTTATGTATGGACTACGGACTTTGTGAATTGATGACTTATTGTGTATGGATTTCATTGGTATAGATATATTGTCTAATTGTGTGTTTTATTATCCATTGATGAAATATATATTATTTAAATGTATTGTAAGAATTTAGGAAAAGTCATGTCAAATTTTTCTGAACTTTTGCTATTTTCCTTATTTTTCAATATTTTACCGTTTTTCAGTTTTTCGGCCAGTTTATCGCTAAAACCAACCGGTTTTCGTTTTTGCGCATGTCGCTGAAACCGGCCGGTTTCTCCCGTCCATCGGCCGGTAAACCGATAAAACCGACTGGCTAGCTGGTCAAACCGGTCGGTTAACCATTCCAGAACCAGATAAGGTTTTCACGTTTCAAAAATCAAATTTTAACCTAAAAACTGGCCGGTTTTTCTGGTACCAGCCCTGGCCGGTTTCGCCGGCTCCACCGAAATCTCAAACATTGCCCGAGTCGCAGTTGTCGAGTCAGCAGATTTGGACTTCTTAATCTGAGCTGAAATAAGAACTAGGGGCTGTGGGGGTCGCTTTCTGGAATACATGCTCTAATATAGAAATACTAGTTGTTTGATCAGTTCAGAGATTTTTATACAGTTGTCTTCTCGATCTCCAAAGTCAAAAGTCTTACGTTCACGCAATATTTGGACATGCATTATTTACCAACGCTCAACCTCGTGATCGAGGAAAAAACTAGTAAAATTGACAAAGATTCGTTGAACCTGTAGTCATTTGAATACTCAGCGACGTATGTCATCGATGCTTATGAAACTGCTCTACAAACATGTCGTCTACTGGAAGCATTGTTGTAGACCTTTGACTTGCTGTTAAAGAAAAAGGACCATGCACGTATATCAACTGTATATATGTATATGACTTGCTATTAAAGAAAAAGCCAGTGATATTGACAAAGATTCTTTGAAAGTGCAGCCATTTGAATATCAGTGGAACGTCATCGATGCTTAAGAAACTACTCTACAAACATGTTGTCTATTGATAGCTAGCATTTTTGTTGGACACCTTTGACTTGCTGTTAAAAAAAAGGCTACGTATATGTATATGTATATATATGTATATGAAACATGCATTGGGAGTGGAAAAGAACTTTTGTTTGACAATCAGGCCAAGCGATAATTAAATTTTATTTAGCACATGTTTATTTAACCAATTGATCAGAAGTGGACACTAGTACTTGCCTGATGCCATGATTTCGAATGAATGAAATATAACACGGAACCACATCCTTTTCAATCTGATGGAAACGACGACTCAGGAACTTAACTAATCTTCAGTATTATATATATTTTTGTTCCAAAGTTTTTACACATTTTGAGTGCGAGAAGATGACACCAATCAAACACACACGTTCGTGTCAAGGACATCAGGTTGGCCCATAGATCCAATACTTACCGGCGGGCAGTAGTTGGTGGTCTCCGTAGAAATAAGTAAAGTAGAGACTTGGCATGGGAAAGCAACAATGCAAAGTGGCTCTTCAAATCTTGCTTGACAAAGATTTGAATCAAATTCATATGATAAAAAAATACAGTCATAGGTCATAGCAGACGCCGCCTGTCCTCGTGAAGCAAGCATATGAAATTACATCGCAAATACAGTTATTTGTCGCCTCTCACAGAGCGTTGCAATTGCTCAGAAAATAAGATTATTGTGTTGTTACATCTAACCAGCAATTGCGTGATGAGTTCCGTCGGTTTTGTTGAAAGAGACTTGCAAGGGAGTGAGAGAGACTCGTAAAGTCAATGCAACAAGCAGGAGTTTGGGCCTAACATGCTACCGCCACTAGGTGTGCAAGTTGGGTAACCATGAGGTAATTGTAGGTCAACACTTAAGTAAGATTGTGTGATTAATTTATAAAGGTGAAATTAATTTTTAGTTTATTTGAAAGAAATTTTGGGTCCTAGTCGACCCACAAAATAAAAAAAGTGCATCCCTAACCGCCACTGTAGCAAATCCGGCGTCTTCCTCAACACACGGCGGACCGCCTATATATGTGACCCTCCTCGGCACCGCCCAATCAAGTCCTTCCTTTCCTCCTCCAACCATCCGCACGCTCGGTGCGCCCACCGCCGCTTGTTTTGTTTGCCTTCCCTGCTCGCTCGGCACCTTTTCGCTCCCGTCCGTCCGTTGGATAACAATGACGAAGCAAACCGCATTCGCCGCCGAGGACGCGCTCACCGCCGCGGTCGCGGCGCCGGCGCAGCAGCAGCCGGGTCGGCGTTTCACGTCGTTCCCGCCGACGCAGAGGTCGCGCGTGTGCAGGAAGGCCGCCAGGACGGCGGGTTCTTGGCTCGACGCCGCGATGGCCACCTCGCCGCGCCGCGCCGACCACGACGACTGGATGGTATGTAATGTAATTGTACGCCCGGTGCTTGTTGGCTCTCCCCCGGTTGCTATCTCGCGGCTTGAACCAATTCCAAACGCTACACTTCCGCAGGAGACGCACCCGTCGGCACTGGCCGAGTTCGAGTCCATGCTCGCGGCGGCGAGCGGGAAGCAGATCGTGATGTTCCTGGACTACGACGGCACCCTGTCGCCGATCGTTAAGGACCCCGACAACGCTGTCATGACCGAGGAGGTGAGCCCCTCCCCTCGATCGCGCGCGAAGGCGGAGCAGAGCATGCTCTGTTTCGTCGCAAACCCCGGACCTTTCTACGCCGCACCTACTAATCACGACACGCCTTGTTTCCAATTCCACCGCAGATGAGAGAAGCGGTGCGAGGCGTCGCCGAGCACTTCCCGACGGCGATCGTGAGCGGGAGGTGCAGAGACAAGGTGCATTTCAAGTCCAAGCGTCTCCTTGGTTGATTCTTCCTGCGTTTTCCCATTTTCTTGTGTGTCCCTCCCGGAACTGTTGGCTGTGTTGGTGGTACTGATTGAACTGTCCAACATCCAGGTGCTCAATTTTGTGAAGCTGGCCGAGCTGTACTACGCGGGGAGCCACGGCATGGACATCAAGGGACCTACCGTCCAGTGCAAGCACACCAAGGAAAATGTTAGAAACATCTCACAGGAATAAAAAGTTTAGCTACGAAATCCTCTTAATTATTATACTTAATTTATTGTTATCTGTTTTCGTCAGGCTGAAGCTGTTCTTTGGCAGCCGGCGAGTGACTTCCTGCCTGTAATAGAGGAGGTAATCACCATAATTTCCAGGCACAGTTTCTTGCACGCATCTTACAAGAAACTAAGATTTGGCGACGTTGATGTACGTTTCCGGTGGATGCAATTTCCAGGCGTATCGCACTCTGACGTCGAGGATGGAGTCCATCCCCGGCGCGACGGTGGAGAACAACAAGTTCTGCCTGTCCGTCCATTTCCGCTGCGTCCAACAGGAGGTGAGGTTCTTCTTCCTTGGATTGGAAGAATTGTTGATCGATCAGCCTTTTGCGTTTGGGACTATTATTTTGTCTTAAATATTTATTAGTTTGCTTCCTAATTTTGCCAGAAATGGGTTGCTTTGGACGATCAAGTTAGGTCAGTACTGAAGGATTACCCGGGGCTCCGGCTTACCAAAGGGAGAAAGGTAAGGCAATCTGATGTCGACGGTTTATATATGAGCTTTTCTAAGGTAGACCAAGTACTCTTCTTTCACCTCTTAAGAGGTAAAACACAAATTCAATCTTATCCGTTGATTTGAGTAAAAAATATAAAAAAATAAATTAATATGAGCCGACAACGTATCATTAATTATCGTCACCTACCAAAACTATTAATTACTTTTCAAATTGAATGATATTACAATTAATAATTATTAGAGAGCTTTTACCTTCTAGAAGCTAAAAAAATAATTTAAATATCGAGATCAACACAAATGGACGGTCAACCATCATTTGTGTCTGCTGTAGAATCTGCGTTATATATAGCTAAAGAAGGCTGATTATGCTTTACAATTGAGCTTATTGCGACTGATTCCCAACTTTTTTCAGATTACAAATTATTTTGATCTAACTTGCTTGTTGCTAACCTTTTTATCCATTTATTAACTATAGATAATGCGTGTGCACTTGTTAGGTCTTGGAGGTTCGCCCTTCCATCAAGTGGAACAAGGGAAACGCCCTGGAGTTCTTGCTGGAGTCTCTCGGTGAGTAAACATCTCGTCTCCATCAAGCACTGCAATATGGACGTGTTGAGATCGATCGATCCTACCAACTTGGCGTTGAAAATGTTTCCTTCAAAGGTTTCGCGGACAGCAGCGACGTGTTCCCGATCTACATCGGAGACGATCGAACCGACGAAGACGCGTTCAAGGTGCTGCGTGACATGGGACAAGGGGTTGGGATCCTTGTGACCAAGGTTCCGAAAGAGACCAGCGCGTCCTACTCCCTACGTGACCCTTCCGAGGTAACTAACTGTTCACATATACTACTGCACTGACTTCATCATATTCCTATTCAGTTGAGTGCTTTTACTGTTTTACAACTTTTCTTGTGTTAAAAATCAAGTGTGAGATGATTAGTTTGTCATCTCAGTTGATGCCTTTGTAGTGAGCAGTGACATTTTGCTGCTTCTTTCTGGAAAGGTTGAGTGGAGCTCCTTTTCTTTTATCTGCTATTACCAGTGCTTTGCTGCGTGACATAAAACTTGTTAAGCTGTCATTCACTCGGACTGATGGATGTGGCACAACAACAGGTGAAGGAGTTCCTGCACAAGCTGGTCAAGTCCGCCAGGACTAGATAGTTGCTGATTACAGGATCCAATCAGCAGGTAGTGAAAATCAAAGGCACGTACAAGTAACGGAGATACTGACTCAGGTAGATCGTCGAGCCAAGGGCAGCAGGTGACGACCTGATCTCAGGCCGCCTCGTCGTCGCGTCGTCCCTAGCCGCGGCAACGACAGAGACTGACAAACACAAGCGGCATCTGGAGTAATCAGATTCAGAAAGACCCGCAAGCCTCGTTCAATGCAAGGCTGGATGGAGCGATCAGGAAGTGGCCTGCAGCCCTGCATGCGTTTTGGTTGTGCTTGCTGTGCTGGCCATCTTAGCTCAGTTTTGTGGGCCTCCTCTTCTCAAGCCGAGCCGTAGACATGTACTCCTACATCATCCGAAAATCACATCGGTTACGTTTAATCAAGCTATGATGATTACTGATTATGACCGCTAACAAAATTTGCATCCATTTCTTTTATAGATCACTGGTGTGTAATGTGTAATGCATAGGCAGTGGCCCAGTCTAAACCCGCACATGCACGGCTACGACCTACGAGACCACGTCTACAAATTCGTGTCAAAACCGTAAAGTAATCTCGTCAAAAATTCATAAGCTGGGTGCCGGTCAAACTTTACTGAAGCAAATCACCCCGTTCAGCCACGATGCTATATTTTGAAGCTGCTGCCAAGACATCGAGTGAAAGTTTACGCGGTCCGATAAAAATATACTCCATATATACAAATGATAAAATATGCAAGCAGCCCGCCCCCGGTGCGGTGCACGGCCAAGGTTGCAATGCATTCAGTCATCAGTAAAACCGAGGACCACCACAAAATAATAAGGCTGCGCAGCTAAAGAATCGGCCGGCCAGCCTATGCTCTTTCGACACTACGTACTACGAGTCTACGCTAAGCAAGCGACGGATGCACTACTCGACCGCCGTATGATCACTGGTCGGCACGCATGTGGTCTCTGGTAGCTTATTGTAGCCTTGATTGAAACCGGTAGGATTGGGTCGAAAATTGTTTCAAATCGAAAATTCAAAAGTTTTACGGATTGCTACAGTAAACCAACTAGTTTTCCCGGTTTATAGACCGTTTTCTTCTGTTTTTACGATTTCAGATTTCAAAATTTGAATCTCATGGGTAAACCGACCGGTTTTACCGGTTTTGTATTCTGATTTTTTTTCAAATTTTCAAATTTTAAAATTTTTAAAACGAAAACCGATCGTCTAGGGAAACCGGACCGGACAGGTTTCATCGAAAACCGCAAAAAACAGCCGGTTTTAAACGGTTTTGTAAACCTTGGCAACAGCCCTTAAAATACTAGTGTTCGGCCATGCATGTCTTCTTTGCATCACCCTCGATCACATGAACAAGAACCACTCATTTGTTAATTACGACTACTATATATCAAAACCTGCGAAAGCAGCCATGCTTTCTCCCACAGGTTCGAGGTTAATTAAGTGGTTGGCTCTGAACTCTGAAGCAATCTTTCGCGCCCAATTAAGAACAGCCTCATGCCAGTTTCTTTTGGGCACGCAGAAAGGTAGCCGGCCATCCAGCCGGCTAGCAGCAACGCAGCATGAATGGGACGCAGTTGCACCTAAGTCTTTCCACGCACGCACGAACGGCGTGGCGGTGGAAAACAAGTGAAAAGAACGCGAACCAAAGCCCCCTCCCATCGTAGCAAGGTCCCCCCACGTACATACAGGAGGCTACGGGAGAAGAGAAGCCGATTTTTAGGTGAACCACTGCGCGTTCCGGAATCTGAGGGAGCTTGCACGTTGCACCGTGAATAAAAATTACCATGTGTACTGGATCTAGCTAGCTTTGGACGATCCACGTGACATGGATCTTTATTTGCATGTTGATTTTTTCGGTGGTCCTGATGTTTATTATACATGTAAAACATCTTTACAGGTTTGTTAATTAGACCTGGTTTTGCGCTGATGACGACGAGTAGCGCACCGGCCGGCCCCCTGCGTTTCTAGTAGTTCAAGCTGAAAGGGGCCTCGTGCGATGCTCCTGGTCCAGAGGCATTGGTGGATGCGCTTTCTGGTAGCGGGGGAACACATGTTTGCTTGCCGGGCCTATTTGGAAGTCTTCAGTTAAGTACTCATATTTTAAATGATCGGAGAAATGAAATGTTATCCTTTATTATAGTATTTAGGAATATAGGAGTAACACAAAAATGTTTACTACTGTAGGAGGCGGTCGACGGAATGGCTAAAGATGATAAAAGAGCGGATCTTTTTACAAAATTTTTAACTATTTTTTACTATTTTTAGTTTATTTTCTTCTACCGTTTTCACCCTGGCATGGCCAGGCCTGTTGTGGTCACCGCCGGCCTCTGCCAGTCTGCCTGGTTCGTCCTGCCGCATGCTCCGGCTGATCCGCTGAATCAATGCAAGCGCCGGCAGCGGCAACGAAAAGGCCGTCGCGATCGCGCGAGGTCGCCGCAGTCTGGAGTCTGGACTGCGCTGCACCCTCGCTAGCAGTACTAGTAGCTCAAAAAGTCGAGTCGAGAAACGCGCGGTCGGCGAGACCGGCTCCCGGCTGCTCCATCGGCGTCGCCCATCGGCACGTTATTCCCCGGTCGATCGCCGCCCATCTCCCCCGTCGCATTCAATGACCAACTGGTCTTCTTCCCCGGACTGCCCTGCAGGCTGCAACCGCCATTCGTGCATGCATGTGGGGGATCCTTGCCGTTTTCACCAGCCTGATAGTCTGATACTGCTGCTGCTGCTGCGAGAAAGTGTGGCCTGTGGATCCTTGCCGTTTTCAGGTACTGTACACACGGCTCTCAAATCCGTTTTGGCGCCACGCCATTGATGGCACCAGGAACTCTGTCCAGAACTCGTACCTGAACACTTCCATCGAAGCGTATACAAGCACGGTAGTTGCTGTCCGCGAGCTCGGATCCGGTATGATTTAATGTGGAAGAGGAGAGCCGCTTCAACCCGCGTGCAGCAAGAATCGCTCAAGGTTTCATCAGGCTTCTTGGTGGTCGTCGTCATCCCTTGCCCGGCGACCAGCCTCGTTCGCCGTCTGACAGACGCATGTTGCGCTCAACAAATAACTGCTGGTCCAACAGCGTGCGGGCCGGATCTGCATCGATCGACTGTGCGGTGTTCTTTCGGTTCCATCCACGCCGGCCGGTTCCATGTCTCCACCAACCAAAGTAATTACTCCCTCTGTCCCACAAAACCGTTATTTTTAGCATTCTGCTCTCGCAGTACGTAAAGAGAAGAGTTATCTCTCATAAATATACACCTTTTTATCACAGTGTGAGAACATTTCTAGTACCACTACCGAGTTACATTAATTAAACTACCGGTGATAAGCGCACACAAGCCGAAAATGAAAATCATTTTTTGACGCGTAAAGCTGCAGGCGCCAAAATTGAAATGTGCTTCAAAACAGCCTCTTATAAGAACCCACCGCAGCCAAAAATTTTCATTTACTCTATACTCCAGTTCAGGGTTTATCCTGCTATGAGTTCAATACCACAAGATGAGGGCGATGGAGGGGTCCATTGAGAAGCCGAAGGCGGCGTCCAAAGATATGATCAGATTACTCACACTTTTGATTTAAATATGGATGCCTGCTCTGAAAAAAACCAAGACCAACAAGGTAGGAGTACTAATACCATGATTACGTTACAGCAATTAGTTGATCTCCTTTAAAAAATATGAGTAAATTGCGTTTGGTCTAAACAACCTCTTCTACATTTGATTTTTTTTTATCAGATGCTGATGAAATACAAGATGAACAAATCATTTATCTTTTGATCTGAATATGCTTTCCTATGTAGAGGAAGAGCCAAACCATACAGGTGATTCCAATCTTACATGTCAATAATATTTGGTTAATTAGTTCTGAACAACGTTTTGTAATTTTTTTTCAGATGCAGATGGAACACAAGATGAACAAATCAATTATCCTTTTGATCTGAATGTAGGCTTCTATGTGGAGGAAGAGCTAAACCATGCAGGTACTTCCAATCTTACATGTTAGTAGTAACATTTAGTCGAATAGTTGGTCTTCTCAAAAACAAAAGGAACATGAAGTGGTTTTGGTGTAACAAACATGCAGGTGAAATTCAAGGAGATTCGCAGGTTCTTCAATCTTTTGATCTAAATAAACATTGCTATGAGGAACAAGAGGAAAATCATGCAGGTGCTTCAATTGCACTAAATTGAATACTCATCATTTAAGGATAGATGAAACAACTAGGCATGCAGCAGCAAAATAAAGTTGCACAATTTGTTTCATACACAGGTGAAGCATGGGGAGATGAACTCAATTTTAATGATTTTGGATACCATACAGGTGATGGTATTGAAGCCATACATCATGCTGCACAAGCACTAGAGAGTGACCTGCAAGACTGTGATGTCTACACCAGTGATATTGATATGGTGTTCGATGAGGAAGAGTTAACCAATTCAAACGAAGAAGATGAACCTGCACCTGCAAATGAGTATATAAAGTATAAAAATCTGACTGCAAAACAGAGGAAAGATGTATATGAAGCATTGCTCTCCCATAGCAACAATGGGAAGTTAAAAAGAACTTCACAACTGTGGTGGCTCAAATGTTGACTGTAAAAAGACACACTGTGCAAGCTGTATGGCGGAGAGTAAAGCGGTGCCGAGAGATTAGGTGTCAAGAATAGGTGGTTCAAAAAGGGGTTGCTCAGACGTCATTCGAACTCACTGAAGCCACTTTTGAAGGAAGAAAACATAAAAATAAGGCTGCAATTCTATCTTTCCATGTTTGATCAGCTTACTTTGCAAAATGAGCCAACACTCGTCAATATGCAAAATGATCAAGTCGGAATGAAGCAAGAGGGACTCTTGTCACTAAGTCTATCACAGTCAATAGAGACATTATGAGATCATTTTTAATTGCCAAAGTTTTACCAGCTATTAGAGCAAAATGGCCTCGAGAACTTAGAGGAAACACAATATGGATTCAATAGGATAATGCAAGAACACATGTTGCATGTATGATGAGCAATTTGTCCATGCTGCAGCTCAAACTGGGCTCGACATTCGCCTCATGAACCAGCCCCCAAATTCTTAGATATGAATGTTTTAGATCTTGGTTTTTTCCCTTCTCTTCAGTCATTGACATTTAAAAGGATTTCTAGAAATATCGATGAGCTGATAGCTAATATTCATAAGGAATATGATTATTATGATGCAGATAAACTTAATAGGGTGTTCCTCACATTACAAGGTTGTTTGATTGAGGTTATGAAGGCTGGTGGAAGCAATCAGTACAATATCCCACACATGAACAAATCAAGGCTACAACATCTAGGCATTCTTCCTAAAACCCTTAGTTGTGACCGTTAAATATATGAAAGTGTAGTTCAGTTATTAACAGCTTAGAATGCATGTTTAGCAATGGTACCACATTTTGTAAGTATAAGATCATGGCCAGAAAGAATCACATTTTGTAAGACAAGATGATGCCTGGTAGGAAAGGAATCACATTTTGTAAGTAATGATCTGTATTTTGTAAGCAACTTCATGTCTTAGAGGAACGAAATCATATTTTATAAGTACTAATATGTATTTACATCTCCAAACTGTAGTAGGTCCCTGTGTACTTTTAGAGGACCGTACAAAAGAAACAACTACTGGCTCACCACTAGTTGCAGAGTACCAGAATCTTACTACTACTACTTCATCCGCAACTTGGAGATAAACAGAACTAAATCAGATGTGCTGTTGGACACATTCAACTGGAAGATCCAGATGGAGGTAGATCAAAATAGGAAGGATGTAAAATCTTAAACATACCCATCACCGTCACACGGTGGATGTGCTCCATACCGTCACACGCAGGGGGCTGCTTGTCCTCGACGGCCACAACTTGATCTTCCTTAGCAGCGGCGGCCTCCTCCTTCACAGCGACGACCTGCAACTCCTTGGTGGCACCTTGCGCGTCCCCTGTGGCGGTGGATTGCGCCTTCATCACGATGTCTGATTGCTCCGCACCTACGGCTATGACCTGCTTGTGCTGCCTGATGACGACCTTTACCTTCCGGCTCGTGTTCTTGACTTCATCTTCCTCCTCTGAGTCAAGAACATAGGGATTGTCATGCTCGTCGAAGCGCACATGGAGCCAGCGGTCAGTGCCACGGATCCAGCCGCGGCCGCCTCCAATCCGAACAGTGCAGAAAGTCCGCTTTTGGATCCCGCCGTCCCGGGCTCCCAACCTGCTGCCGCTACGCCCTGTAGCATCGGCCTGACCTAAAAATCCATCGCCCCTGCCTCCGTGTTCCGTGGATGGGGAGAAGGTAGTGAAAGATGCTGCGCTTTTTTTTTACGGAGTAAAGATGGATGAGAGTGGTGGTGGCTGGTGGGACTTGGGCCTTGGGCCTGTTCGGTAGCCAGTGCTGCGGCCGCAGCGGTTGGCTCCTGCTGCAAAAAAAACCGTTGCGATCTACTGTAGATACTATTAGCTATAGTAAACAGCGCCGCGGTTAACTCACGAACCGAACACAGCCCTTTACTCCACACTGTCGGCATAGGAGGCTGGTAGCTTGTGACGTGACATGAGTAGGTTCTATGATCTAAAAATAGAGATTTTGTGGGACAAATTGATTCATCTAGGAGTAGAGTTTTTGTGGGATGGAGGGAGTACGTACGATCGCATGCAGATGTCTTTCAATCGAATAGGCCTCTGGATCGATTATATAGCATCACGCAGAAGGAAATTTTATAGGAATCGGATCCTATATAGTCAATCATGACGTCTCCTAACTGTTGGATCTCCATATAGCATCATGCACATATGAGATTGGGAAAGTTTTCCCTTTTCTCTTTTCTCCCTGCCATATCTGTCACAGATATAAGCAGATCGAAGCCCAAAGCAAGGCCTGTCCAGGTTCATATAGACCATCCATAAGCTTAACGGTTCTAGACTATTACTACTAATTAATTAACAAAAAGGTAAAAAAAAAATATGCTTGCACTGTAGCTCTTCATCTTCCATATATGTCCTAGAGCTAGCAAGCTACTACTCCATCGATCTAGCTACTCGGTGAAGCGCTAGTTCTTGGGCGCGACGTCGCGCTTGAAGTACTCCACCAGCTTGTTGAGGAACTCCTTCACCTGTTTTTTGCAAACAAAGCACGACGATCGATCAGTGCTCTCCGATCGATATATTGTATATATATATAGATGGAAGTAAAGCAGCAGATGCGTGGGTTTGTTCTTACCTCCGCTGGGTCGCGCACCGAGTTGGACGCCGC
>BCLF01000001.1:1362781-1431066 GCA_001602275.1 Zoysia japonica | reverse complement strand
GTTAGGGAAAGAATCGATGAGAATCTCACTCATACTTCCAAACTACTAGTACTACCAACTACTGAAAAATGGAAGCTAGTGCTCACCTTTCTGCCATGGGTGAGCTTGAGGTCCGGATATTCCTTGAGCACCGACATGACTTCCTTGTTCAGGGATTCCCATTCCTGCCGACATTAGCCAACAAGACGGCATTACTTCTTCAGCTGCGACGCAAAGAAACAAGACGACTGCAACAAACAGCGATCGATCGAGAGATCACCTCCTCTTGGACGCAGCGGAAGTGGACGGAGAGGCAGAACTTGTTGTGCTCCACCTTGGCGCCGGCGATCGGCTCCATCTTGGCCGTCAGCGTGCGGTACACCTGCACCAGCATCAGGCGTAGTTATTAGCTGACTTGGCTGCACGCTGCAACTAACCGAGCTAGTGCCGATCGAGGAGCTGGACACGCAGCTGGTGCCGTGCATGGCGGAAACCACGCACAGCGAAGTAGGAGTACGTTTCACGCGGCAGGTAGACGACGAGAGGACAGGCGCGGCTGCTTAGTTATTACCTCTTCGATGACGGGCAAGAACTCGCTCCCGGCCTCGTAATGAACTGCTTCGGCCTGCGTGATCAAGGTAACGGAAGAACTAATCAGATTCGTGTCACAGTCATGCTGAGAGAGAGAGAGAGAGAGAGAGAGAGAGGAACATGAACCTGGTCCTTGGTGGATTGCGCAGTGGGTCCAATGATGTCCATGCCATGACTCCCGGCGTAGTACAGCTCCTTAAGCTGCACGAAGTCGAACACCTACAAATTGCACCAAACATGGCCATGGCCATCAATTCCTGATCAGCAGCAGTCCTCCACTGCCAGGACGCTACGATACAAAAACAAATGGCATGCGGATCGAAGCTAGCAGAACGGAAAGGCAGGAGGAGTTAAAGGGGAGGCAACCAAACAAATCAGTGCAAGTGAAAACGGGCGTGCCCCTACTGAGTCTGACTCGGCACCACCTGTGCATTCCAAGCACACAGCAGCTTGCCGTTCCCGTGCACCGGCCTTGCCTGCGCGTCTAGGTTCACGCACAGGCGCACGCAGCCATGGCGCCGTCGCCGTGCATGTGGACGCCGCCGGTGCCGGTGGCTTTGGTCGTCCCCCGAGTGATGCGTGAATAGAATCTCGGTGGCTACGATTTTTATCTACTAGATGCCAACAGTAGAAAAAGGAAACCTGGAAGATTCTTTACAGTGTTGTCTGTGTTTTAGTAGGAGAACATGCGAGGCAGGGCCCCCACACGACAAGAAAAAGCACAGCTTTTTTAAATCGTAGTACTCGTATGACTAAAGGAGCTTGTTGCTAGCAAGAATGGAAGTGGAGGGAGTTCTTGAGGGAGTGGAATAACGGTACCTTGTCCCTGCCCCTTCCGGTGACAATCGCGGTGGGGAAGAGCTCGGCCACGCCACGCACCGCGTCCCTCATCTGCGGAGGCAGTCACGAACGGCGTGGGTTAGTGGCGGCGACGGCGGCAGAACAGAGCTCGCCCTGTTTCCCAGAGGGCGCGGGAAAAGAAGCGGAAGCGGACAGAGAAGGGAGAGAATCGCTGACCTCCTCGGACATGACGGCGCGGTCGGGGTCCGCGACGATCGGCGACAGGGTGCCGTCGTAGTCCAGGAACATCACGATCTGCTTCCCGTTCGCAGCCGCGAGCACCGACTCGAACCACGTCAATGCCGACGGGAGATTCTCCTGCGCACCGTCGGGGTTAGACACGGATTCGATCGGTTTCGGTACCTGAATCTTGGAGCTATTTGCCGGGGCATGTATACACACGTACCATCCAGTCGCCGTGCTCGCCCTCGGCTGCGCGGCGCGGCGAGGAGGACTTCATGGACTCGACCCAGGAGTCGCCGATGACGACCCCAGTGCCGGCCTGCTTCTTGCAGTCGCGGGCGGTGGTGACCTTCTGCGGCGGGAACGACGAAAAACGGCGCCCCGCCTGCGCCGGAGCAGCCACCACGGCAGCGACAGCGTCGTCGGCGACGAAAGGGGCGTTCTTCGTCATGATGGCTCGGGCAGCGAGGTGGAACAAGTGCTAGCAGTCGAAGAGGGAGAGCTAGGAACACGCACTGTGGAGCGGACGGCAGGTGGAGTGCACGAGCAGGTGCTGTCTGGTCCGTGGCTGCGATGGTTTTTAAAGGAGGGAATGGTTTTGTGGCTGGGGGGAATGTGGGGAGGGGTATATATAGGCAGAGGAGAGAAAAAAATCTGTGTTGGTTGGCATTATGAGTTGTTGAGAAAAGTGCTACAGTAAAATGGAAGTATATCTCCCTCAATTTGTTTCTACTGTTAGATTAAGATGTAGAGATCGCTCCGACACGTTGGCGATACCGCGTGATGGTAGAAGATGTCCCCTGTGGCTGTCTTGTACATGCCGACACACAATGTCTGTCGGTGTGAGACTGTCGTGGCGTAGTGAACTGGTGAATTACGTTGCAATGACAAGTGTCACGGTGGCGTAGCGACCCGGCGGTGTACAGTTGCAACGACAAGTGTCACGGTGGCGTAGCGACCCGGCGGTGTACAGCTACAATGACAAGTGTCACGGTGGCATAGCGACCCGGCGGTGTACAGCTGCAATGACAAGTGTCACGGTGGCGTAGTGACCCGGCGGTGTACAGTTGCATTGACAAGAGTCATGAATTCATGGTTTCTAAAGTTGACTAGTTTTGTCGTGTTGTAAGCTACTGGTGAATTGTACTTACAATGACAAGTGTGGCGGTTTTTCTTGTACGTTAATTAATTTGGTCGTGTCATAAGCTACTGGTGAATTATACTTGCAATGACAAGTGTAGCGGTTTTTTCTTTTGTAAGTTAGCAAATTTGATCATAGCGTAAATTTCTTATGGTTGACACACTTGGAACGATAAGTGTTGCGGTTTCTTGTGTGTTGGCCACACAGGTGGTTAAGGATTACTATGAAACTCAATATTCACATTTTTGGCAGAGGTATCAGCAAAAAAAAAAAGACTGGTATATTATTAAAGTCGAATTAATTTTATTGTTGGGGAAATCGAATAAGTTTGCACAAATTGATTGGAACATTAACATAAGAGAACATTGCTGGAGTTCCACTACTTCAATGCACTCGGTGGTTCATCACCCAACAACTACCCATGGACGTGATTCTGTGAACAAAAGACAGTCACAAAGAAACTGCTGCAGATGATACATGCACGGAGCCAAATTCAGGAGACGTCGAGCATTACCTGGCAGTACATTCCAAATGGTCACTAACCAAATGCAGCAAGTGGCAGTACCAGTACCGCGCTGATTTACTGTACTACACCCCTACACGCATCTGTACTAACCCCTTCGAAATGTCCAGGTGCACGCACGCTTGGCCGCGCGCGGACACAAGCTCGGCAAACTGTGTGCGATCGGTTTGCCGCTCGCGGACTGCGAAGACGAGCGTGTCCGCATGGAGCGACACGGGTGCGGCATGGAGCGCGACGGACGCACGGACTGCGCGGCGCGGACTTTCATCCATGATCCGGCCGTGTATCCCGTTTCCTGCTTGCCGATTGTCGCGGCTTGATCTTTGGAGTCTATGGGCTGCAAAAGCTAGTGTCCTGCTCAGGTATACAAGACACTAGCAAAAGTCATCGATCATGTTACAATTTTGGAAAAAGGGTTAAATAATGAGGTAAAGTGCTAGTACTATTGCTTTTTCCTGAAAGCAACACTACATATATATGTTCTTTCTTTTTGGTAATTTGTAAGCAGAAGAAAAATAAAAGCTAATACGTCTAATATGTGAAAAAGGCAGAAGTTTCATGAGCAATATACGTACAAAAATGCAAAAAGGATAACACAATTCAACCTGAAGAGAAATCGGCATGATTTCTTCCTATTTCTGTAAGAATATGGTAGTATATGTTATTATACACCGTACTTACCTGTATACCCCATCCTCCACTTTGTGTAATTAATTGAAAATATTGGTCTCAGTGTTGCATATGCATGATACTGTCTTCATCATGACTGAAGACCCATAATATATGACAAAGTATATATCCATTTTCAGGCCCCTTGACTCGGTTATGTAGTTAGGGGAGACCAGTTCGCTCGATTCTGTCGGCGCTATAGGTTTGTTAACTGGGTGTAGACTGGATGACTTTCAGGGTTCATGATCGACCTAACTAATTAAACTACACTTAACTGATAACAGATGCTCTTGAGATGTATAACCAATTCTGAACCTCACCTACTCGATCACACGCCTCTTAGCTAGGTGACGTAGATTAATAACTTAGAAGAAAGCCAAGACACATGAACACATACAAATAAAGCACTGATCACACCCTTCGTTCTCGGCATGCAATGATATATAGATGCAGGCATGCAGCTATAGCAAGTACGGTTCTGCCGTGCGCAAACAATATCTAATTGCCGCGCATGGCGTGGAGACGCGTTCGCCGCACGGAAAACAAGCGGTGGCCAGGCCGTGGACGTACGCTTTCTTCTCCGGCCCCTAAACGCGCGAGAGATTCTGGATCATGCTGTGCTGCGCGTGCTTGCATGGCTACACCAAAGGTATGAAAACGTGAGGCAAGCTCGCTCGTGCTAGTAGCTTTTAGACGTAAACTAATAAAGATCTCTCTCTCTCTCTCTCTCTCTCTCTCTCTCTCTCTCTCTCTCTCTCTCTCCGTCTGTCTGTCTGTCTGTCAGAGCAAAAGCTTGATCAATCTGAGAGCACGGAGAGAGAGCAAAAGCTTGCTCACAATCTTTTACGACGGTCAAGGACCTCGCGTGCTAGTGCTTCACTAGAAGAACGCCATGTATGCCTGTGTCTATGTCGAGACTAGACCAGGGCAGCACATGGCAAGGCATGCACGAGCAAGACGCATGCATCGTCGAAAGGCGAAATGTAATCTGGTAGCTAGCTCGCCGTCAGTGAATGGACTGGAAACTGGAAGCATGTTGTCGTCGTCGTCATCGCAGGCTAGCAGCAACTTTGCACGTTCACATGCCAAGGAACGAACGGGATTAGCAACATTGGTTAATTGGGCACCGATAATGGAGCCAAGGTTTCTCCGATATGATCAGCGCGCCGTCCATTAATTTGAGCTACCTAATGATCATCCAACAACGGCACGATGTAAAGCCAAATAAATTGTGTTTTTCCCTGAGGTGAGGCGTACGTGCTTTGAAAGCGAAGTCCAGATCGATCACCCTGCAAAAAATTCTGAAAACAATGCAAGTTGCAAGCACTTTGCATTTTTTTTAAGTACTATAACGGGACGGGGACACGCACTCACCTGCCACGCCACACAACGCGCCGTCCCTCTCGCGGTCTCTGAAAAGTACTTCTTCCATGCAGGGGTGGCTCACCATGAGGGCGACGGCCTAGGTCCAAGATAAAAAGGGGTCTAAAAAGTTTTATGCACATTACTCTATATAGATATAGTCAACGACTATAAAAAATAGGTTTTTAAAATGCATAAATTTTATACAGTAAGAATTATACAAAAATTTTATAGAATTTAATTTAATTTCAGAAGAAAAATATAAAATTTAAAAAATTGTTTTAAAGAGGTTAGAAGTCTAATTTGACGCGGAGACGAGCTGCCAACATATTACGTACATCCTATCTTTTTTACTTTTCTTAATTTCTGTGCACACATCCAAATGAGTTATAAATTAGAACAAAGGGAGTATCTTGAGTTAGTTATCAAAAATAAAATATATATGTTACTACATCTTTCTTATTGTATACACATATTATCTGAGTATACATTTTAGACAATTTCAGAAGCCCTAAAAGCGGCTGCAGCTGCGACTGTGGCAACACCGCAGCAGTCTCCCTCACTTGTGCTACAGTAGTAAAGTATTAAACGGCTGCTGCAGCATCTACTGATCTGAACACACCTTAAGGAAGGGCCCAATCACCAAGTTCGCCTTAGAGCCTTGGAAAATGTAGAGCCGGCACTGCTTCCATGAGACTTTGGGTAGCGTATCGATCATCAGCTAGGAAGAGACAGGGCACTGGCCAGCAATACAACAAGCGATATCTGTCATGCGCGGTCCACACAGCGACGACTCTGACTGATCATCCAAGTGATTGTCTTTTTATTATTTTGAAGGTTGCTTACCATTTCTAATCGTCCATATGTTGATTTGATTATGTACTGTCGAATATACAACTGCATGCCCTTTACAAGCTTGAAAACTCATCTGGTCAGAAACCAGCAGCAGCTACCAGCTCCGGTGGCCGGCCAGGCCAGGACTTGGCGACAAAGCCTTGGTGGCTAACTGAGGTGCCTGCCCGGCCAGTGCCCACTTGACCACACTACACGAGCCCCCATTGTTTAAGGATCCCGGAAAGAAGGATCATATGCCTCTCCAAGGTGCTCGCTTGACTAGCTGCGAGGCGCTCGAGGCACGAATATTCTCGTGTCCCTGCATGGATACAAGGAGAAACATTCCCTCCCTCCCTGCAGCTTGCATGCATGTGAGGTGGTCACCCCAACAGATCGATCCTTCGTGTCTGCAGTGTGTCTGTGTATAAAGATCACATTGCACTGCTGTAGATTAGTATATGTGGTTTCTCGTTTGTACCCTTGATCGCCAAATGAGAGTAAATATATATGGTGGTCCGGCCGGCTTTGCTGTCGGTTTAAACTTTGGAACGGGAGCATGAAGTAAACAGCTGCGCGAGTACACAGTATCAAGGGATGAAATCCATCGGACGCCAAAGCAAGACTAGCTAGGTGGGGACTGATGAGGGCAGTAAGCTAGCTGGGTGGACACCCAACGTTTGCAGCACAAAACGTGCATCGTAAGTGCATCAGAAGCAAGCACATGCTGCACCTGCACGGCCGTCGCGCCGATCTCACTTCTCAGCATGTGAACGTGCTCCAAAAAGAAAGCGCGCAGCATCCTCGAGCGCATGGACGAACCGTCATATCACCGGCCGTTCAACGCCGAGTAGTACGTACGTCGTACTACTACCTATACACCGACACGTCGCCGCCGGCGCCGCGCGGCGGGGCGCCATACCCTCCTGGCCGCTCCCCCGCCTGCGTCGATCGGCGGTCGAGGACGAGGCGAGCTATGGCCAAGCGGCACGCCGCCCGGCGCCGCGCGTGAGAACGTGCACATGCGCAGCGTACTCACTGGGCCAGCTACTCGCTATACTCACTTCCTAACAGTGCCTCTGCGCGCGCGGCGGCGTAGGCGCCCATGCGGCCGTGCTCCCCACGACCGTTTTCTGGCCGGCCGCTGTGGAGTGCGGACGGCGACGGGCCCACGACTCACCGGCGTCACCGCTGCTTCGTTCTACGGCCAGTCAACCTGTCGTACCTCATTTCTGCAATATATTGTGCACCATATATCAATCTATGTATCAGTAACTGATACGCACATCAGAATGTATATTAAAAAGCATACTTCAGATAACGAAATATATCTGAAACTCGACCTTTAGCGACAACACGATGTGAATTAAAGCATCTACAATAGTTAGTCAGCTAGAGACAAAGCAAACAGCGAAAACAAGATCCAACTTCACAAGCAACTTGGGAAATAGGATCAAAACCCAGCACGTCATCGTCTTCTACGAATCTTTCTCTGACTAAAACCACGAATGCAAACAGGTGAGTACATAAAGTACTCAACAAGTCCTAACACTATGCATAGGTATACTTGTAGATGCATGTCTGGCTATAGCAAAAATAATGCACTGTGGCTCCTTTGCAAAAATCTATTTTTAGCAGAGTTTACTAGAGAAGGTTGATAAACCAAGAGATCAAAATATTTGTTTGTCATATTTTAGTTGGTGGACCTCCATGAAATCCTAAACGATAAACTGTGGTTAAACGGTGACCCACCGTTTAATTTTTTTTTCCATTTAAACAGCTGTTTAAACCGGTTTAATCAAGCTCAAAACAGGATTAAACGGTTTAAATGGCTTAAACGGCCTAAACGGGCACCCTCCGTTTACAATTTAAACGGGTTTAAACACCCGTTTAAAACTGTTTAGAAAAACAAGGGTGGACCTATAGGAGAATAAACCTTTCCCGCCAGTTGCCAAGTTTTAACTGGAAGGACCTCTGATACCCAAACCAGACATTTTCCAAAACACGAGCAACTACACCCACTCACACCATCAAAGAAGTATATGAGACTAATCATTGTGAGCTCAGACAATATTGTGTCACAACCAGTGACAACGGACATTTTAGAAAGATTTTACACTCTACAAAGGTTGTACACTGTACCCACAGCCTATACACTCTCTGCAGGAGAGTAACATGATGCTAGTCCCACCTTATCCACCCCCCCATGCCCACCTCGAAAAAATCACCAAAGGCTGAAACAGAAGTACTTCACATAGCTCTTTTTGAGTTCTCGGGTACTTCATTTTCCTCTGATGACTCAGATACGCTAAACTGAGGTACTTCTTTTTCCTCGGAGTCGGACTCTCTCGAGTACATTCCTCCCTGAGTGCCCACCCTTGATGCTCGATGCCTTACTGGCCGCCTAGTGTAGCATACGGTAGGTACCAATAAGTTAGGGTAAGTCTCGCCCATGACAAGTTCTATGGTTGCACGAAATCACTATGTTGAGGTTCGATAAACCGGTCTTTATGCGGTTAGGGCGAGCGCTTGTCCACGGCAGGTGGACTAGACCGAAGCTTATCACATAGCACCAAATCACCACATAGAAGCCTCGCCCGCAAACCAGAAGTTACCCACCTCCACTTAACACATGTTGCTCTATCACCCACCCATTTTATTTTACTCACACCACCAAGTACACATTTACATATTTTTATAAAATACTGGTGTATGGTGTGGTGATGTGTGGCATCACAATAGAGTCTTAAGCAATCTATTATCAAGGCAACTTTTCGGTCATTAAAAATATTTAATAACAGAATTCCTATAGATAACAAGGGGTGTCATTGACCGGGTAACAAGATGGTATTTAATATTAATGAGAGCAAGTAACTGACATTAATATAAATACCTAATAAGTAGGATCAATACTACTCAATGCTTAAATTCACAGAAAACACTTGCAAGCATTCATACCATATGTGTGTGAAATAAATCATAGGATTAATATGATCAAGGTGGTTAGAGCTTGCCTGAAAATCCTTAATCTTTAGAGGTCAAAATCTTCGGGCTTCTCTTTGTGTGTCAGTCTGTCTGGCTCTTCTTGAAATCCGGCTCTTCTTCGAGCTCAACATTGTCTATACGATAGAATACGCCTAATAAAATTACCATAAAAGAAATAAAAGCTCGAAAAGAACCGATAAGATCTAATTAACTTCGAATAAGAACCAAATAATCTCCACGAGAAAAACTAAGGATGAAGTCATGCATGATGCGACGACTATCTCAATGCAATGCTCATTAATCTATGTGTATCTTAGTGTTATTCATTATGAGTTAGTTCTTGATTAACTATTTATTTAGCTATTTCATCCTAGTGCATATGCGGCTACATGAGTAATTAAGTGTGGCTATGCATTGTTTAATTATACTAGGACTTTGCATGAGTACAAGTTTATATTATAATTTGCTTAAAGTACTACTAGGTTCAACGTGTCATTTTATGGATAACCACAACTTAGCAATAATTACTAAAGATTAGTGGTTAATTAGTTATTAAGTTTATTTTAAACAATGTTTATGTGACTGCTTTATTAAATCATGTGTGTGTATGCATTATCAAGCATCTAAAGCATAGATGTGTTTATGTGATTATATGCTAATACAATGCATGTGCTATGAGCATGCAAGGTGGGTGACGTGTTATGTTACGCATTATCTTGTCTTATCGATATTTACTAAAGAACAAGACTAACTAGTTAGTTTATTTAAGTTGCGTTACATGATTGTGGTAGTAAGCCATATGTATGCATGCATTATCTAGTGCCTAACGTGAATATATATACTTATGTAACATGCACTAAAAATGTGACTAGCAAATGACATGTCATTTCGTGCATCATTTCATGTGCCATTCTATTTACTATTATATGCCAACAATTAATTACTAGTTAGTATTGTAAGATATTTTTATTAGTTTATATTAATTAAATGAATACACAGAGACTACTTAATTTCTTAATATGTAGTTTTATAATTTATTACTAAGAGTATCACGTGGCACATGCATTAATGTATGCTAATACAAAGTGAGATTTGCACTAATCATATTATTAATCTGTGTTTAATATGACTATATGAAGTGCACTACTTAAAAACAAATAACAGTGAATAAAGAACTAAAAAGCAATTAATCAAATGAACTCTGTTGAAACTCGAATATGGAAAAGGAGGGTAACATTAACAGGTGATGATTGGGTTTGATTTTAGTGGAGTGGGCGTGGGATTTTCGATGGTAGAATGATTGGCTGTGGATTTATCGGTGTCGAGAAGTATTTATCGGGTGCTATGGGTTTATAAATTAAACTATAGAAAATATGAGGGGTTTTAAGATGTGAAACTGATTTTATAAAATAGCTCACTGGATCGCGTGAGCGCAAGAATCACCGAAATCGGGATTACGGGTGAAAAGATATGGTATTTACAGTGCGTAGAGGGCTTTAAGGACCTAGTTGTAATTATTAGAAAGTAGCTAGGGGCTTTTTATAATTACCAGAGTTGTCAGGGACCTATATGTAATTGTGCAAAAGTTCAGGGTGCTAGGTGTAAATATTTAAGACTGCATTGTAATTAAAGAAAAGGTTAGTGGTGTATTTGTAAAATTGCTAGGCTTAAAATATAATTTTACAGGACAGCAGGGGCTTAGGTGCAAAGAGATATTTTCCCAGAATTTACATAATTATTTTTGTACTGGAAAAGGGCTTCGAAATATATTTTTGTGTGCACTAAGCCGGGTGTACCTAGTGTTTTTCTATATTAGGCTGACAGGTGGGGCCGTGGGGTTTTCTTTTATATTTGTTTATATAATTATGCCGGTTCAATCGGCCTTGATTCAAAAGTGAGTGGCTCGGATTCTGAGGTGACGTGGAATCATGTGGGCCGTTGGATTCGTGGCTAATGGCTAGGATTTATAGGCCACGTGGCATAACCTGGGATGTCAGATCTGCACCGGACGGCTCGGATTTAAAATATTTCAAAGTTACGCTCGATCTAATCTGGCCCGTTTGTTTGAAATCGGACGGTGATGATTTAAAGAAATGAGTGATCTAATCTGGTGTGTTTGTTTGGGATCCAATGGTGGAGGTGGAGGTGGAGCTTGGAGGGCTTGGCCGGCCTGGGCGGCGGCGCCATGGTCGGAAACGGCCGAAGCACGGGAAAAGCTCGCCGCGGTGCTTTAAAGTCAATGGAAACGTGACAGATCGGGGGAGGACTCACTGTGAGACCCCCCCAGTCAGAAAGGAGCGTCTATGTGCCACCTGTACCATTCTCTGGATCCGTAGCTGGTACACACATTCAGAACAAAGTAGTATTTATTACACGTACTTTATTACATTGCACTACTCAACCTAAGAGGTTCGGCAAACAAGTCTAGAGTACAAGCATGAGTCGCACAGCGACTCTGGACAAACGACACTTAGTCTATACACACATCACAGGCAACTTGACAGCGGATGAGACTTCTACTCTTCGTAGTCAGCACCTTCTTCGTCATCCTCATCTTCTGAGCAAAAGTAGCAACAACAGAAGGAGTGAGTACAAAGGTACTCAGCAAGTCCCAACAAGAAGTTGGTAAGGGGTTTCGCCGTAGCGAAGCAAGGAAAGCTTGACGGTAAATTTTTGCGGAAAGCATGTTTTCATGCCGGCTCCCTATTAGAAGAGAATTTAAAGAAGAGAGAAAAGCATTTGCTATATTTTAGTAGAGTGGACCTAGGAAAGGTTTTCACTCCTCTCCACAGTTCCCAAGTTTTATATTGGGCGTAAGCACTCTCGTGCCGGCCCTAGGCACACAGCCACGCAATCCCAAAACACGGGTAGCTACACCCACTCACGCATCAAGGCAATGAATAAAGTCTAATCGTAGGGCGCCCGAACAGTAGCATGTCAAGACCATGACAACGGCCTATCCGGAAGGATTTTTAACTCTGCAGAGGTTGTACACTGTACCCACAGGTTACGCTACTCCTGTTCATTAGAGTTACATAACGCCTATCCTACATCTACGCAGTTTTTCACAGATTCCACCCAAGGTGCAAACAGGGGCCATCCCTCGGAGTTTTCCAGGTCGTCGATGACGCGTCGGTACATTCCCGGAGCCAGGTCGTGAATATCCACCGCATTCACGCCTTTTCCTGGTCCCCTCCAATCTCGAGTATTACCAAACCAGGGGCTATATCCGTGGGCTTACGCTTCCATGACGTGAGCAATTACCGTCGAAGGCCAGGCAGCGAGTCATCTCACGCCCTTCTCATGTTCCCTTATGTCTTCACTACCGACCCCCCAGTGGTTCGATGTGGAAAGAATACGTAGAGAGAATAAGTCCTGCCCAAAAAGTACAGATTCTGTGGTTGCACAGGAATTACCAAGTCGAGGGCTAACGAACCGGTCCTTATATGGCAGGAGTGGCGGTCTCGTCCACGGCAGGTGGACCACAGCGAAGCCTGCACACCTATCACCATCACCTCAGGTGAGCCCCACCCCACGGCCAGAAACATCCCCTCTTCACCTAGCACCAGTTGTTCTAATCCCATCCCTTTTGTTGATACTCACACCACCAAACTCTTTTAACTCATTTTGCAAATTAATGGTAAATGGTGTGACGGTGTAGAGCACCGCAGATGGAGTCCTAAGCAGTTCTAGTAACAAGGTAGTATCTGTTCCGTAAAACTAACTAGGAACGGAATTCCTATAGTTATCAAGGACACGTCGGTAATGGTTTCCAAGGAAAATATCTATATTTATACAGCAAGTTACTGGCATAAATATAAATACCTAAAATCAAATAGGTATTAAACTGCACAATGTTTAACACATTCCAAAGTAGGCTAGCATCGCTGTCTATCGGCGCGGTAAATAAAACATGGGTTCAATGGGCTTAAGATGGGTTAGGACTTGCCTTCAGTCGCTTCTTCGAGGTCCGCTTCAGGCTCGGGTTCTTTAGGCTCTTCGGGCTTTTGGGCGGCTTCAACTTCTTCTTGTTCTGTTACAAGCGATAGTTACAAAAAGACCACCAAAGAACAACTAAGCAACTAGGAAAAGAAACAAACACCAAACAAGTTATGGAGTTTGAATTGGCTAGGATGGTAGGGCTCATAATGTGGGTTCCAATGGTATATTGGTTGTGATGATCGAAGTTAAGATGTGGCGGTAAAGTTAGCGGCAATGTGCTATGACGGACTCAGGTGCCTGAAATCGGGGATTTTCCTGTGGACCCGTGGGTTGTGGTGAAAGTTCGAGGTTTCCGTGGACACGTGAAAGTTCGGGGTTTCCATGGACACGTGAAAGTTCGGGGTTTCCGTGGACACGGGAAAGTTCAGGATTTTCGTGAACACGGGAAGGTTCGGGGTTTTCGTGGACACGGGAAAGTTCGTGGTTTCCGTGGACACAGGAAAGTTCGGGGTTCGAACGGGTCGGTCGCGCTCCCGGCGACACCGTACGCGCTCCCGACTTCGGTCCGCGTTCCCAGCACCTTGGCCGCAAGTCTCGAGGCAAAAACTAGCGTCCCGGAATCCTTGGGTTGAACTCTACGCAACGGTGGGGTTGGGTTTAGCATTCGGCTACTGCCGGAGCGGGAACACAGCGTGCCAGTGCGCGCTCCGGATGCGCTCTGGACGTGCTCTGGGTGCGCAGGTTCGCGCGTACGTTCCCGGTAGCACGGTGCTCCGTTTGGTGCGAAATTTGGTGTGCACCTTCTCTATACCCAGGAACACACTGTGACGTGTGTGGTTTCACCAGCTGGCTTGGGAACGACGGCTGGCGGCATGTGGGTGGCGGAGCACGGCGGTGACTCAAGTGGATCGGCCAAACGGCGCTACGGCTACCCATCTCTCGGGCTTGGTTAGCTTCCTAGGGGGCTTGTAGGGATACCAGTGCGAGGAATTGAAAGATGGCGGCCGGGAAGGAGGTGTTCACCGGGAAGGGGTGGCGGCGGCCGGTTTCAGAGGAGAGGGCGAAATTGGTGGCGGAGGAGGTATTTTTCCGATGGCAAGAGAGCTGTGGGGGTACGCTGGGGTGCGGTGGAGCGATGGAGACGCGCGAGCGCAGGGGGAAGGTCTTTTATGGCCGGTGGAAGGTGTTGGCGTATCCACGCCGGGAGCTCGATCGTGCGGGGATTTTGTCGGCTTCCCGAGCGCTCCACGGCTGCGTGGCGTCGTTGCTTCGGTGGCTAGGGTCAGCGGTGCCAGTGCGGCCTCCACGCTTGTCGGCAGGGCGGCACGTCGGCGTCCGGTCTTCAAAGCGTGACGACAAGGGCCACCGCTTCTCCCGGGCGTCAACGCCGTCACCCTCGTGTGCGCAGCACAGCGGGGTTAGGTTGACGGTGACGAGCAACGTCGTCGTTGCTCTCCTTGACGCGGGGACGCCGGCGCGGCCGGGTGGAGCTGGCCCGCCCTGTCGGCCAGTGCGCGCGGCGCTCTGTGCCAAGGAGGAAGACGACAGGGGGGGGAAAACGCAGTTGGGCCAGAGGGAGAGAGAGAGCGGGATGCAGGCCGGGCCGGAGGAGAGAAAAAGGAAAGGAAGTGGGCCGGCCTGGGAAAAGAATTTTCGGCCCACTAGCAAATTTCGGATTTCCCTCTTTCCTATTCTATGTGAATTCTAAATTGAACTTAGAGCTAAAGACTTTTGGGGATATCCAAACTCCAAAAAAAAAGAAAAAGAAATTCAAACACCGGTCAAACTCCAAGTTTTAAGTTTTCGAAATTTTGAATTTTATTAAGCTATTTCAAGCTTTAGTTCCTTTTAAAGGAAAGTTTAAAATTTGGCCTAAACTAGGTTTGTCAAAGCAAGAAGGATTTTTAAAACCCCATTTTTTTTTCAACTTAACTTGAGGTTTGGGATGTGACACTCACCTCAGGAGGTTCTCGTCGACGAGAGTATTGCACGGAGGCGGCCAACGGCGACGAGGTCCGAGCGGCGGTGGCGCACGGCGTGAGGGCAGCAAAGGCTACTGGGCTCATATGGAGGTGGTCGGAGAGCAAGAGGACGATGCGGTGAAGCTTCTGGGCTGCTCGAAAAGTCCGGGATTGCTCCCAATTGTGCCGACGATGGAGAGGACCTGTGCTAGGCGGCGGCGCTAAGCGGGGAGCTCCGAAGGTGAGTAAAAGGAGGAATTTCTGTGGGGGAAAGAGAGAGGAGAAAGGGGCGCGCCAGGAATTTGGTTCGGGTGCCATTTTTATAGCCGGGGATGGTCGGCATTGCGTTGAAGACAGGCGGCGGCCGGTGCGCTCAGACTTTAAGTGGTCGGGACACGTGAAGGCAGCGCGGTGAGCGCGTTCGGGGCCGGGAGAGTAATGGCGGAGGCGGCCGGTCGTGGGAGCAGCACGTAGCACTGTCGGGGCAGTGGAGCGCCGTGACGGGCACCGGTCGGACAGGTGGCGGCACGGCGTTGAGTTGCCGTGGGGACGGGGGCGGCGCACGTCGAGGTGTCGAGGAGGTGCGGGAACGTCGGCGTCGCGCATGAGCACTAGCCGAGACAGGCGGCAGCGCACGTTGCGGCTGCCGGGGATGCGCGGCTGTAGCGGGTTCTCGTTCCAGCTTTCCCTAGATCTACGCCGGGTTGAGCGCCGGTTGGCTGCGATCGGCTTGACGGGGGCTCGCTAAGCCCTTCTCCGATCATCCATGCCTTCATGTGCATCCCTTGAGGCGTAGATCTATGTTGGTCCCAAGTCAACCCCTCCTTGCTCAGGATGCCGCCGTCGGAACCGAGCGAGGCGATGCGTACGGCACGCAACCTCTTGTTCAGCTCGGGCACACCGGCGAGGGCTGATTCAGAAATTTTGAGAATTTTGGGAGTTTGAAATGTTGTTGTAATTTCGAGCTATACAGGCTGTCGGGTCTTAATGGGCTGTACAAGCTGTCGAGCCTCGTGGGCCGGCACGGCACGGTTAAATAATAACGTGCCGGGGTGCGGGCCACCGCCTGAGCACGATGGGCGGCACGGCACGGCCCATTTAACATTTAGTGCCGGCCAGCCCGAAATAGTTCGGGCCAGGCTTTTTTGTGTTTCGACTGGGCCGTGCTGGGCGGCCCGTTTGAACATCTATAGCACCAGCGTGACAACTTCAGTTGCGTGGACCAGGAGAGACCCAACAACTTTTGACCGGGACGAGATCACAGCCGGGCCGAAACAATCCCACTTCAGCTCCCACCGCAGCCCGTGTGCCCTCGCTTGCTCTCATTGCGGCCCCGCCCGTCCCCAGCGAAGCAGGTAACGTGCGGCCCATGCTGCAGAAATCTTCTTCTTCTTTTTTTTTTGAAAGAAAGCAGGAGTTCTGCTATTCATTAAGGTAGAAGAAGCAACGTACAGGCAAAGAATTACAAGCAAAGAAAAAACTAAAGGAACTAAACAGAAACGACTAGCACAGCTTAAAGAAGGAGCAGAAGCCAACACAACTACTACTAGTGATCTCCATCTAGGTCCAAGCTTCTTTCCAGGCTTCTTTCCAGGCAACAAAAGTTATCGATCGTTAACGCGGCCACTTGGTTGAAGGACACCTCTCTCTGCTCAAAGATTCGCCGGTTCCTCTCTTTCCAAACCTGCCACCAAAAGGAAAGTAAAATACCAGCGTGACGCCGCTTAGTGGCTCTGCTGCCTGCAGAAATGAAATGGTCCAGACAATAATGAATTCCATCAGTTTGGAGCGAGTGCAGAGGAGTCGGCAACTGCATGATCAAAGCTACCCGATGCCACGCTGCTTCAGTGAAGTTGCATTGCGTCAGAAGATGTGTGGTAGTTTCAGGGATGCAGTAGCAGAGCGAACAAAAAGGGTCATGTGGCCAATTTTTCCCTGCCAGGTTATCCACCGTAAGAGCCTTGTTATGCAGACCGAGCCAGGCAAAGAAGCGACACCTGGGTTCTGTTTTTGCTGACCAAAGAAGCTTGGTGTTAAACTGAGGCGAGGAAGCCCCAGTGAATTGTACCTCATACGTTGATGAAGCACTGTATTCACCTGAACGCGTCCACTTCCAAACAATATGGTCTCTCTGGCTTGAAAGATTCACCTGTTGCAGCAGAGAGAAGAGAAGCAAAAACTCATCAAGCAGCGCCTCTGTCTGCAGTGTTCTCAGGTTCCTCATCCAGTTAAAATCTTTCAGCTCAATGTAGACAGATCGAAACTTAAAGCGGGCCTGCTCATAGAGCGAAGGAGCTAACTCCTTTGGAGAGGATCCATCAAGCCAACGGGCCTCCCAGAAGGGAGTATCTTTACCATCTCCAATGGTGACATAAGTAGAAGCAAAAAAAAAGAGCTCTGTCAGTCCAATCTCTATGTCTTAGCAGGAACTTCCAAGGTTTATAGTAGTTTCCCCAGTTGGGCCATAACCAGCGCAATCTAAGGGCTCTTTCAAGCTTTTCCAGGTCTTTAAAGCCCAGGCCACCCCATTTCTTAGGTCTGGTACAGATCTTCCAATTAACCAGACACCGGCCACCTCTTACCTTGTCAGGATCCTCGCCCTTCCAGAGAAAACTACGTCTAAATTTATCAATCTGCTTGATGGCCCAGCTAGGGAGCTTAAACACTGTGAGAGATATCAATGAGCTGAAGCCTTTAAGCTGGACGGCAACCACAGATATATCAGCTTGGTTCTCAGGCTTAACAGACAAGTTTCAGTCTTCAATGCGCAAAGGAGTTTGCTCGCTGCTCATCCTGACCATTTGGGTGTTGTGGAAGGAAAGAAACGCCAGAGTCTTCGATGATAAACAGAAATCTGTTCTGCAGCTCGTGTCAGAGATCAAAGATCAGGTGTCACTCTGGTGCACAGCGGGAGCGCGGCTCCTGGCGACCGTAGTTCCTCAGTCTACTGAGTAGTCATCTTAGTGTTGTTTCACGCCATTTAGTCCTCTATTCGGCGGGTTGTAGCGCGCCTCGCACTTTTGTAAAACTCCTTCTCCTTATAATTTAATGCCGAAATATTCCGGGTCTTTCGAAAAAAAATAAACACTGTGAGAAAGTAGGTTGGAATTGCTGTGAGGACTGTTTTGATCAGAACTTCTCTACCTGCATAGGAAAGCAGTCTTCTCTTCCAACCTGCAAGTCTCTCACCCACTTTGTTCACTACAGGCTGAATGGAGAATTTCACCGGTTTCTTATAATGTAAGTGGAGTCCCAGATAGGTGCAAGGGAAAGGAGGGAGCTTGTAATGGTCACCTAAGAAGAGAATTGATGTCCAGATTATGGCAGGCAGAAGAAACAAAAATGGGCCCAGACTGCTGGCTGCCAGCTAAGCGGTTAGCCACAGACCCACAGCCAGCCAGCCTCGACCCTCGAGTCGTCGACCTCTCGCCGGCGCGCGTCTCGTGCCTTCCCAAAACCGATCGCGTAACCGTTCCCCGCCACCTGCTCACCGTGACAGCGCCTCGCGAAGCCAGGGCTTTGCCGTTGAGCGAGCGAGAGAGCGATGGCGGCGGCGGACGGCGAGAAGGGAGTGGCGGCGGAGAAGGAGGTGACCGCCGGGAAGATGATCACCCTGGTGAGCAACGACGGGAAGGGGAGGCGGTTCGAGGTCCCGGAGGCGGCGGCAGCGCGGCTGTCGATTCTCCTCCGCGAGATGATCGAGAGCGGCTGCACGGAAGGCGGCGTCCCGCTCCCGGCCTCCATCGGCGACGCGACGCTGGCGATCCTGGCCGAGTACCTCAACACGCTCGCGGACGCCGAGGCCGACGCCGAGGACAGCGACACCGTGGCCGACGGCGCGACGGTTCTGGCGTCCAAGGGGCTGAAGGAGCGGGACGTCGCGCTCGTCGACGGGCTCGGCAGCCAGGCCGCGCTCTTCGACCTCATCCTCGCCGCCAACTTCCTCAACATGGACGGGCTCCTGGACGCGGCCTGCAAGAAGGTGGCCGACATGATGAAGGACAAGACACCCGAGCAGATCCGTGACACCTTCAACATCCGGGATGACTACAGCGAGGAGGAGAAGATGGAGGTGCGCAACGAGTGCGCCTGGGCTTTCTTCCCCAACCCCAAGGTCCCCAAGTACTCCTCGGACGAGGAGTAGGAACTACCATCGCTTGAACTCGAAGACACTGCGGCGCCTGCACGGACCATCATATCTGTTCGTTCTACCGAGCCATTAACTTCCGACTGACGTCCATCGTAGGAACTAGCCATTGTTCGTGGTTATCTCGGATCCAATGGTTGAGATCAGTTTGGTATGCGCAATATAATCGCTTAGCCTTTTCAGTGTAGTCGAAATTTTGGTGCGTGAATGTCGTGTTCTCAGAATCGCTAGTCATTTCTGATCAAACCCATGTTTGCTGCGACTCAGTCAATGTCTCCCGTGATTCTTAATCGAATTTGTTCAAAGTAGCATTTTAGCACTGTCATATGCTTTACAGTTTAAGTATGATATACCTAGTTGCATATAATTCTTTGCCTCTGTGCTTGATACTTTCTGGTGTGAAATCGCATTGGATTGCTGAACTGCTTTCATAGCTGCATGACCGTTTTCTGAATCCTGTTTTGCCTCTCAATCTGGTTAATCGCAAGTGCATGCCATGTCTTCGTCAGCTTTACAGATCGGCGGTAGAATTTGCTAAATAATTCTTTGGCTTTGTGCGAGTCAGCGAGTGTGAAGTCGCATTGTACTGTTGAAACTTCTTGCATATGGCAGTTCCTGAATCCTGATGTGCCTGTCATTTCTGGCCAATCCCACGGGTTGCTTCATCTCCATCTGTTCAGTATGCTTCTTGACCTGAAATGCAGGTCATATACATTCAGTTGCATTCACGGCAGTAGCGTAACTACATGATTATCTCTCTGGGGACCTGTCTTCGTCAAGATTAGATGGATTATTTCGTCGAAAATTGGGTGTTTGCATGTGTTTGTTAGGTCGGCTCAGTCAAACAATTTGAAAGCTGCCATGCCTGTAGTATTCTGCTACTGATTCCGGCATGTGAGTCGTGCACCTTTTCTTGTTACGTTTGATCATATTTAAGTTTGCTATGCTTGTTTTCCACTTCTCAGAACTGGACAAGACAAAAACTGAACCCCATTCAGTCCAAACAAGTTACTGAAGCATGCTACTGTAAATGAGTTGGCGTCAGATAATACTGGAAAGATATGCGCTCCATTGTGCTGTTTAGCATGATTTTTCGTGATTAATTGGGCTTAAATGTTGTTTTGCAACAAAATAAAATAAGAAAGAAAAAAAATGGGCATGCAGATTGTACAGATTCCATATGCAGTGTGACATGGAAATGACTGTTTTAATACAGAGCATTAGAACTGGTTACCAGACCTTTTGATCCAAACAACCAATTGTTTTGATTGGTACATGGTGATGACACCGGAAACCTGTATTTCTCATCAAATCGAGTGGACGTGTGTTTCTCTGCTAGTTTAAATTTTTCTTCAGCGATAAGAATGATAGTCACATTACTGATCAGCATACACACGCTGACACAAGCACCGCACGTCCAGACTCACATACCCCTGAGCAAGTGCATCTTTCGTCAAATTTCTACAGATAAAACTACAGACACCAGATTAACTTAAACCCAACACAAGTGCCACTCGTGAGAGAGAGATTTGATTTTTTAGACTCAAATAGTTGGTCTTCGACAATGTAACACTTGGCTCGTATGTCATCCACAGTTTTATACGGGATGTTAAATTGTCGAAGACAGCATAAAAGGAGCTCCAAAACGTCAATTTTTCTTCCCGTTCACATGGGAAAAAGCTCGAATAATGCATGGAGCTGTGCTACGCAAGCAGCGCCGAGAAACGACAGGGAGCCACTTGTCTATGAATAGGTCACCCGGTATGCAAGCGTCTTACTGTGATTGTTTATTTTGACTTTTGTCTACGTGAAGTTGCAAGGAGAGTGTACTCCTACTATATAAAAAGTGGATGTTTTGCCCGGGATCCATGCGAACGTCAAACGAAACCTGCCGAGTTAATGCAATTGGTTAGCAGCTGTACATCACAATGCGCATCATGCCTGCCCTGCATGGACGCATGGGTGGCGAAGAAGAAGTCAGCAAGGACAGCACGGCAAGCACACTGTTCCCAACTTCCCATGCACCGCGTTTCAACGTTCCACACGCACCGGCACGCCGCGGCGTCATAACGAGCTCGCGGCGATCGTGCCGAGACGAGGCCCGGAGAGCAACTTGATCGACAACGACAAAGACGTCGGACGCCGCCGGTCAGCCGCTTGAGCTCTACGTACGCTCCGTCGGTGGAAACCCGCGTGACCGCGTCCACTCGCGCAACGTGCGCCGCCCACTAATCGCGGCAGTGGCGCCGTACCCCCACGGCGTCGTTTTCGACGTCCGAGGCCTATAAAATCGCACCCGCTACCCCGCCGGAGCAAAGCACACACGGACAGCGCGACGATCTAGCGCAGTAGTACTAGTGCTGAGTGCTGACTAGCTAGTAGAAGATGGCTAAGGTCGCGGCGGCGCTGGTCGTCTTGCTCGCGGCGCTCGTCCTGGCGCCGGCGGCGTGCGAGGGCGCGAGCATCTGCTTCAGCGGCTGGCTGCGGCTGCCGTTCCTGAATCCGCGGCTCTGCCCGCGTGGCTCGAGGATGAACCGGCCGCCGCGGCAGCGGGGGTTTGCTCCGTCCGGGGCGGGGCTCAGCTACGGCTACTACAACAACAGGAGGTCGGCGTCGTACTGCCCCCGCGCGGAAGGCATCGTCAGGGATGCGGTGAGGAACGCCGTGGCCGCGAACCCCGGTGTCGGCGCCGGGCTCATCCGCCTCTTCTTCCACGACTGCTTCGTTCGGGTGCGTACAGACATACAGCTCCGCTCATTCTTACTGCATTGTCGTCGTTTAAGAGGATCAGGTCGTTAAGTTTGCGATGATAATATGTGACGTGATTATGTGCACGCATGCATTCAGGGTTGCGATGCGTCGGTGCTCCTGACCACGACCAACACCGGGAACCGCGACGTCGAGAGGGAAGGCCCGCCGAACAAGAACAGCCTGCGCGGGTTCGAGGTGATCGACAACGCCAAGGCGGCGCTCGAGCGCGCCTGCCCGAACACGGTTTCGTGCGCGGACATCGTGGCCTTCGCCGCGCGCGACGCGTCCTACTTCCTCAGCAACGGCCGGGTCAACATCCGGACGCCCGGCGGGCGGTACGACGGGCGCGAGTCCTTCGCGAACGAGACGGACCAGCTGCCGGGGCCCTTCTCCAACCTCACCGACCTCCAGGCCGGCTTCGCGGCCAAGGGGCTGACCCTCGACGAGATGGTCACGCTCTCCGGCGCGCACACCGTCGGCCGCGCGCGCTGCCTCTTCTTCTCCAGCCGCTTCGACGAGATGGAGCCGGCGCTCGCCGCCAAGCTCAGGGCGCAGTGCGGCGGCGGCGACGGCACCAATGTGAACCAGGACGACGTCACGCCCAACGTCCTGGATAGCCAGTACTACCGGAACGTGATCGACAGGAAGGTGCTGTTCACGTCCGACGCCGTGCTTAACTCCACGGAGACCGTAGCGCAGGTGACCCGGAACGCGAAGGGTGCGGGGACGTGGGAGCGGAAGTTCGAGAGAGCCATGGAGAACATGGGGAAGATCGAGGTGAAGACCAGACCAGACAGTGGCGCGGAGATCAGGAAGGTGTGCTGGAGCGTCAACAATGTCGGCAAGAACTAGTGTGACCAATGTCTGGTGGTTGGCTTTGCATGGCTCCGCCGTCCGGTCGCTCGATCAACGAGAAATGTAACTTCGTCTATAGTGTCATTGTTGTTTGGTTTTCTCATAGGCTCGTACTGTAAGTCTGTAACTGAGTATGTGCTCTACAAATAAAGATACCCTTTCGTTCTTAACTTATTGTTCTTAAACACTATTTTTATTATTCATCTCATTAAAAAAATTAGTTGAAATGTGTAAAATTATAATATATATTTGAAATAGCTTTAATTCTAAAAAATATAATAAAATATATAAGATATATCATACTTTTAAAATTAATATCAACAATGATACGTAAAAAAAATCAACAGTGATAATAATTTAAACAGAGAGGGTAGTACTCCAATCAGTCAGTGAATACTCCAATTATAAGATCATCATCTGGCCAGACTGGCGTCACTGGCCTTGCTTAGAGAGGATTGCAACTCCGCACAGTACTCTCTCCGGTCTTATATTTTTTTTTTTGATGTTTTAGATAATGATATGGTCTCTAAAATGCAACTTTGACTTCTATTTTTTCATAAATTTTTACTTAAAAGTGACACGTATATACTTTTATGAAATAATTTTTAAAGACAAATTTATTCATGTAGTTTTCACATTTTTAAATTTACCCACTTTAAAAGTATTTGTAATTTATATTTTCAATATTTGACTTAAATCATATCTAAAATGTCAAAAATAATTATCGTGGAGGGAGTACTCAGTTGTCACTTTGGCACTGGGCTAACAAGCCCAGACAGATTCTAGCAAGAAGCAAGGCTAATAAACTGGGTTTTTATCATCTGGCCCAGTTAGCACTTCACTCGTGCTAACTGGGTTTGAGTTGTTGGTGCGCTAGGCTGTCCATGGCTAACATACTGATGGAAGTCAACTAGATGTGTCAGAAACTATTGGCAGCGTTGATATGCCAACAACAGCAACATGAATGTTTGTTTTATAAAATACGGAGTAATAAAGAAACGGAATGTTTCTTCGGTATGTTTGACAGGTGTATTCTTAATTATCCATAAATTATGACATTATTTTGTTTTTATCTGTCTGATGAAACAAGAACAAAAATTTAACTCATGTTCTTCGCTTGGCCGGGCATGACGTGACACTACCAGTCTGTATCGCTCTTATCAATTTATCATTCTGACAAGGCCATGCCGATAATACAGTAAAACCAATCCGCATCAACAAGAAATTCAGTTGACATCAAGTTAAGGAAAGCTAGCACGCCGAAGAAAACGAACAGTATCTGAAAATGTTTCTCCCAATACAAGTCACTGAATCACGGCCTCAAGGCGCATACAAATCATAGATAGAGTCACGGTAATTCACGAACGAAATCACTCGACGAATCTTCAGAGGTAGTAGTACGAAAGCAGAGGTGCAGCCATGGCGGCCACGACGGCGATGGCCGAGACCGGCGACCGGGTCGACGCTGAGTTCGGCGAGCCTGGGCTGCTGGCCGCCGGTGTCGATCCGGAACCGGAAGATGGAGCGGGCGCTGCAACAAGGGAAAAAAAAAGCAGAGTAGTTGAGACAACTCTAGGTAAGTGATGGTACAGAAGCAGCGCGTAAATTTTTCTGAAGATTGTTCAGATGCATGATTCATATAATCATATTCAGAATCACAGCGTTCAGAAATAATTATCGTTCAGAGCAACACCACTGAAAATTAAAGAAAATTATCATTTTAACTCTGAGCATGAAAATTGAAACGAAATGAATATTCATCACGCGTCAGAAAATTCGGTCAACATTCTGATGAGAAATGGTGGACATGATGGATAACAAAATTGACTATTGACTAGTACTACTAATAACGTGCCTGGGAATTTGGGAAAAACGTACTGGACCTGACATCTGGCACGCTGAGGAAAACCGTGCCGTGCGCATCTCACGATCTCGCGTACATTTGACCTAGTAATGCTGTACTTACCAGACTACTGCACGTGTCTTGTTCTGGTACTGGATTACACAGTAGATTTTTCACTTCCGGTCTACTATCAAATTGAGAGGGAAAAACAGAGTGCAAAGGATCCTGAAAGTATCTTGTATGAATCATCATTCATCGTTATTGCCGGAGATCAACTGAGTGAAATTTGCAAAGGGGATGATTTCAAATTTTCTTTTTTTGAAGAGTGTATTGACGACCAATCCGAAATGGATGCAACAGAACAAACACAGGATACAAGACAGAGGAACATCTGTTACCTTCAGTTGGTGCGCCGCCGGGAATTTTGACTGCAAGAGCAAAAAGAAATGTTCAGTTAAACCAACAAGTGCAAAGTGCTACTGCTTCAGAAAACAGAGGAAACGAAGAAGGCAAAGACATCAATCAGGTCAGTTGAAATCTGCTCTACATACTGTTGCACTTGCTGAACGCGGCCGGGTTGCCGCCGCACGCGGCGGGCAGCCCCGCGGCGCGGGTCATGTTGAGCGGGACGCCGTAGTTCTTGCCCAGCGCGTCGCAGAGGCACTGCACGGCGGCCGGGCTCATCATCGCGCTCTTGACGCCGTCGCAGCAGTCCTTGGTCGGCTTGCTCAGCGTGCTCCCGGGCTGCACGTACGTCGCGCACCCGATCAGGCTGCTCACCGCTGAGCTGCAGTCCGCCGTCGGCGCCGGCGCGGGAGCCTGCGCCGCCACGACGGCCGCGAGCGCCAGCACGGCCACCGCGACCGCGGCGAGGCTTGGCGTTGTGGCGATGGCGAGGTGGTAGGCGACCGGGAGGGGTGGAGTCTTGTGGGTCGTGGAGAAATGGAATGGCAGCTGGCGCGGTGCCGTGGGGTGGTGCCGGTTTTAAAGGTGGCGGACGGGCGACGCGCCGTGCCCAGCGAGGACGGGCGAGATATTCTAGCGATGCGATCGCTATCGCCGGCGCGCGCACAGGGATTCAGTTGGCTCGTTGAGCGCCGGTTCGTTGGCGACTTGGCGTGGATTTGTTTATCCCAATGGGCTCTCTGGTGTTGTAGTTTCTACTTTTCCGTTTGAACGAGCATGTTGTGGTTTGGTTTGACTTGAACGTTGGGCAAAATTGCGTTGAAACCCGTGCAAATCCGAACTGAAATTATCTCATACTGTACATTTCAAATTGAAATTTATGCAATTTTCGATGCCGCATGTACTCCTCCTGAAGCTACCACCCTTTTCCTCCTACGCGGCCGCACATGCGACACCGAACTCCGGTGGCTTGGGCTTCGATGATGGAGCCATGATCCCAATGCGTGCGCCCCAATTTCCAGGCTGCAGCTGCACATGCTCGGCATCTGGATGGTAAGTTAAATTATTAGCCGGGATCGTTCCTGATTTTGCTGGCGTTGGTCCCGTTACATTATCCTGCATAGTGTTCTCGATCGATCTCGTGTCAGGCCCCCAGCTAAGATGGATCATTGAGGGGCACTTTCTATTTTATTTTTATTTTTTTTGATAGAATTATTATCGTTTGGGGTCAATGTATGGACCACTTGTGCTAGTGTGACGGAGCCACGTATCAGTTGAAGAAGCTTTTGCCTCAGGAAAAAAAGAGAGAAAATGCTGGCTGAGTTGCGGACAAAGATTAGCCTTTTCGAATAGTTATCAAAGTATGATATCAATGAATTAGAATATATATAAAGCTTTTCGCACGATCTTCATTTTGTGCTATCATTTTAAAATCTTATGGCAAATTATTCAAAAAATAATTTATGGTGTGTTCCGAAGGCAAGAAAACAAAAGTGGCTTCTCGTTCACGTTATTCAGAAAATACTTTATCGTCTAGTCCATTTTACGACCGAAAAATTCCTAGAAATAGTAGGCTCCGTCCACATCACTCTGTTGTTCCATGCACCTCTGCCGACGTGCCGCCAAATTCTAGAAGCCAGGTGGTATATACGCGTGTAATGTGCAGTAGTAGACCTTAGCTCCGGCCATGCCAACTACGTTGAGTGCGACCGTTCGAACTAGACAAATTCGCCCTGCCCAGCAACGACATCTGTTTGTTGCTGTAACGTGATTTCTGAAAAAAAAAATATTTGCGGCAGGGACAAAAAATTATAAATGTAAAGATGGCCGTGATATTTCTCGAGTGGTATTACCTGCAGATATTTTCCTCGTAGGAATCAAAGTGCACCAGAAAAAGAGTTAGAAAGAACAGAGAAGGCAAAAATGAAAAAAGATCGATTTATTCATAACTAGGCCTGGCCTTTCCAAAATACTGGGCTGTTCCATTCGTGTCGTGACTAAGGGCCCACTATAAAGCCCACTAGTTCGCACGTTGGGCATGGACCTCGATTTCCCGATGCTGCTTGGGCCGGCGAGTCGCTTTTGACCGTGTTCTATTCAGACTCGTTGAGTGCATAAAAGAGAACTCAAGTCCGGCCCATGTATTCTTTCGGCCCGTAACAAACTAACAATTTGTGCCTTGAGTTTTCTGTCCGCTGTGCCTTGGGTTTTCTTCTCCGCGATGGAATTATCTCCGTCACGCAAACGACTCGCACGGTAACACCACCTCCTCGTTTCCCTGCGCGGCGGCAAGCCTCGCCGCCGGTGATCTGGCTTCCTCTGGCGCCGGAGCCAGTATCATATAGCCATCCCCAACCTGTCCCCTCCCCTCCCGCCTAACCGGCGAGAAGAGGATGGCGTCCCGGCGGAGCAGCAGCTGTGCGCTTTGCGAGGGATCCAACCTACCATCCTGCTGCTCCATGTGCGTCAACAACAGGTACGAACTGGATTGTCGCCTTCGGAATTCGGAGCAAGTTTGCATCTTTCTCATCTAATCTTCACCCTTCTGGCTGCCGCTGCTCTTCTGGATTTGGGTAGGTTGATCGAGTACCATACGAAGTTGCGCATAATGAGGACCCTCCGCGACTCCCTCCACACCCGCATAGTTTCGCGCCTCGAGGCTCAGGTTGGTCCTCTCACACACACCCCCTTGGTTCACCCCCTCTCAATTTGGCGACCAATTTTGCAGTTTCCACTTCGAGTATACACTGATTGAATATTAATAATAGGTTAAATTTAGCATTGGAAAATATATTGTTTAGTGTATATGGGTCTATTGCGGAACCTAGTGTGATGGTGGCCATTTGTGCCTCGTTGTGAATTTATAATTCCCCCCTCTTGGTGTATTTTTCTAGAGTAAAGCAGATGAACAGAGGACTTGGAGGGTGAGAAAAGCTCAAGATATCAAGGAGTTGCGGGACAGGCTCAGTGAATTGAAGAGAAAAACTGCTGTTGGTTGGTCAATTACTCTCTTTAATGACGGTGGCAATGGCAGTTGCTGACTGGTTGCTGCTGCTGTTTTTTTTTAATAAAAAAATACAGAGAAGAGCAAGGTCGAGCAGGCATCGAGTGATCTCAAGGCACAAAAGGCATCATTGAATCTGGCTTTTGTTACGGTATAAATATGTTCATCTTACTGTTTTATAAAATCAAACTCAATAACACCTTACTAAGGGTGCGTTTGGTACGGTTCCGATTCTCCGAAGAATCAGAAACATTTCAGTTTCAGTCCAGAAACGTTTCTGGTCAGAAACAGAATCACTTTAGAAACTGTTTGGCAAATTTTTAGTGATCCAGATTCAGTAAAACGAGGAGGATACAAGAAAACTAACGGAACAATTTTGTAAAGCTTTTAAAAAAATTAGAAACTTGAAGGAACTTTCTTGAAATTTTCAAAAATTAACTATTCAAAAAATAATATTTGATTAAAATGAGAAGTGTTTCACCTGTGAAACACCTCATATGCCGTTTCACGTCGCTAGGCCAAAAACTAGAAACGTTTCGCTGGTTCCACCTGTGAAACGTTTTGTGATTTTTGCCCTTTGGCGTCCTTCCGACCGTTTCAGTGAAGAAACTGAAATGTTTCTTCCCACCAAACGGACACTAATACTGCATATATCTTTCTTCTCTCTGTCAGCTGAAAAAAAGACGAGGCGATGTGACAACGATGCATACTAATGCTGTGAAACTCGCACAGATTAATCTTGTGAGTGACAATATTTTCCTTTCTATTGTTACTTGTCTGGTCAACGGAGTAAAAATCCATATTTCCATCATATGTGTTATGTATTATGTATGTCTGCATTTTTCCACAGTTGTGATAGTTGTATTCTGTTGGCAGATGGCAGCCACCTCAGAACGTCTGAAAATGCAATCAAAAGCTGTGAAGCAACTTTGCCGATTGTTCCCAATGCGAAGAGTAAGTTTCTGCATTTATATACGTTCTTGGGGTTCTTTTGATGTCAGCAAAAAAAAAAGTTTTCATCATATTTACCCATTTCGTTTGATTTACTGTAACATCTTGTTATGTTATTACCCTGTTTGCCAGCCTTTGTATTCTCACTTGTGAATTTTTCTGATATACTCTAATATGACCCTCAACATTTGATTTCATGCTTACATAAGTAGTTATTTCACATTTTTTCAATATTTAGGTTATTAAAGATGGAGAAAAGAAAGATGACTACAATGGTTCATATGATTCGATATGTGGTGCTCGCCTTCCTCGCGGTCTCGATCCACATTCTGTCCCATCAGAAGAATTATCAGCTTCGCTGGGGTTATACCTCGCTTCAACTGCTACTTATTATTATTATTCTGATCATTACTTTTTTTTTCATCCATTTATTCAGTTCATTGGAATGCTATCCTCATGATACTAGGAATAAGAATGAACAAATGAATGGATGTTATCTAAGGCTCATTTGATCTTGCAAGGCTCAGCCTTATGCCTCATAACTTTTTTTTGGGTTGCTTATTTCTAATGATTAAGAAGTGCTGTATGTACAATAGAGAAAAGTAATAATGGAAAGCTGTGGGATGGTACGAAAGTAATTATGAAGACTAATAGTATTCCTTGTAATTCCTGGAAACAGCCTCTTGCAGAAATGTAGGGAAAGGCTGCATACAAAAGAACCAAAGTGGTTGTACCCTTCCCCGGACCCTATATTATTCCATGTAATAGATCATCTTGGGTTGTGCAGAATGGTTAGCAGCTCATCATTTTCTAACAATGTCATCCATAAATGGGGTTTACAATAGCAACTTGGGAATCTAAGTTTGTATTACTGGAACTTAAGTTTCTTCTTGTTACAGGTATATGTTACAGCTAGTCAACATCGCAGTTCGTATCCTTTCTGCACCTGCTCTTCATGTATCAGGCTTTGGGGTGAGATCCAATTCACAGCACTATCAATCTACAATTGCAATACTAGATTGGCAGATCCATTTAGCTAATACTGACAAGTAATAATATATTTCAGACTGTAGTATGTCCTTTGCATATCGTTTTGTTCATCTAGAATAACTGTTGGTTTTTGAAGAATCTGCAAGCTGTCGGAGCATACTCCCTCTGTTTTTAAATTATTTAACTAAAGTGGTTGCCCTAACGATAATAACAATTTAAAAAACGACGGGAGTACATGAGAACACTTTGCATTAGCATGATCCATCATTCAGACCTCCTGTACTGCTTTCATGCAATTTTGTTCAAGTTAATCCGGCAAGTTGTATTATTCAAAAAAAAATTGCAAGTTGTTTCATGATGTGTATGAGCAGTAGCTTGCAGTTTTAATTTGCCGTCCAGTTGGTTTGTTGGCTGAACTATTTGTGAATATGCTGTATTAGGCTTCATGTTCACATATATGGCAGAGGAGTTCCTACTGGTGCACACGACAATCACAAAGGTACTATATCTGTGAAGCTCTCTATCTTATGAACATGTATATATGTAAGCCTTATTGACATGAGTTTTTTTCTTCTTTTCAGCAAGATTTACCCACTTTTTATACCTAGGAGAAATGTTTGCACAGGAGGCGAGGAAAATTCAATGATGACAAGTGGTTCGAGTAACTTTGGTGTTGACTCTGTGGATTCTGTCAAGAACCCATCGCTCGATTCCAAGAGAAGCAATAGCTTCAATTTTTCTGCTACATCCTCTCACTCCATGGAGAGGCATCAAGATTTGCAAAGAGGAATATCACTACTGAAGACAAGTGTTACGGCTATTACTACCTATTATTACAACTCGTTGGGCTTGGACGTGCCATCAAATCTTTCTACCTTTGAGGCATTTACAAAGCTGCTCCATATGTTATCCTCATCAAAGGCCCTTCGAGCTACTCTACAATCAAACCTCGCTTCAAGGTACCCTAGGTCTTCATACGTGTTTCGTTGACATCATATTCTTGGTGCACCAAAACAAACCTAACTGTGTATGGTGCTTATAGATCAGCTGAGCAAGCACAGCACCTAAACAGATCTATGTGGAAGACGAGTTCAGCCACCTTATCCGAGAGCAGTATTATGGACAGCATGCACACGGTCATCATGGTAAGTTGCTACTTTGCTTTTGCTTGCATCACATTTTCTTCTATTCTGTTGCATCTGAATTCACATTGCCTGATGGAATCTCTCTTCTGATCAGCCGAGCTCTCTAGATAACCTCCTCCTGCACTCGAATGGTAGTTTCTTGTACACCGGTCAGCCAGTGAAGCACGGTGGCGTACCTGACAGCGTCTTCGAGGGCTGGGATTTGGTAGAGCGCGAGGTTCTACCACCGCCACCCTCTCAGATTGAAGACGTTGCGCAGTGGGAAAAGGCCATGTCTGCTGGTGCCAAAAGGAAATGAAATGAAACCTGTTTATGCCCTCCCTGAAGACTAGACTGTTAGAACATTGCAAGAGCTGATACATGCAGTCTCCGAATTTTAGAGACCATGATGTTCTGATTATGTTTTTACAGAAACAGGACTAACAGTCTAACATCAACCCTAGTACCACGGAATTGCAGACTGCAAGGATCAGCTCTCGTCTGTAAATCACCAGTACATTTGTATGTATACAAATTACTCTAGTCGTTACAAAATGAATAAAATATTTGTTAAGTTCACTGGTTCTTGTAAAGGAAGCATTTTATTTTATTTCGTGCATATACATAGGATTAAGGAGTGCAAAGGCGCAGTCTGTAATATACAGAGAACCAGAAAAGAATAAATTGCAGCTGTGGGGTAATTTTTTTTTTATTTGCGAAGGGAGCTGGTCCACGTATGCAACCGGCGTGTCACCGTCGACAGGCGTTCCCTCCACTCCACCACAAAACCGCCGCCGCCTCTTCCTCTGCCCCTCCGCGCCCTAGCCTCTGAGCTCCACGCGTCGCCGGCGATGAGCAGCCTCCGGGCCATGTCCTCCCTCCTCCACACCTACTCCTCGTCCGCCGTCGCTGCGGGCCGAGGCGTCAGTCTGCCGCGGTTGACGCCGTCGCTCGGCGGGAGCTTCCGGGTCCCGTCGAAGGGGCCGTCCGCGTTCGTGCTGGACGAGATCGCGACCGCGGCGGGCAGCGTGCGGAGGATGGCGTCCACGCGGGCGGCGAGCTGGGATTCGGAGAAATCCCCGTACGAGACGCTCGGTATGACGCTGTACTGCTCTGCTTGATGCGGGCAAGTGAGCGAGAGTACTGGGCATTTTCTACCTCGATCCTGGAGATGCACTTTCTTGTTTGACGCTGATCAAATTCTTTGATCCATTCTGTCTTTGCTTGATTGAAATTTGGTGATCGGTCGCCGTATTCGGGCATTTGCAATGTTTACAGGTCGTCTAGTCGATCCTACCCAGATCGACTAATCACGATTAGTCGGACGTACCAATCTTATGTGCCCTTTATTGCTCGAGATGAAACTGATGTTTGTTCTTTGTGTGGCATGTGGTTCCAAGAGTTGGATAGGGATGCAGACGAGGAGACCATAAAGACTGCATACAGAAGACTGGCCAAGTTCTATCACCCAGATGGTTGGTTTATTCACCTCTCTCTACTTTTCTAGTTTTCAGCAATTCATCCTACTATGATCTAGGAAGAATTTGATTTAGCTGGTATTCCGGACTTACAATTTACGTGCCCATTTGAACACGCAATCTCACATGATGAATGGCTCCTAGTCTTGGTTATGCGTAAGTGCTATGTTTGTTTGTCAGTTATTTGTCTCGAGCAACACAACTTACACAGACATAAAATGCACTCTTTGTTATTGATCTGCAACCGTTGCTTTACAGTATATGACCCCTTGTTTGAATTATTCAGTTATAAATTCTTATAAGTTTGGGCGCGTTCATTTGAGATTTTGCTAGCGTGCTGTTGCTGAGCGTTTTACTGTAGCGACCTTTTGCTACAGTAAAAATATTTACGAAACAGGAATCCACGCAGCCCCGCGCAGCGCCAAGTAGTGCGTCCGAACGCTCCCGTTGTCACTGTAGTCTGAATTCAGTGATAAAGCATCAACTGCATTATGTTTGACAGGCCATATGCATTTTCATTGAAAAACATAGTCTCTTTTCTTTTAGTAGGATGTTCTACACAACATTTTTCCATATCTCCCTGCATAAATATGCGTCAATTGGGTGAATGTCTGTTTATCTCTGAGCATACAGTATGATGTAGTTCATAGATGTTTTTGTCCAGGAGCTACGGTGATAGTGTTTGGGGCTGTGGATAGTGTGGTGAAACAGTAAATAAATTCCTTCATCCATAATCATCTAACATGCTTAATTCCCTTGGATACATTCTTAAGGTATCATGACACGAGAAATTTGCACCAATAAATAAATTTAATAGTAATCAAGATGCATCTAACAAATCAATGTATTGACAACTAGAACAAAAGTGACACTGTAGGAGTATAGGACTAGGAGTGTCTCCCTTTTGTGGATTCATGCTATTTGACGCACTTGATGAATTGAAAACATTCTCCTTTATTTCATCTAATTATGTTTCTCTGGATAGTTTATGATGGCAAAGGAACCCTTGAGGAAGGGGAAACTGCTGAAGCCCGTTTCATCAAAATCCAAGCAGCATATGAGCTGTTGATTGATGATGAGAGAAGAAAGTCATATGATAGAGAGCATCATGTGAATCCAATGAAGGTCTGAATTTACTTGGGTCCACATTTATCATCTGGTTTCTACTTGCAGTTGCGCTTTATATTTGTTTGTTATTGCTGTTGCCACTTTTTTGCTCTATCACTACCAATTTTAATCAGAATTTTAGTTTTTGGTCCTAAATTAATTCCATGATTCTAAAACCAAGATTTTTTTTTGCAGCAGCATTCCATCTCTGTGATATAACTTACTACATACAAACAACTGTTTTTGGCATGCTTTGTCTATTCCTGCTGTAAGACTGGACCATCAACAACTAACAACTGGGGCTAGTGGGCCTTACCATCTTGAAATAGTTTGATCATTATGATAACTTGGGAGTTCTTATTGGTGAGGTGAGGTGCAGAGTGTTTTCAGTTTGTCTGAGTGCTGTTCTGAAAACTCTTTCTCTCTCTCCATTGATCAGGCTTCTCAAGCATGGATGGAGTGGGTAATGAAGAAGCGAAAAGCTTTTGACAAACGTGGTGACATGGCCGTGGCTGCGTGGGCTGAGCAGCAGCACCGTGAAATGACACTACGTGCACGGCGTCTCTCGCGGTCAAAGGTAATGGCAAAACGTTGCATTTTGTCTTTGTTATGTCTCTGACTTCTGCTATTTTACCTGCACTCTGAACACTGGAAGGTTGATCCTGAAGAGGAAAGGAAGTTATTCGCCAAGGAGAAGAAGGCGTCGATGGACTTCTACAGCACAACACTGAAGAGGCACACCCTTGTCCTACGGAAGAGGGACATCATGCGCAAGAAGGCAGAGGAAGACAAGAACAACGAGATCAGTCGACTTCTGGCGGCCGAGGGGCTTGAGCTAGACACAGACGAAGATGACAACAAAACATTCTTGAAATGATCATTTTGATGTAGTACGTACATTACATCAAGCTGGTACAATTGGAATTCAGTGGCATGTACAAGGCGACAAGAATCATGGTCGTGGGACGGCACACTCGCAGGATTGTTGGATTGGATCCTCTATGGAGCAGATAGAAATCGAAAATGAAGTAAAAGCATCAGCGCCGTACCCCAAGTGTTGTGTAGATCTAGAAGGGGAATTTACATGTGCGTGTATATGTGGCAAAAGATATGCACTACTTCTGTCTCGTAATAAGTTTACGTTTAGATTTGATCAACTTTAACTTTAACTTGTGATTTATATAGATTTGATTAATTTTAACAATGTAAAATTTTTTATTTACTTCCGCTTGTTAACTGAAGTTGAAGCGTGATCTCTTCGATTTTTTTATTTTTTTTTACGGAAACCATGGCAGGTACTCTGCCTTTGCATTAAGATACTACTAGAATGTAGAAAAAACACTGAGGAACATCTTCAAGCTTTCGTTACAGTTTGCGTTCGTTGGTTGATCCACTGACAAACTGCACGTAGCTTTGTTTCCTATCCCAGCGATATGTAGGAGTAGAAGCCTTCAAGCACTCGCTTTGAATGAAACACCCCACAGCCTCAACAGAAGAAAATTGAAGGCTGCGGCATGGACCTGTTCAGTTAAGGCCTCCTGTTTCATTCAATAAATCTCGTGCCAGTATGGTTGCTACAGGGGGCAGTATATATATCCAAGACATGCTATAGCCGGTCCAGGACTGCATGTGCTTCGTGTAAAAGCTCTCGTAATCGCCAGGCCAAATCGAAGTAACTTCACACGAGCAGCAGGTCAGTTGCAGGGATGCACGTTGCAGCTACAGTATTGGGCAATGGCGACAATGATATACAGAATTCACAGGGACAGTTGGAGCGGAAGGTTTTGGATCAGCAGACAGCAAGACGGCAATGGTAATCAATCAATCAATAGGCGGATCGAATCCTCTTTACACTAACAGTTACCACCACTCAAACAAACCCTGGCTACAAGGCTCTGGAAACCCCAGAAAAAATTGGGACGACGAAAAATTGGGTTACATGTACACAGGGAAACCAATCAAAGGAAACTCACACCGTTATGGAAAACAGCTGGTCACAGACCGTCTTCATGTTAGGCCTCTCATTTACAGGAAGGATACACCTAAGCGAGATAGCAAGCAGCTCGTCCATTATCCTTGGAGATTCTTCCAAGCCCGTGATGTCCCGATCGAAGCAGTCAGTTCCCCGGCCTTCTCTGTTGCACATCTGAACCCAGTCGGTTAGATCAACCGCGCCGGACTGGCCTGAGATGATGTCTCCTGCACTCTTCCTCGTCAGCATTTCCATTACTATCACCCCAAATGCGTACACATCGGCCTTGAAGGATGGTGCGGGCTTGGTTGTGTTTGCTAGTTCTGGGGCTCGATACCCTAATGCTCCTAGATTCAGTATTTGCTCTGCAATGCCGCTTGGAGTCATAAACTTATGTAGACCATAATCAACCAGCTTCGGAGAGAGGTCAGGACCAATCAAGAATATATTAGTTGGCTTTAGGTTGCCGTGAGGCAGGCCCTTTTCGTTGTGCAAGAAAAGGAGGCAGCGAGCCAGGTCGATGGCAATCCTGAGGCGTTGAGTCACTGACAGTCTGGAGTATCGTCTAGGAGTCGACTCTGCAGCACAGAAAAGGAGAATGAATTTTCAGTGACTAGAAGTAAATGTTTAAGTCTGGTGACAAATGCTGGGTTTGGAAGTAAACAATGTAACTCTGTTGTAAATAGGGATTGTAGATCAACCTAACAAGCAGGAGTTTTTATAGCTCAAAAATTAAAAAAAAAAAAACAAGCAGGAGTTTTTTGCGAATTGATGATTCAAATGGAAAATGAGATAGTTACCATAAAGATAAAGTGCCAAGCTATCGCCATTGACATAGTCTGAAATAATTAATCTTTCTTGCTCCTTAGGTCCCCAATAGAAGGCTCTCCAAGGAATTATATTTGGATGCCTGATAGTGCCAATCCTCTTAATCTCCTTAGTGAACTCCTTTTTGTGCTTCACAAGACCAACACGCAGCCATTTCACTGTCAGCACATGCCCACTTTGTAGCACAGCTTTGTATGTAGTGCCATGATTGCTCCTTCCAAGAACCTCCGCTGGTGCACGTGACAGGTCTTCAGCTGTGAAAACCAAAGTGCTATCCAGGAAAATCAATTCTCCAACTAAACAATCTGGTGAGTATACTTCAAAAGCTACAGGTTCGTCATGGAATCTAGGATCAGTAAAATGTGGTGATGATGGTATTGCAGACTGTGGAGACAACTCCCGAGCCTGGACTGCAGCAGAAATCTCAGCCACATTAGAACTTGTGGACTCAGCAACTTCCTTCGGATCAGCGTAGCCATATTCAACAGAAGCTTCAGCCAGTAACTCTTTCTGGGCCGACATTGATCTAGCAGCAGATGTTAGAAGATGGTCATTTGAGAAACTTGTTTTACTTGGTATAACATTATCTTTCGGGGACTTGAATAATTTTGGACAGCTTAGACTCCCCTTTAGATCCCTGATAGTAATCTGACCTCTAAATCCATTTCTTCCACAAAGCTCTTGCGATCTGACCACATAGAATGCCAGTGCAATGAAGATAACTAGCAAGAAAGCTCCAATGCAGCCAACGATAAGTGCAACTCTGATGCCAGCCTTATGTCGCGACGTTCGACTTTGAGAAACTCCAGTGTAATCATCATTTCCAGCAGGCAGACCATCCGGGAAAACTAATAGGTCATTTCCAGGTCGAAAGCAAGATAAAGGGAACCTTTCAACACTCTTAGGAACGGTTCCTCGTAGATTATTGTAAGATACATTGAATATCTTCAAACCAGCTTGAGGCATATCAGGAATTTCACCCGTCAAGTGATTATGTGATAGGTCGAGATACTCCAATTCTTGAAGTTTGCTAATCAGAGTCGGAATCTCACCAGATAATTCATTCATTGCAAGAGTAAGAAACACAAGTTTTTGCAAGTTAGAGATGTCCGGCGGCAATGGACCAGAAAAAGAATTACTGGACAGATCAACAATCTTGAGAGCAGGTTGAGAAGATAGCAGCATTGATTCTGTTGAATGAGTGCTCTGAAATGGGATAGTCCCGGTAAATTTATTTCCAGAAAGATTTAACTCTGTTAAGGTTGGTGACAAGAAGAAAGTGGGCAAAACAGGTCCCCCAAGTGAATTCAGACTGAGATCAAGGATAGATAACTTTTGATATGTTCCCAACACTGAAGGGAGGGATCCTGACAACGAATTGTTCCGCAACTTTAGGGAGACTAAGTTCTGAAACTGGGATGCATCGTTTGGGTAGCTTCCTTCCAGTTTATTTGAGCTCAAGTCAATAACCTCCACAGTCCTATCCCATGAACGTAATATAGCTAGTTCCCCAGAAAATAAGTTCCCACTCAGATCAACAGAGACGCATTGGCCAACTGTAGCCGGTAAAGATCCTGATAAAACATTGGAGGAGAGATTCAACACTTTCAAAGTCGTAGAGTTCAAGAACGGCAGTGACCCTGCAAAATTTGAGGGTGCTTGGGTTATTTACAGTTGCAGACAAATTTCAATGACCAAAATTTATGTAAATGGTTGTAAACAATACAGGTAACATGACAAATTGGCCTAAATAAATACTGGACAGCTAGTATATTGTCACTAAATCTGATGTATATACATCCAGTTTGCAATCTGATGCTACAGTATCAAAATAAATTGTCACACTCTTGGTTGAAAAGATATATTGTGAAAGGTCATGTTAACCGGCACAAATGCATTTACAAGAACCATAAGTCACACGATCGTCGGTTTAGGAAGTGCATGCAAGCGCAAGGTTGCCAATCTTAATACATACCCACCTAAAGGAAACTGAATGGCATACTCTCTATATCACAAGTGGCATTCATGCAAGACTATTATTAGATATGTTCATCAAATCTTCCAAGAAAAAGGACCTCTAGATCCAAGATTCAGAAAATAGTTTGTAATGCTGTCACAAAACGGCATCAGGAACATGCATGATACAAATGCAAAATATATGATGGTCAGCTTGCGATTTAAGGACCAAAGCTGGGAGCTCACTGGAAATCTACATTGCAAAGTCATCCAGACAACATAAGAAAGAGAACAAAAGATCACCACCACTCAACTCATGTCGGGATTCCTAACGGTAGATCACAACAATTCGGCAAGACACAGCTACTAACTAGAAAACTGAAAGATACCTGAGAAGCCATTTCTGCTGAGATCAACCTCAACAAGCCGCATCGAGTTCTGAAGGAGTGCCTCGGGCATCATCCCAAATAACCCATTGCCGGCAACCTTGAAAACCTCCAGCGAGAACCATGCATCTAGACTGGGCACCGTCCCACCAATTCCGTTGTTGCTCAAATCAAGGACCACCAAGTTCTTGAACGCCCCCACCGTCTCATTTCGGAAGAAACCACCCTCCAGACTGTTGTGGCTGAGGTTGAGATACTTCACCGTGTTCCCGATGCTAGTCAAGCTCTGCAACTCCAAATCGATTGGCCCGGTGAAGAGGTTGTGGCTCAGATCGATGTACTCAGCATTGCGGAGCTCAGTGAGCAGATCGCCGGCATTGCCCCAGAATGAGTTGTTGCGGACGTCGATGCGGCGCAGGTTCTGGAGCTGCCGGATCCCGTCGGTTGGGAACCCGGAGGAGAAGTTGTTGTGGGAGAGGTTGAGGTGGACGAGGCCGGAGAGTTCCGCGAGGCGACCGGGGATAGGGCCGTAGAACTGGTTCCCGGACAGGTCGAGGTGGCGCAGCGAGGAGAGGTAGCCGATGGCGGGAGGCAGGCGGCCGGAGAAGGCGTTCCCGGCGAGCGAGAGGTTCTGCAGCGCGCGCATGCCGGCAAGCGTGACGAGCTTAAGCTCCCCAGCAAGGCCGAGGCCGTCGAGCGCGAGGCCGACCACGGCGCCGTCGTCGCACACCACGCCTCGCCACGTCGCGGGGCAGCCAGCGGCGCCGTTGCCCTCCTCGGTGGCCGCCGTCCGGGACCAGGACTGCAGCACCGGGTCCTCGGCCCGGTCCGCGATGCCCTTCTTGAACTCGAGCAGCGCCGCCACATCGTCGCCGGCGACGCCCCCGAAAAGCAGCACCAGAAGAAGTACGGGGAGAGCAGCCATGGATGCAGGAGGGTAGTGCGACCGTGCTAGGGTTAGGGTTTGCAGGAGCAGGCGGCGGTGGTGGTGGCGGCCGCCATTGGAGAGGGTGTGGTGTGAGGTGAGGCAGGGAGAGGTGGTAGGGAGAGATGTGCGAGAGAAAGGCCAAATTTTTGGAAATGGGAGGGGATGGATGTATTAACAAGAGAGATGAGGGAGAGTACAGACCGGAAAGTCACGGTGGCTGTGAGGATGGGTAGCAGAGTAGCGAAGTGGTTGGGTGTGCTTAGCAGTTTAAGCTAGTACATCTGTGAGACTGCTGCTGTTGCTGTGTGTTCTGCGTGACTGAGTTCGGACAGATGCACCTTTCTTATTTGTTTATATTTTCTTGTCTAATTTAGACATTATGTTTAATATTTAACACGATGTGGTTTTCGCAAATTTCATAATGTTGCCGTTGCGTGGCTCGAATAATTCATTTTTTGTTTTCTGCTTTGTTCTTGCACATGTAGAATTACTCATTTCAAAGCAGAGGAAGGTGGATTTATATCAATGTCACAAAATTCAAAACCTTTGAAATGTTAATTATGAAGTTTCAAGCAAACTAAAAAGGTAAACCTGCTATATTCCATTGTTCCATACCAAAAGGTGCAGAGAGGAAATTCAAAAGAATCTATACTCCAGAAAATGGTGTGTGCAGACACTGGGTACTGGTAGGAAAGCAAGAGCCCCACATGCCCCTAGGCTGTTTCGGACTTTGACCCCTTTCCTCCAGCTCACTTGAGCTGCCTCGCTTTCTCGCCCTCCCTTTACCTCAGCTCCCCCATGCTTTCTTCCCTCCTCTTGAGGCTGGGGAGTATCATGTCAGTCAACAAATCCAACCGAGTTTGTAACAGTAACCATATAAACAATGAATAACACGACTGGGAAAATCCAAATTCCTACTGTCAATTTTACAGTTTTGTGAGGATATGTAGCATCTGCTGCAACCCTTTTTCCAAGGTTGATGTGCCGGTTAATTATTTATTTCAGTAGCTCCCCGGAGTTTCAGAGCGACATACTGGCCTCAGATTCAGGAGCCTGCCCACATGTCCAGCTGCTTCCAATTTCCTCTGTACGTAGTACTACCAGGTAGATGCAGATCAGGAGAAAAGCTCCTCCTTCCAGAAAACTTACATGCATGGGACCAAGAGATACAATCTTTGTTTCAAAGGAATTTCTTGATTTGCTCCACCTAGCTAATGGTCCCAGCAATCTTTGCGGCCTTCATTATTCCGTGTGATTTAATTAAGAATAAAAACACGGCATGTTAATTAGCAAAGGCACTGGTAGCAGCAGTACAGTAGATCACATCCTAATAATCCTGCAGCATGCTTGCTGTTAGGAGGGAGGAAACCACGGCCTGAAAACGACCGCGTGCCTCGCTATCCATCCATCAGTCAATCAATTCGGCCGCCGGGATCCAGGGGCGACCGGCCGGGGCTCCGGCGTTTGGAGTTTCTCGCCACTCGGTTCGCGAGCTGTCGTGACGGCGACGCCGGCGCCTGGGACATCATGAGCGAGAGCGAGCGCCATGGGGAAAAGAACGTGAAGCTTAATTGGGATTGCAAAGGCGATACAAGCGGCGAGGACAGGGAATTTTTTTTTCTAGTATTTTAAAAGGCGAGCCAGCAGCCCGGCACAGCATGATTGATGCATGCCATTGCCGTGCACAGGTCAAGGTATTCTTCCTAACTTCTCTCCTTTGATTTTGCTGCAACGGAGAGTACCTATGTTAGCCTTGTATACTGGAGTAGAGTACGTAGCGAAGCCTATCGGTGCAGCAAGGACCGGTCTAAGTTGCAGTTGGTCAGCACGAGGCCATGTGTTAGACGCGGTCCGTGGCTACTTAATCAGGGAGCATTGTCACATTATGCGGCGTATGATCATACATCACGACTAACTTATTAGTCTGGTCATCACACTATCTAACCCATAGAATATATATCACGGAACTTAATTCCCCTATGTTACAATAATGCCCAGGTTGATTATCTCGGCGCGAAATGGGCAGGAAGTTTCTCGGTCGATTCGGTGGGTTCCTCACGTCGCGCCGTGTCGTTTCGAAGACCTGCGGTCGTCGTCGTCGGAGCAAATCCGCCCCATGCGGTGGCGCCATTCGTCAGCTGATTTGGACGAACAGAGTCCTCGTAGCATTAGCATACGTAGTAGTTTATGCAGGGAATAAGTCAGGTGATGTTTTCACACGCACTGAACCCCCCGAACCGAAGAATCTGAACACCGAGTGAGAATCGGTTGAGAGAGATCACCGGCCGGCGACCGAACGCATGAGCTGTACTCCGATCCAAACCGTGTTGGAACATCGAACCGATGACCGCGTTTGGTTGGATTACTACAAGTTCACAACAGAACCAGACGACCGACGCAGCGGATGGGTTTCGGGGGAGGAAGAACGCAGGTTACGCAGGAGTACAGGGTAATTATAGCGGCAGATGGGGACGGGGCAGGGATGAACGGCAAAGATTTGGGCGGTGCTCTGCTAAGCCAGGCGCTTTTCACTGAAAAGATGGTAAGTAAACCTGGGGCTGGGGGCTCAAAGCCTGCCATCGAGGGGCAGGGGCAGGAGCAGGACAGACAGGCGAGCTTTGCTTCGCTTTGAATCATCTGGTAAAGCGGCTTGGTTTGATTTGGTTTTCTGCTCGACGAGACGTGCGTCGTTCGCAGGTAAAACCTGGGCCGGTGAATGAACATCGATGAGCCATGCAACACGCAGCATCATGGGCACCATGCGAGGGAAAGAAAGGCGGGGAGTGACATCAGTGGCAACAAACTCTGGTGCCAGTACACGTAAACTTGGCGACGCGATGCGGTGCCTTTTCGAGAGCGGACTCGGACACTGACTGCCCGCTCTGTCCGCTTGGGAAAAAGGCACCAAGAACGGTGGCAGGAAGGATAAGTGTGACCGATTGTTGGACAAATTTGCTTTTTCCTAAAAAAAAACCCGTCTATATAGCCTTCGAGAGAGACAGTCATACAGACAACAGGGAGAGCGAGGATTTTTTATGTACCGAAAAAAATAAAGGAATATCGGGAAGCGGTTCGTAGATAAACAAGAATGTCTCGAGGGGAGCGAGCGAACGCCCGGATGAGAGAGCGACCAGACCACTGCCCGGGTCGCGTTCCATTCCGTGGCGCCATGTGCATGCGATGCGATGCGGCGTGCGTGACAGTGCGCCGGTTTGGTTGCGTACAGTACAGATACAGCGCACCTCCTTGTCGCTCGCCAGGCGGAGAGCGGTCGACACGCCCGGCCGCTTTCCTCCCACCTGTCTCGTCAAACAGATTCGGTAACGCGCGCCCATCACTCCCTTCCCTCCGCCGTGCGTGTCGCCACCTGCTGCCAGTTCATGGGTGGAAGAAGAGAGTGCCAGTCTCGCTTACTTGCTGGATCCGGGCCCTGAATCGGTTCTCAATGACACGAGAAGGGAGAACTCATGTCACTGCATCACAACATAACAATTGTCAATGTGGATGTCACAGTGGTACAACTAAAGATCACAGTCGCGGTACACCATAAACTACTACTAGCGTATGTACATGGCTGGATTGGTGGAACTGGTCAGCTTCGTCTAATCTGCGTCGTAAGCCGATGCTTGCTTCATCGTTAGCCTTGCTCCTTGTAGGGCGTCCAGATAAGCTTGCTAACGTCCACCTCGAGCCCGCCCCGGCCCGCGGCCTTGAGGTGGCGGTCGAGGACCTTGGGGTCCGCGCAAATGACGTGCTGCCCTTTCCGGTACTGGATCAAGTCCAGGCTTTGAAGCGTGCTCAAGATGTCGTCTGCTTTTATTGCCGTCATATCGCTCAGTTCCTGCGTGCAAGCAAGGGCGATCAATTGTTAGCAAACACCAGTTTGACTGCAAATAAGTTGATAACCACATATGACAGGAACTAGTGACAAACAAACGATCAAGGGGTTCTGCATTTGTTTGGATTCAGAAACACCTATGAATCATACATCTTTCTTCATGATTTTGTGCAGAGTGCTAGGAACTGTTAAGTTCCTGAAAATCTGTGACACAACCATGTGCACCCCTACAACAAACACTGTGATACAGGTCAGAGACAAGAATGCAACAACAATTGACGCTCAGAATCCAAATGTCCTACTCGTAGTACGTACTAATCGCCAAACGGTCTGCTTTGCAAACGTCCAAAGGTCTCAAGGGCTGGATCAGGATGCACAGGTTCAAGGGCAGAGAACACATGGACCAAACGTCCTTGCATGGAGGAAGTTTCTGCAGATTACACTGCTTGCACGTGGCTCTGTCACCAAAGGTTGGCTTCTTGAAGTAAAAAAATATCAGTAAACCTTTGACTCATTACGGGTAGCTGCGCATTAAGCTTTTCGAATCTTAACCTGATCAATTATCTGTTGTAATCCTTGAACTTCTGATAGTACAAGTTACAGCAACTTATGACACATAAAACTATGATTCCGATTACACCTGCCTCCGATACTCCCTTTGTTTTTCAAATGATGACGGTTTGCCTTGCCATTTCCTTTAACAGCTTATTAGTAAAAATTTTATTATGCGAAAATAAAATGAGGTACATGAATCTCCACGACTGATTCACTATCCATGAGAAGCAACAGTCCGTAGGCGTCCAATAAATCCAAATGCTGGTATGTAGCACCCAGCGCTATGATTCACATGCATCCAAAAGTTTTCAGGACCAAGGCAAGACGCGCAGGAAGGCTAGCGTGAAAGTCAGTATTTTGAACCAGGAACTTACGGCACTCAATTGACTCCAACTAGCCGTTTAAGATATCTTTGTTAATGGGAATTATAATTGAACTAAACCTGAAAATCATGAAAGTTCTTGAGGCCGAGAACTAATGTCGAGAACTAATGCCAAGTTTCTCAATAATGTGACTGATGTCCCTACTATAGAGAATGTTTGATTCATGCTGCATTGCAGAATAAACACCACGTCTAGTCAGCTGCAATCTTTTTTCATGGAATAGATGACCCAGGGTAGTTTGAGGAATTATACCCAAGAGAACTACTACCATTTTCTGTACTAGTGCATGATCCAATCATAAGATAGTTGCAACTAAAACAAATGCAACAGATCTCATTAGCAGGAAGAGTATTACCTTTATTGATATGTTGCTTTTATGCTTCTTTAAAATTTCCAGAAGAACTCTAGTCCAATAACCTCTATAACTGAGCAGACCAAGATCAGAAAGAGGGCGCTCTGGTGTCCCAACTTTACCTTCCTTCTTGGAAAGCTCATAAGCTGTAATAATTAAGCTTGTTAACAAAATGCGTACAGTGGTCCACAAGAGAATCTTAGTTTAGAAAAATCAGATGATGGGATATATATATATATATATGGAGTATATAAGAAGACAAACTTACAAAAAGCAATCAGAAACTTCCCGTATCCTTTTCTTTGGTATGGGGGGAGAGTGAGAATGCAAGCCAAATTATAAGATTCCTCAGAGTGCTTTTCCTGCAACGAGAAAATTCTTTTAATAATTTGAATCTGAAATTGTGGATGTATGTCTCCTAGCATCAGATGATTAATCTCTACTGACATGAATCGTATATTGTATACAATTACTGAAATAGCTTAATGATATGATAGTTTAAGTTTGTCGTTAAGAACAAAAAAGAAACATCATAGGTTCCTAAATACTACAAAAGAGGATCGCTGCATACATTACCTTTGAGAAATATCCAACCATATGACATCCCCGGTCATCACATTCACATAGTATATAAAACAAAAACAAGTCGACATCATAGTATAGGGTTTTGTGATCAAGAAAAAGCTTGGCCAGGTAACAAAGGTTTTGTCCATAAACCTTATTCTTCTTGCCATCGACCTGCCATTGCGAAATCACACTTCTTGTTACTACCTATCTAACAGAACTAAACAACTGATACTTAAAAGAGAATGAAAGTTCAAGTTGTTTGATGACATTGATTCTTTTACAATAAATACTGATCAATATAACCAGCGGCGCTACTAACCCACATGTTATTTTGTAATAAATGAGCACCTATTTCGGCAGCATAATTTTACAGAACCAACTAACTGGACATAACTGTTAACAAAGTGATTCCTAGCTTTTTATCCTGTTTTGCTTAAAACCTGCAATACATATTTGCTACAATCCAATAAGAAAAACTACTTGCGGCTCGAGCATAATCTTGAAAATTCGCTCAAAAAACAGACACACAAGTAAAGTTTTGCTGTCAGATCAATATCATATGCACATAACAACAACTAGATCAGAAATAATATTTCTGAATGACAACCTATAATGGATATAAAAGTACGAACTTACCTCAAACATTGACAGAGTTCCACTTCTGTAGATTTCATCACCAGGGGGGTGTTTAAGATCACACTTCTTCTGCAAATGCAGATAAGATAATGTCAACAATTTGGTTATGCTTCATGGAGTTATACTGGGTTAGCACGCATATGAACTGAAAACAGCAAATCAACAATGTACAACAAACAAGATACACAAAATGCACCAAAGAGGCAAAGACAAATATAATCATAAATCTACTGGAATAGCAACTGCTGCATAAATGATGTCAAGATTAAAGACTCTTCTGTAATTACAGCAGCCATAGCAGCTTGTAAAGAATGCTTTGCTGCGACATAACATAAGAACAAACAACTGGTGCGCTGGGGTGGAGCTTCATGGAAAAAAGCGAATTATATTATAGCATGTTTTTTTTTACTAATGCATCTCCACAATGCATGAGTGAAATATATGCGTTCAATTATTGCAAGAAGGAAGGTGAATAAATTTTAGAAACAATGGTGGTGCCATCAAATATAGATGGGTTGAGATAACATAAACAGTGGAAAGTAAACAGATGCAGTTAATTCCATAATTGCAATACCTATCTGACATTTAGAAATATTTACTAACAGTAACAAGTAAGTGTAGCTTACCATGTGCCTCTGAAGCTGTTCTTTACGTTTCATGAAGTTGAGGCAAAATTCACAGAAAAAGAGCTTCGGACAGTCATTATACTCTGGTGGGAAAGGAGAGAAATACCAAGTATCGATTTCATATCTCCCAAGTTCTATTTTCGCTATATTTTTCACCTTCGTGAACTCTTCATGCTCACGCAAACTGGCCACGTCCAGCTCCTCGTGACCTTGCTATAAGTGCAATATAGAATAAACAAAAAATTACTTTTGACTTGTAAAAGAGACGAAATGATCCGAGCACAAGACAACAAAAAAAAATCTTTTATACATTTTTTCGAGAGTTTTATAGCTTGTCATAACAATCTGAAACATACCTCAACATGTGTTTCATCAATTTTACGTTTCTGGTGTCTTGTCATCTTTAAACTCGTTGCCTGAAAATGACAAACAGTAATCATATGAGCATTCTTTTCGTGGTGTGATATCGTAAATGTCAATGCAAATGTTGTATATATAATTAGCATGCATAATCACAACATAAAACAGCAGACATTTCACTTGCCTTATCTTCCACCTTCTCATCAACATCTGTCTCAACAGTATCAAGATCAAGTTGTTCCAGCTTAACCCACTCATCGAGTCTTCTATTGACTGCAAATTTAAACCATTTGAGTCATCACCAGTGCTCACTGTACAAAAATCTGAAGGCAAATCTATTATATCTAATTCGAACTGAAATTATGGTAGAAGTTTGAGATTGTACTAAAAGTCTCGAGCACGGAAATGATCGTAGCCCAAATGTACCAAAACGAACCAACAGCACAGTTCATCACTAGAACCATCGACATCCATTAGATGCAGACAATAAAATAACCCCCCAAATTCCCCCAAACCGGTGCGCCCTAAACCTAACCCTAGGAACGAAATGCATCCTGGAGGGGGGGGGAGGGGGGGGTGGCGGTGCAAGTTGGGATGTCCCTTACACTCGGTGTAGTGGACGTAGTACTCGTAATCAGCCGGTGAGGCGGACGACGCGCCCTTGCGGCGCTCGATGACCTTGACCGGGTGGCGCTTCTGGTCGCGCCACCGGCACATGACGCGCGTGCCCACCTCCAGAGGCAGGTGGTGCGCCGCCCACGCCGCGGAGGCGGTCGAGGACCTCAGCCTCCTCTCAACGCCGCCACCGTTCGACGCGGCTCCCGTTCCGTTGCACGCCGCACCACCGGCGGCACCGTTCTCCGGCGTGGGCGACGCCTCCATCGAGCCCATCTCGTCGCCGGAGTCGGAGCGGATCGAGCGACCTGGTGTTGGGCCGTTTGGGCTTTCGGATCTGAGGTTTACTTTCTTCTTACGCACGGTTATAGCAGGGCCCGTATGTAAGTGTACGTTGAAATCAAGACGTGTTGGAATGCGTGGGCTATAGGGCGCAACTTCGGCCCAGTTTGTGTAAGTAGGGCTACGCCACTATTGGGCCGTGTCGGCGACTAAGCGGAACAGGGGGAATTGGCGCGCTTTGCACCGTATGCTCATTGCTCGCGACACGATTTTAAAATATTGATACTGTTGATTTTTAATATTAATTTTAATTATTCGTTTTATTTTAAAATTTTGTTTAAATATATAAAATATTATTATTATTTGATTTATTATTAGTAAAATTTAAATCACGACTAATAATTTTACATATTTAAATAAATTTTTAATATGACGAGTAATTAAAGTTGATGTTAAAAATTAATGGTATTAATAATTTAAAGCCAGAGAGAGTATTCGGTACTGCTGTGACCCTGTCGATGGCCTTGGCACGGAGATTATATCTTCTGTTCAATTTTTTTTTCCAATCGAAGTGCCGGCACTGTTCGTAAAGACAAGCGGGAGGCAACTTTTGACTGCTGCTTGCCTGCCTATCCGAATACCTGCGTCTCATCGCAACAGCATCGTGGACCCGAGAACAGGGTGCGCCACTCTTCCCCGCGCCGTCGGAATACTCACTCCACTTCGGATGCGCTGGTGAGTGGACAGCCTCGACGCGGCAGCGAGCGCGCGCGCGGCGAGAAGCGGGGCGGTGGGAGGAGCGAGCAAAGCGGCGCCGCTGACGCGGGCGCGCGGTCGCTGCCCGGCATCGCGGCGGGCCGGGGGTCAGGGAGGGGCTGAAACCGAATCCGTCAGCAACCGACCTCGCGAGCGCGCGGTCGTTCCGGCAAGTGGCAACAGCGTCGCCGTCGCGCCGTGTCAATTCGGGAACGAGATTTAAATAACGTTAGGATCCGCACGCTTGGCTAGCGTGCCGTTCCGGTTCGCTTTCGCTCCAGCTCAGGACGGACGCACGGGTTCCACGCACGGTCGTGATCGGACGACGTGCACACTCCGTCTCCTTTGAAACGCAGAAAAAAGATACTCCTACTTGATTACATATATTTTTTACTATAAAATCAGCTTAATTTCATGTAGAATTCAAAAAAAAATTGCAATATGAATCGGGCTAAACAAGAAAAGCAAGGACAGCAAGATAAGAGGAGACGGCTCGAGAAACGTTCGTTCACGCGCGGAAAAAACTAATCCACCCGTCCGTCCGTGCATGCGGTGCGCCCCGGACCGGCGCGACGAATCTTGTGCGGGTAAGCTACGTCTTTCTCGGCCGGCGTCCGGAAAGCATCTCTCTCGTGTCCAGAATATGTCTGGAGCTTTCTACGCTTCCGATTCCCTCTTCGTGTGGCCAGGCTACATGCACTACTCTGTCTTGCCTGATCACGCCACGGTGACCACCAGGGGCCTGTTCATCTGGGTAACGCGATAGGGTCTTACCTGATCCTGATGCTTGCCCCAAACTCCCCTGTCAACACGTCCGGGTTCAGGAGCGCCGAGCTCCGGCAGCTCGTGACTCTTTCTCGTTGTCGAGATGTGCAACTCCCATGAGCAGATCGCTGGAACCTGGAAGGTCCAAACGGGTGCTACCAGAGACTTGATTCGCCGCCACCTTTACGAGAGCTATCCTATCCCCCCTTTTCTCGCTCGATCAGTCGACTCGAGCTCGGCGTTCGCGTTCTACGGTTTCGCAGGGAGACCCAACAGGTCTCGGAAATTATTCTGCTACGGATACTTCCGTAGCGCGTACAGTAGGGTGCTCGGACCCGCATCAAATAGTGGTTCCATTTCTAAAGGAACCTTATTCTCGCGTCATTATTCGAACAGACATTTTCAGGTTCTTGGAAGAGTAACAACTTGGTGCTACAATGCGTCATCTATGCATATTAAATTTAGAAGTGGTCAACTTTACGGAAAGCTAAGGTCAATGGATTACAAGATCTTTAAGGCAAAGTGAAGTTTGTATCCTCTATTCAAAACACAAATGGCATCGTTGATTAATTTTTTTTTTGAATAACCTGCTTGTAGTTGTTGGATACTTTTTAAAGGTGGATGGTGAAAGTTCAAAACCGCTTGAATCCGTGGATCATGTTGGTGTTTAAGCCTCTGATTACTTCTTAATTTATTTTGAAGTGATTCTGTAGTTGAAAGTGATTTTTTTTATTTTTTAATATAAATTTTTAGAATCAGAACAGAGAATCACTTCACATTCACAGAATTAGAAGAAGCTACTTTTTCAGCTCCCAGCGTTTTAGTTCATATCAGAAAATCACTTCACAGAATTAGACAAGAATCAGAAAAAAAGTATTTGACTATAAAAATCAAGAGGTGAGAGCTCTGCAAAAAAGGCTCTAAATGCAGTGCACCAAGAAGAAATTACTCAAAGTCAGGAGAGAAAACTCTGAGTCTGGTTTGTGAATTTTTAAAAGCCAAGAAAAAGTCGGATCCGTTTAAATCTACAGCAAATCCACTGTAACTATTTTAGAAATAGACTTTTAAAAGCAATGGTACTAGCAGATCCTTTGGCAAATATCCAGCGACACCGCGACACCATTACAGCCATGCGAATTGGAGTCGACCGTCGCAAAAGAATGATTGAATCACACACAGCACACGTCCACGACAGACCTGTACGCATGTATTTTCCACGAAAGGAAAGGGTCAAACTGAACAAATACTCGAAATTTCTCTTGGCCATTCCAATTTTTGCTCTGTTTCTCTCTCCTCCCCGCCTTCCTCCTGACTCCTCCATGGTGAAACCCTAGCCCCCAAACTTTCCGCGCCGCCAGCCGGCCAGACCACCCGCCGCCCCGCCCCGCTCCGCGCCTCCCCGAATCGCCGCACCGCCGCCACGATCCGCTCTGCCCTGCGCTCTGACTCGAGGTAAAATAGTCCGCCCCTTTTTATTATTTGTTCAAAAATGATCGCTTCCTGGATTGGAAACTGAAGGAATGAGGCCGTGGAGCAGGTGAGACCGCCGAGCAGGGAGCGGGGTTGGAGCCATCGCGTTGGCGTTGCAGGGGGGCGTCGCTGACTAGTGAGCGGTTTTGAGGTCGTTGCCGGGTGGAGCAAGTATCAGCGCCGGCCGCCGGACTGGCTGACTGGGCCATGGAACTGGGAGCTACCCCGATTGGACAGTAGCGTCCCCGTCGCGCGCCTGAGCTCCAGGAGAGTAGGTGCTGAGGTTAGGTAGGGCGGCCGCCCTACCTTGCCCTATTGGTGGATCCGCCTCTGCCTCTGAGCTTGATGGCAGAAGGAAGTGGTAGCCATAAGAGGAGTTCATTCTCCCCCGGGCTGGCTGTGTTATTATCTGGTGACGAAGCTAAGATTAACCCCCAGAAGTCACACTTGGTGTCCTATCATGATGAGATTGGGCATCAGGCTGTTGAGAGGACGATAGAACATATCTTTGATCTCCCTCACAAGTCTGTGGTCCGGCCACCTGGACCAATTGATGCTGGCTTTGTCCGCTCCATTTTGAGGAATCAGGCTAGAAAATTTAATCTTGACTGGGAAAAATATAGATGTGATTATGATGGCAGAGTCTTGATTGTGGACAGAGGTGCTGGGCAAATCAAGGTTGTTCTTGACGATTCAAGCATCTGTGGCAAGTTCAAGAGTATCCGGGGCCCTTTACTTGTCGAGAGTTCTGCACCATTCAGCAGTGCCAGGGCTAATGCATGCGTTTGGAAGGGTAAGTGGATGTATGAGGTCACCCTGGAGACTTCTGGAGTTCAGCAACTTGGATGGGCAACCATCTCTTCACCCTTCACTGATCAGAAAGGTGTTGGTGATGCTGATGATTCATATTCATTTGACGGACGGAGAGTGACTAAGTGGAACAATGACCCAAAACCATATGGCCAGCTGTGGGCAGTAGGGGATGTGATTGGCTGCTGCATCAACCTGGATGCTGGAGAGATCTCCTTTTACAGAAATGGGGTTTCTCTTGGTGTTGCATTTGCTGGAATTCAAAATGTGGAGCCCAAGAAGGGCTTCTATGCTGCAATCTCCCTCTCAGAAGGCGAGCGTTGTCATCTGAACTTTGGTTCGCATCCATTCAGATATCCAGTCGATGGGTTTGATCCAATTGAGGCAGCACCACGCTCTAGGATGTTCACGGTTTATCTTCTTAAATGTTTATTCCGATTGCTAGAAGTTCAAAATCTAGAAAAATCTGAATCAGCGTACTTTGAGAAACTGAGGAGAGTCAAGAAATTTGCTCCACTACAAGAACTGTTCCGTCCAATTTCAGAAGGGATCTGTGCAGAGTTTTTCAGTGCTTTTGAAGGTTGCAAGGAATGCCTTGAGTATGTTGCGTGGGGCTTTTTAATCACTTTCCTCTTAGATGTTTTCAAAGCACGTGAGCCACATGATTTATCAGGTCTTGATCAGGTTCTTGAGCTTTTCCTCCAGTTCCAAGGTTGCATCCCATTATTGCAGGAGCTCATCGTAGCGCTTTCTTGCATGTGCAAAGCTGCACCTCTTGTGCTGACAGAATGCCCATATTCTGGGTCGTATCCATTTCTAGCGCTGGCTTGCCATCTTCTTAGACATAAGGATGTAATGCATCTATGGTGGAACTCAGAAGATTTCACATTCTCATTTGAAGGGTTTCTTACAAGGAAGATTCCGAATAAGCATGACTTACATTGTCTTATACCATCTGTTTGGTGGCCTGGGTCTTCTGAAGACGAAGTTAGCATGACTCTGACAATGACCACACTCTCTGATGCAATCAAGAAGGTATTTTTTTCAGGATATTTTCCTGTAAACTGTACTCTTTCCTCCTGATAATTAAAAACTCTGTGTTGGATAGAGAATTACATTTTATTTCATCGCATGCTATTCGTCCATAAGGTGCCACTAGAATGAGCAGCGCCTGTGTTTGCTATTCTGTAGAATCTAAAAATGATCCTTGCTGATATTTCTTATTCCATATTGATCTGTTTCCTGACTTGAATGCGCACTTCTTTTATTTGACTTGACATGTAGATATTAGCGCTCCAACATTCATTGGTTTGATTGTCATGATGTACTGTTGTTGGCCTTTCATAGATACTCCCTCCGGTCCCATATTTCTTGACGTTTTGAACAATAACACGGTCTCCAAAATGCAACTTTGACTTCTTTTTTTTCATAAGTTTTTATTTAAAAGTGGCATATGTATACTTTTATGAATGAATTCTTAAAGACAAACTATTCATATAGTTTTCACATTTTTAAACTTAACCATTTTAAAAATATTTGTAATTTATATTTTCAATGTTTGACTCAGGACATATCCAAAATGTCAAGAATAATGGTCCTGGAGGGAGTATATTTAATGAGTAATTTGAGTTTTTGTAACTCAATAGCGATTTGGTTATGTTGCATAACTTGTACAATTCCATTACCCTTTTTTTATTTTTTGTTTTCTGCATTTGTACGTTTTTCCATTTACAGCTCATTTGGATTTTCCTCACAGTTTAGATATATCCATACATATTTGCATTGCCACTCTCTCCCTCTGTTATATCTATCTCTTATGAAGCTAATGATATTCATGTTGTTTTTTTTTCAGATCGAGGAGATGCATCGTGAGCTTTGCAGCTTGGTATTATACTTTACTCCACCAGGTTCTCCCCCTCAGCCCCCAGGCTCAATATTTCGATCTTTCGTACAAACTTCAATACTAAAGGCTAGAGGTGGAGATCACAGGATGGTTGTCAATGGGACTTATAACAATACCATCCTTGTTTCATTGTACACTGTAATCCTTCATTTGTTGTCTGAAGGATTTTCTATGGATTCTTTTGGGTCTGCATCATCGTACAAAGCGAACTGTGGAGCTGGTGTTGGATTTCTTCACAAAGGTGGAAAGCGAAGGTTCCCGACACAGTTACTATTAAGGAATGACACCTACTATAGTGTAATTCCTAGAATTGGTGGACCACCAAATATATTGATGTACTACCAAGCTGATGCTGTGGAACACGAAGTGCAGTGGGATGAAGGCTGCATGGATGATGAAGAGACACGCGTAACACATACTACAATGCAAAAGCCTTGTTGCTGCTCAATCACAGATGCACCTGAAAGCATAAGATACAGAGAGAATGCTAAATATATACCATCAACTTCAAAAGGCCCATGCAAGCCTATGCCTGAAAGCTCTTCCCATGTTGCTGAGTGCAGTGGGAGAAGTCTGGGTGATGATATTGAAGACAAACCTAGCACAAGCACTCAATCTGAAATTGATTATGGATACCAAATATTGCATAATTTGGAAAGCATACCAGTGGCAGCCCAATCTTCCTCGGAAGCTCTTAAGGAAGAAGAGCTACTTGATGTTATGCTATTATTATATCATTTGGGCATCTCACCAAATTTTAGGCAGGCAAGTGATATTTCATTGTTGTTTTTTGAAGCAGACAAACAGACACATGCTGCGACATGGATCAATATCTTTGCTTCCTTGAAAATGCATATACTTTTAGGTTTGCATATATTTACTATTCAGTCACTTATATGCATATCTATTTTTCTTTTGAGAACAGGCGCCATGTTTATCGGCTAACATATGAATATATACTTGTTCACAGTCATGCTTTCACTTGAATTGATTCATGTGCTCCTATCCAGTCTATCAGATTTTTGCTGACATTTATTATCAATTGATATTTGTCAGTATACTAATAAAACAAGACCCAACCTAAGAGGATACTGACATTATTTTGTATTATGTTTTATATTGTAAGTGTTAACTTAATTTTGTTCTATCCAGGCATTTTATTTCATGTCCCAGCAATCACAGTCCATCTCTTTACTAGAAGAAACTGACAGACATATACGAGAAAAATCATGCGCAGAGCAAGTTAGGCGTTTGAAAGAAGCCCGGAATAGCTATCATGAGGATTTGGTGGATTGTATCAGGCATTGTTTGTGGTATGATTTCTGAAAGGAATTTTTTTTTTGCATTGCTCTGATGTACTTTTCCGGTGGTAAATGTGTTTTTTTTAGTGCACTAGCAAACTCTACAGCGTTGCTAGACATGATTTTTTTTTGTTCTGGACTGTTCATATTTACTTATTTGCAGTTTATGAGAATGGCTATCATTAGCCACTATCCAATATAGACACAATAAATATTTTTTTATTGTTTCTAGTTCAATAAGCTAGTGCAGATGTTGATTAATTTATTTTTTTGTGTTTTACAATATGAATAATTTTTCTCAGATTACTTCATGATAGCTTGTGCATAAGATGGCACAGATTTTTTTGGTCAGTGAGTTAGTTTGATGACTTTACTTTTGGTGTATTAAGGTACCGGGCCACTCTTTTCTCTCCATGGAAGCAAAGAGGAATGTATGCAACTTGCATGTGGGTTGTGGAGCTTCTTTTGGTCCTTAGCGAATCAAAAATAATGTTCCAGTACGTTCCAGAGTTCTATGTGGAATCATTGGTAGGTTTGGTTTGTTCGTTGGCTGTTGAAGTTTTTTTTTTTGGGGGTTTCACAACGAAATAATGTGTCTAAGATGATATTCTTTTTATTACCTTTTCAGGTTGATTGTTTTCATGCTCTGAGAAGAAGTGACCCTCCTTTTGTTTCGCCTTCGGTATTTCTGAAGCAAGGGCTGGCTTCATTTGTATGTTCCAAATCAACTTGCACTCCTTATTTCATTAGTATGCTACCATTTCCTTCATGTGAAACATAATTGCATCCGTGTTTATTGTTGATGCTAATGATAGAGGGTTCACACTCAAGAGTCAAAAGTAGCAAATCTGATGGGTTTCACCTACTTTTATGACTTCTCTCTTTTGTAATTTTGTATTAAGCCAGCTCTCTTAGCCTTTTGAGTAAGGTGTGGAACTGATTTGTACTCGGCCCTTGTCTCTCTTAAATACAAATATATGCAGCTCTCCTGTATGTTTGAGAAAAAAATGACTTCTCTCTTTGTAACATGAATCACGTTTTCAAAAGCCTATTGTTGGTTTGCATATATATAAGGCATATTAAATTGAAGCAGCAATTTTTTTCCTTCCCCTTCTATTCAAGTCTGAGTAACTAATGGAGACACTGAGACATTAGAGTTATTTTCGATATCAGAGCGATAGACAGAATCAAAGCAAATCTCTTTGCTTGACATGATGAATAAATTATGTTTTCTTTTCCTGCAAAGGCCAAAGGGTCCACTTGGTCTTTTTTTTTTCAATCCTCAGTCTACCACCGACAGATTAACTCTCAGTGATACGCATAGGGGCAGCCTGGTGCACGTAGCTCCCACTGTAGGATCCGACAACTTTGGGCCTTTTGTACGCAGCCTTGCATTTCTGCAAGAGGCTGTTTTCAGGACTCGAACCCGTGACCTCATGGTCCCAAGGCAACAGCTTTACCGTTGTATCAGTTCTCATTGTTATTCAGTGCTTGAAAATTATCTAACTGTTCCATTTAATTGTTAATAGGTCACTCTGGTTGTCAAACACTTTGATGATTCAAGGATCGTAAATCCAGATTTGAAAGATCTTCTTCTTCAGTCAATATCAGTCCTTGTACAGCACAAAGAATTCATGCATGTTTTTGAGAACAACCAGGAGGCTATAAACGGACTTCCAAGATCACTTTTGTCAGCTTTTGATAACAGATCGTGGATACCTGTTACGAACATACTTTTCCGACTTTGCAAAGGCTCAGGATTTGCTTCCTCTAAGAATGCTGAATCTTCGTCATCTGCAACTTTCCAGGTATATTTGAATGTTGCTTCTTTCTCTCCCCCCCCCCCCCCTCTGTCTTCTATTGTACCAGCATATATTATTGTAAAACTAATGTTTTGGTTTTGTTTTTAAGGTTCTGCTAAGGGAAACATGTATTCATGAACAAGAATTATTCTTTTCCTTCCTCAATCGACTTTTCAACACACTCAGTTGGACGATGACTGAGTTCTCTATGTCCATCCGAGAGATGCAAGATAAACACCAGGTAGATGGTGGTATTTTACTTTCATTACTGTTGTATTACTTCAACTTAATGTATTGGTCGTCATTTGTACTTTCCAAACACTGTTGATAACAATATCAGCTAGGAGCTCTTTCTAAACTATAGTGGTTATGGCTTAAAATGGTTTTTCCCTTGAGGGACTTTTAAGACTGGTATTTGCTAGAAGACATATATAAAAGGAACTTTGCTGCTGGACACTACAGAAAGTGCATTTTTGATGCATGAAACATCGTATTGTCATTGCATAAACGATTATTTTTGTTCAACATTTTCGGTGGGGCTGTGTACAAAAGACCCAAAGTGGTCGGACCCTTCCCCGGACCTGTGCCAAGGGGAGCTACATGCATGTGCTGCCTTTTTTTTTATTTGGGGCGCTAGCAGGCCTGCAAAAAAACTGTACATAATGTTGTGTCAGCAGTAAATGTGATTATGTTATGCTTGCCCCGAGTCGCACATTATAAGTGCAAATGGCTCAATTCTTTTATACAAAAAACTGAAAGTATGCAATGAAGCCATATAGCAACAGATTTTTTTAAAAATATTTCTCTTTCTTTTTTTTGTGTGTGTGGTTCCAGCTAATTGTTTTCAATGGGATATATTACGGAGGCATTATCTTTGTTACTTCCATCTTCTGGCATGGTCATGCCACTATAAGCTTATAGCTAAAAATCTTGTATTTTCAGGTTGCTGATTTGCAGCAAAGGAAGTGCAGTGTGATATTTGATATATCATGTAATCTTGCTAGGATCCTGGAATTCTGTACCCGAGAGATTCCTTTTGCATTCCTTATGGGACCAGATATGAATTTGCGGAGATTGACTGAATTGATTGTCTTTATTCTCAACCACATCATATCAACAGCTGATGCTGAGTTCTTTGACATGTAAGTCAGCATCTTAATCTGAAATTTCTCTAGAGAAAAAAATTGGGGTGGTAGCCTGTCTATATTGAAAGTCTGAAAACTGGCAAACGCACACGCTTGTTATTGTAATTGGTGTACTCCCTCCGTCCCAAATTATATGTCATTCTACACTCCTCTAGTTTTCTAAAATTATAAGTTGTTCTCACTTCCTGAGACAACTTTCTCTCTTCCCAATACGTCTCATCTCTATCTCTCTTTTTTTGTACATACCACTTTTTTCACTCTTCTTAATTCCCGTGCCCATGCCCAAAATGACTTATAAATTGGGATAGAGGGAGTATGATATTTGAAAGCTATTCATTTATCTTGTTCACAACTTTTATTGTGCTTTCATCTTGGTAGCCCCATGTTTTATGTTTTACAGTACACATAGGTGGCTCCCTTCACTTGCTAATTCAGAGTTTATTTTATATAAAATTAAGTTTGCATACATTCAACCACTACAACGTTTTTTTAATGCAGGACGCTGAGACGGCCGGGGCAACAGCTGGAGAAAACAAATCGTACTATGATTTTGGCTCCTCTTGTCGGCATTATCCTCAACCTTATGGAATGCAGCAACAAATCAGAACATAGGGAGCTCAATGATGTGATGGCAGTATTTGCAAGTATGGACTGTCCTGCTACAATCCATTTTGGATTGCAGTACCTATTGAGCTACAACTGGGTTAGATCTCTTTACTTGTTATTACTTCTTTTATTTTTGACCTTATAATCTGCAGGTTTTTTTTTTGCCTTAAAAAGTAGCATTTTCTCCAGCGCTAGTCCTTTTTTGATATTTTGACTAGAATTTTCTTTTGTTTATTTGCTGTTTTATTGATATGGTGTTCCGTTATCCATATCTTTCTATAGAGTAATGTTCTGCGAGGGGATGCCGCCCTTGTGAAGCTTGCACAGCTTGAAGAGTTTTCCCATTACTTCCGACGCATTACTATGGCGGTGGATGGTAAAGAAGAGCACAGCCTAATATCAGGCGATGAGGAAGAAGATGACACTTGTTGCATATGTTACAGCTGTGATACAGATGCGACATTTGAGCCATGCCATCATAAGTCCTGCTTTGGCTGCATAAACAGACATCTCCTGAACAGCCAAAGGTGTTTCTTTTGCAATGCAGTTGTAACTTCAGTTACCAAGATTGCTGATTCGTGAGTGGCACACACAACTCATGGTCCCTTCGGTTTTCATAACGTTGAGATAATGCCATTGATTCATCCATCCATTTTCGTTGACTGGAGGAGCAGACAGCTTGGAGATCTTTCTTTCCTGGAAGCCGTTGTGCAAAAAGGTCAGAAACGGTCCCTGTTTTCCTTGTGTAAAGGTCAGGTAATACTAAACAGGATTCAAATAACATTGTTGCAGGAGGTTTCTGTACGAGGTGGGAAGCCAGTACCACCGGAAGGATTTACAGAAACACATTTTTTGTAGGTTTAGGAAATTCCACGTTGTAAATATGAGAAATATGAAACAGAAAAGGGGTGATCACCTTTTGTAATTAGCAAAAAATAAAAGAACTAGATGATTTATATTGGAAAAGAGCTCTAGTCTTTTCTCTCCCCAACACGATGTAGCACCCAGAGTGAATAAAGATCCTTCTCTGTTCTGTACTACTCACTTCAGTTTAAAATTATTGATACTATTTATTTTTAATATAATTTTTGATCATTCGTTTTATTAAAAAATTTGCTTAAATGAGTAAAATTATTAGCTGTGATTTAAATTCCACTGATAAATCAAATAATAACAACATTTTTCACATTTGAACAAATTTTTTGAATAAGACGAATGATTAAAGTTGTTGTTAAAAGTCAGTGGTGTTTGGTTAATATTTTAAAATCGAAGAAAGTAGTCAACTGTGCTCAGCATTAAAATCAACAAAAATAATAAAACAGTCGGGGAAAAAGGTCGAAGTAGTACACACCCAAGCTGAAAAATATTAGGCTTCAGGTTTCAAGACCTTTGCGCCATCTCTGTCGGTTGATCAGCCAGAGTAGGGTGTGTTGACGAAGCCGCACACCTTTCTGATCTCACCGTTCGCCGCGGTCTTGACCTCGACGCCGCCCATCTTCACCATGGCTTCCCCAAACTTGTACTGCCACAGCTTCTGAGATGCCGCGGCGGCGTACACCAGCCGCATCGTGTCGTCCGCCTTGAGCAGCGCCGCGTCCGACGCGAAAGCTGAGCACGTTGAGGTAGTACTTGTTGTCCAGCTCGTTGGGTGTCTTGTAGTCCTGCACCACCGTGTTATCTGCGCCGGTGGTCGACGCGCACTCACTCTTCAGGCTCGCGGCGAACGCCGGGTCCATGTCGGAGGTGCTGCTGGGCGGGAGGCGGGCGGAGAAGGACGAGCAGTGGGAGCGGCCGATGCTGTGCGCGCCGGAGAGCACGACCATGTCGACGGCGTCGAGCCCCTTGGCGGCGAACATGTCCTTGAGCCGCTGCACGCACGGTCGCGAACGGGCCGAACGGCGGCGGCAGGTTCTTCAGGGTCTCGCTGGCGAGCGAGACGTTCCCGTCGTACCGGCCCGCGGGCATCTTGAAGTCGATCCCGCCGGAGCCGCCGCTAAGGAAGTAGCTGGCGTCGCGACCGGCGAACGCGACGATGTCGGCGCACGACACGAAGCCGGGGCATTTCCCCTTGAGCGCTGATTTGGCCGCGTCGATGACCTCGAAGCCGCGCAGGCTCAGGTTCGGGATGCCGAGCATCTCCGGCTGCGGGTTGGCGTCATTGGGCTTGAGCAGGACACGGAGGCGTTGCACCCCTGATGTCGCATACATGCATGCAGCACGTTGTCAGCAATTCTCATCACACAGATCTTCTAGTGCGCGTGACCTCTTTGCACATGTACTGATTAAACTAGTACTGGACTATCATGAAATGCATTGCGATTTGCTTGATTAATTACCCGGACGAAGCAGTCGTGGAAGAAGAGACGGACGAGCCCCGCTTAGACGCCGGCGTCAGCGACCCGGACGGCGTCCCTCACGACGGCTTCCGCGCGGGGGCACTTGTCGTCGTAGTATCCGACCCTGAGCCCGGTTGCCGCGGGCGGGCTAGGCGTAGCAGGATAAGTTGAGGGCGGCGGCGGCGTAGGAGAGGGACTGCCGCCGCCGTAGCCATAGCCCGATTGGCATGCCACGGAACCGAGCATAGCAAACAGAAGCGCGAGCACGGCGACCCTTGCCATCCTTAACCCCTGTCGTTACTATTCAGCTGATGGGAGGTGAGTCGCGGTGGGATGACGACGAGCTGCCATCCTGCATGTGTATTTATAGCCTCACCATGAAGAACACACTACTGTGATAGGATCATTTTTTGGCGCGCACGTTGCGACGTGCAGAGCTTGGTGCGACTCAATGCTCGCAAGTTGCAAAGCTATTGGGAACGTGGCCAGCACAGCCTAAGGTTTCAGCTGAGTTCTGTGATGACTTGCGATTTTTGTATTCCATCTGCAGCAAGCATTTCAATTCAATTACAACGATCTTCCGCGACAGAAAACAAAATGAGATTGGTGAACAAAAACTTATGACATATATGATTGGAACTAAATTATTTTATTTCCGAGTGTGAGAACTGTCGGTGGCTTGTGTCCCGTTGTTTAACGCGCTTAGCAGATCGAGTTCAAGCAATAGCTGACGGGGCCACAGAAGGGTCACCTGTGTTGAGCTATGAGATCATCCCCTGCAAGAAGTTAGACAAGGTGTCATAAGTCACTACCTCAACGTCATTTTTGAGAACCCCTTTGGATTGCTGTAAAATTATTAAGTTACTATATTTATATGAAATTAAATTAATTCATATGAATTTTCTGTAAAATTCATGCTTTCCAAAGAAAGCATGAATAAGCAGTAGCTGTGAGCTGCCATCCTCATCCACGACACGAAATATCTTTTCAAACTCTCTCATGTTTTTTGTCTTTATAAGATCGACGAAACATCGTCGACTCAAGAAGCATGAGAGACTTTGAAATTAACATTTTCCTCTTGATTTCAAACTGCTGCTTTGTATAATTGTTACACATATGATTCAATTAGTGTTAAAAATATTTGCAGCCACCACCCGGATCCGTGGCGCAATGGTAGCGCGTCTGACTCCAGATCAGAAGGTTGCGTGTTCGATTCACGTCGGGTTCAAAACCCCGAACCGTTATCCGGTTTCTTATTTTTTTCTCATCATTTTTTCGTGGGCTCCCAGTTTTACTTTCTCATACACGTCGGGTTCAAAAGCCCGATCCTTCTGGGCTGGCCCGTCTGGCATAAGTCGGCTCACGGGCCTGCCACCACAGCCTAAACCAAAACCCTCGCTCGCTTCTGGAACCTTCGTCTCTCCTCTCCCCAACCTCGCCTCCCGTCCTCATCCGCACCGGCGCGAAGCAGCGCAAGGGAGAAGAAGGCGAACGTTCCAGAACCTTCCCCGCCTCGAGCCCCCGCCCACGTCCGAGACGCAGCTATGGCAACTGTCATGCAGAAGATCAAGGACATCGAGGACGAGGTAACCATCTCCCCGCTGGGCCATATCGTGTTCGCAGCGCTAGGCCCCCGTTGATCCGTCGCAAGGCTCCGTAGATTTGTGCGTTGGAGCTATTGATAGCCCTAAAATTTTTGGAGTTACGTGTTTGTGTTGAAATGGTGTGATGCTGATTCGGTATGGATGTGACTTGCGGCTGCTGTTCGATTGGTATGATAGGTCAAAAGATGTACCTTTTCATCTATGGAACTGAAATTTGTTCTCACATATCTCCTGAACTTCTCATGCTACAATTGAAGGAGTGGGCGAATGGACAAGATTTTTTAGTTGCCTGAAATACATTTGGCCTGTTTCTGATCCATATATTGATGTTGCCCATTTTCTTGTACTATGCAGATGGCAAGGACGCAGAAGAACAAAGCCACTGCACACCATCTTGGTCTTCTGAAGGTGATTTGAACTATCTCCTGTCTCTGTATGTCATTCAGAATAATATCCTTATTGAATATATGTTGTTGATTACGTCTCATTTTACCAATAATATTGTTAGATGCTATGATTTTTTGCAATTGTATTATGCTCCATGCTGCTATTTGTACATAGGAGCCTTTGCTTTTGTTTGATAGTTATTCTATGTACTTCAACAATGTTGGGTCATATTTTGTGATGTTGCTTTGTACAGGCTAAACTTGCAAAATTACGGCGGGAGTTGCTCACTCCAACATCGAAAGGTGGTGGTGGTGCTGGTGAAGGATTTGATGTCACAAAGAGTGGAGATGCACGTGTTGGTTTAGTTGGTTTTCCGTCCGTTGGAAAATCAACATTGCTGAATAAATTGACAGGAACATTTTCAGAGGTTTGCTTCACTGATGTTCTTAATCCAGAGTTAAAAGTCTAATAAATTTTATTCTGATTTAGCTCCCAACTTTTGTATTAAATAGCAAGAAAATGTTGATGCCTCGAACAATGTTATCTAGTCATCCATTGTACTTCTATCAATATTTTCAAGAACAGCCATGCATGCATGTAAGCTTGAGGTGCCTCCTATTCGTAATTTAGTTGAAGTGATGCAATCAAGATATTAATTTGGTAGCTGGTCCCTGTGGTTATTTTTGGAGGATCTGACAGATTGTTCTTTTAAGACATTTTAATTTCATGCTGCTGAATTTTTCCTGATTATTGCTATTAATCCTGTATAGTAACCATATGTGTTCCTTCTCTGTTTCTAAAGGTTGCTGCCTATGAGTTTACGACTTTAACTTGTATTCCTGGAGTTATCATGTATAAAGGGGCTAAAATCCAGGTAGCTTTCTGCAGCAGAGAGGACTTTACCGATTATTTTGAGCATGATTGATCTTGATCAACATCTCATTGTTAATTTCAGCTTCTAGATCTTCCTGGCATCATTGAAGGTGCTAAAGATGGAAAGGGTAGAGGAAGGCAGGTAATATGTCTCCACATATATCCTGACACGCATTGAGATACGTTATTGCAGAAAGCAAGCTTCCTTTTGCATTGATCAAATTGTAAAGCTGACTATGGGGGCTTAACTGGACCATTGCATGACATGCAAGAGCAGTTGTGTATGCTTACAAGTGTTACTGTATAGAATAATACAAGGGTTTAGGGAATGCTTAAATCATCTGTGGTCTTCACTAGTACTTCTGTCAAAACAGTCATCTGTATAAATGATCTGAAATAGCATTCTAGTAAGTGCCATCATCTCTTTCTAGCTAATAATGTACAGGTTCATTAGGTGCAGGGAAACTAGCCAATTAACTAGCAATACACTCTGTTCTTGAAAGTACTGAAGGCCGAATGAGCTCTGAATGTCAGTGTTGCAACTTTTATTTCTCTCGTCTCGTACAGAAGTTATCAAATTTGTGGTTTGTAAGGCATTCAGGTCCTATTTATTCTCTTATTGTTATTATGTTGACATTTTCCATTAAGAGATTATTTCAATATGATTGCACATACTTTAATAGTTTTGATTTCCAAAAAGATCTATAACACACTTAGGGTCTGATCAGTTATGATTTTGCTATGGCTGTTTTGCCAGTTGCTGCCGAAAACAACTACAAAAATCTCAAGTGATCAGACCCTTAAAATATAGGAATTGCCTGAATTATTTAATGTTCAATGCATTCAAGGTCAGTCATTTTTCCTTGGCTAAAAATATTCTGTGATTCTCAGGTTATCAGCACAGCTAGGACATGCAATGTTATTCTGATTGTACTTGATGCTATCAAACCAATAACTCACAAGCGTCTTATTGAGAAGGAACTTGAAGGTTTTGGAATTAGGTAAGTTCTATGTTTATTTTTTGACAGGCACTAGTATATGAAAACTGTATTCTGCATCCTGGACCTCGTTCCTCTAGGTATTTCTTTGTGCAAGACGTCATTTCCAGATAGCAGATACCTACATTAAATATTGAATAACATCAAGGGTACCAACATCCACTGAATCATGCTGGATTCTGTGTCCTCCACGTTATCATATACGTTTTACTTCTACTTTATTGTTGTCTCTTACTCTCCTGGTGGGAGGGTAACATAGTACATTTGCTGTGTGGATTTCAATTTCTTATGACCTCTTGAAAATCTAGCCATTGTCTTGCCTGTTGAAAACAATTTTAACATCTTTAAGGTGTTTTCGTTGATAGGTTGAACAAGACACCACCCAATTTGACATTCAGGAAAAAAGACAAGGGCGGAATCAACTTTACTTCAACAGTGACAAACACACACTTGGACCTTGATACAGTAAAAGCAATCTGTGGCGAGTACAGGATCCATAATGCTGATATCTCCCTGAGATATGATGCAACAGCAGATGATCTCATAGATGTCATTGAGGGAAGTAGAATTTACATGCCTTGCATCTATGTTGTTAACAAGATTGATCAGATAACCCTTGAAGAGCTGGAGATCTTAGACAAACTCCCCCATTACTGCCCTATTAGGTGAGCATTTACCTGGCATCTTAATGTATCTAGCTATATTCATTACCTTCCAACAGCTAAGAGTTTCTGCAACTTGTGTTCTTTCTATTTTCTGGACAGTGCTCATCTGGAGTGGAATCTTGATGGACTCCTAGAGAAGGTATGGGAATACTTAGATTTGGTCAGGATATACACAAAGCCAAAAGGACTGAACCCAGATTATGAGGATCCTGTTATTGTATCATCTAAGAAGAAAACAGTGGAAGATTTCTGCAACAGAATCCACAAGGACATGGTGAAACAATTTAAATAGTGAGTGTTATCGTATCGAGCCTACTAAATATCTGTTTTTTTTAACTTTTGACGTTGCTGCTAATCGCTTGAATACTTGCAGTGCTCTGGTGTGGGGGTCTAGTGTAAAGCACAAGCCTCAGAGAGTTGGCAAGGTATGCACTAACCCAATTCGATGTGGCATATGCTTAGTGCTTGTTTCTGGTACTGATTTAGGTAACATTCCTGCAGGAGCATGAGCTTGAGGATGAGGATGTTGTCCAGATTATTAAGAAGGTATAGGCATACGGTGGTACAACAACTGTTTTGCGAAACTAGAATTAGGATTTTGAATGTAGCCTCGCTACAAGTGCTAGACGCTCGTCTTGGTATCTCTGAAGGTCATATGTTCCAAGTTCACATGTTCCTAGTGCACAGACAAAACTGTTTAGAGCGAAGATACACAATTTAGTCAGCCTTCCTTCGGGCAACATGTCATGTAAGTTGTGATATTCCTATCCACTGTACCATGTTAGAGTTACTGATATACCAAATGTCATTCCACAACCGTCGGCCACATGGAAAGATGCTTCCCTACCTTTAGAAGATAAGATGATTCCTGTAATGACAAGTGTTCGCTTTGTTAGATGTACGCAAATATTATAATGACGATGGACTGATGGTGTAGGCCATTTTTAGCTTGATTCCATATTATCTTGATGATAAACGTGAGGACAAAGTTTACATTTGACTTTCATCCCATCTTGATGAGAGGGTACGTTGAAACTTGAAAGCATGCAACAGAACAGAACCCTCTGCGGAACATTGCTGATCCGTTGCACGTGACGGTGCCTGACGCGAGTAGTTAAGCTCCCTATGATGATGATTGGGCTGCTCTAGTGGCCTGTCTTTCGAGGCTTCACGTGCATCGACGAATTCCGCGGCGTGCTGCTTCAGCAGCTCGTGAAGGACGTCGTCGCGTTGATCCTGTTCATGGTAAGGATGCAGCCAGCTCTCTTGCACTCCCATTTCTGAGCGTTTCCAAATGTTCAGTTCGATTTGTGGCGTTTCCCTCGATTTGTTAATGAAGGAACAAAATACAACTACTCGCATCCTTTCTTCTCCATCTGGGACAGAATGCTTGGAACCCACATGCCCTACAACCTGGTCAACCGGAAGGAGGGTGGGGTTTGAATCGTGAGGCTGTTGAGTGACTAGAGCTTGAACTCGGGCAATGGTATAGAACTCCAGTGGTAATCTTCAAAATGCAACGTGGATGATAATCCAGTGGTAATCTTGATGGTTTGTAGTGTGTGTGAAACTGGTGAGCAAAAACTAATGAGCTCCTCGCTGCTATGAACGTAGAAATCTCTAGTTTATCTCGCAGTCGCGTCGGCTTTTCACTTGGATGGGCGCATCTCAGTTTTGGAGCCTGGGCCGTCCGTAAAAGTCAGTGGTCGGGGACCAAACAAAACCAAAACTAGCCTGCCGTCACGGTCGAGGTTTAGTTGTGGAAAATATTCGCTGGATCGGTGCAGACCTGCCGAACTCGGCCCGTTTCCCGTGCACGGCGACAGCACGGTGGCCGCCCGGCTCGTCGGAGACTCGGGGGAAATCGTGAGGTCGCGTCAAGCCTGCGCGCGGAGGAAATCGTGGGAAAGTTCGGGCTCCACGCCTCCACCCTGCCAGCCCCCCGCACTGCTGCGCCGTGCCGGTCAGCTTGGCCGGGCAGCCCCCCGTCTGATCGCTCGCCACACATCCCAGCAGCTGCCGCTGCGATGCCGGCCTGCAGCGCGGGACGGCTGGGCGCCCGTCCCGTTGCCGATGCGTCGGCCACCATGCTGGGTATCGTGGGGTGTTATCCACCGCTGAGGTGAGGAGAGTGCTCCCGGTCACTGGGGTCACCTTGCGCTTGAAAGTTCAAACCCAACAGGCTGCCGACGCCTTCATGTCAGATCAGCGCCGGCGTTGCAAAACCATCGGTCTTTGCATATGACTGACTATTCCTGAACTGCTCGTCGTGTCGGCTGCAGGCCTGGTCGGCTGTTGGCGCGTCTCGTCTAGCTTCACCGTCACCGGGTTGTTCGTTCCCGGTAATCCATCAATCGCGCGAAACTCGCGCTCGTCCGGTTCGTCGTCCTGCGACTATACGACGCACTTTGCACATACGTCAACCCGAGGAATGATTGAACGAAGGATCAGACGAGGACGCTTGTGCAGCTGCTGCTTCATATAATTATTTTGACGTCGAAACTCTAACGACGGATGGGCTGATCATCTTAGCTGGAATCTTGCCCGGTTTTGATTGATTTACATACAGATGAAACTAATGCTTCTCTGAAATCGTATTAAGCTACTCTCCTTATTGTTAAGTGACGCGAACTTATATACTACATCTAGAGAAATTAACTTAGCATTTGATCACCGGTGGCCGTCATCCTCGTCCTGCGAGTAGAACTCCACGATCTCCGACAGATCATCGCTGCCGGCGGACCCACCACCTACCCCATCCACGCCGTTCCCGACGGTCGTGGCCAGCCACAGCAGGTGCTCGAACAGCAAGGCGTCGACGGCCACAGCGACGCCGCCGCCGGCGAGCCTCGTGCCCGCGGCGGCCACCAGCCGCCGCACCGGCCCGGCGTCCAGCACCGCGGGGTCGACGTGGAACA
>BCLF01000001.1:1309692-1354927 GCA_001602275.1 Zoysia japonica | reverse complement strand
TTATGAGGCTACGGGGCAGGTGAACTGGCTTAAGAAGTTCATACCCGGTTTAAAAGTGGTTGACGACATCTATAGACCACTTAAATTGTACTGCGATAACGAACCCGCAGTAACGTATGCACACAACAATAAGTCAAGTGGTGCTGCCAAACACATTGACATAAAGTACTATGTTGTGAAAGATAAAGTTCGGGATCAAATCATAAGTCTTGAGCATATAAGCACCGCAAAGATGCTAGCGGATCCGCTTACTAAAGGCTTACCACACAGAATATTTATAGAACATGTTACCAGCATGGGTTTAAGGGAAAGCCTGTGACTCCTGAACTAAAAGATGGCCCAAAATGTATAATAACTATTTCAGAACAGAAAAATGTATTGTAGCTGTTAAGTCTATCGGCGATTGATCGTGACGATGAGACAGTTCTATGCATTAACCTGTAATGGAATGAGTGAAGTTAAAAGTAATAAAGATAAAAGTAAAAAAGTGAGATCAAGGGGGAGAATGTTAGAAATTGATCTCTACCCGTTTTGGCCCAACGGCCTTAATGCGCCCTTGACCTAATCGCGCCCTGATCGGGGGCGCCCAGCCCATTATGCCTGGTGGGCCCCTGTCGCCAGCGCCACAATAAATAGAGGTGGAGGGCCGGCCGGAACTCATGACCTAAGTTCATCCGTACCGCCGCACCCTACCGACATCCCAAAACCCGATCTGTGAGGGAGCGCTGTGCCGACGGGAAGCGGCACCGCCACGACGACCGCTGCCACCGAGAGATCGACGACGTCGCCGTGACTCCAACGCCACTGCCCTCTTCACCGACCGACGCTGCCCACGAGCAGAGGACCGCACCAACAAAGGGCAGATGGCCGGATCATCTTCTCGACTCCGGCGACCGGATCCGAAGGTATTGACCACCTCCGAACCACAGATCTATTACCGACACAGATACTCTCGGATCTACACTCCTAGACCCAGAGAAAAGATTACAACATACACTAGTAATAAATTTGGAGTAGGCATGTCTGCTTCATAAGACTGGAATGTTGGAAGTACAGTGTGAGCAGGAGATGTGAACTCAACGGAAGGAATCTTACTATCGCTCCCAACCTCATCAAAATTACGCTTTTGCATGGAGAACCATGTGAGTAGGAGAGGTGAACGCAATACTTTGGAGCCTGCTATCCTCAGGAACCTTGCTAACGTTCTCTGATGTAGGTATTTTCTGCACACTCTTTTGTTTGCACGGGAGAGATCAAGTCCACACTTTGAAGCGTGCTATCTTTAGAAACCTCACACAAATATTCAGAAGCTGGATTGTCAGAACCTGTATTAGCCTCACAAGTTTCAGTGATTTTTTTTTTTTTTTGTAAATGTGCACGAAACAGAATCTGACTATAATCTATGATCAATAGCATAGGTTACCTGGGCAAGATTCCATACGTCCAGAAAGCATGCTTACACTGGGCAATCCTCCATCCTTAGAACAGGGGCCATATCTGATGTTAGCTCCATGCTAATTTTTGCAGGAACATTAGAGCGCTGTTCATGCACATCAATCTGTTCACTCTGCACCCTGTTCAATCAAATGATGATGATGCATCGACAAACTGACGCAGTTGACAGCCGAAAGGACCATTTACCTTAACTTCTGTTCATTGTCCTCATTACCCTCATAGGGGGTCCGCGCGGCCGACGGCGACTGGCAAGCTAAGGTGGGTTTAGGGGTTTGGGCGGCAATGGAGGAAATTTTTGAACTGTGGTGGTCCGGAGGGAGCAAGCAGCAGACGAGCGGAGAAGGAAACGTGGCGGTGACGGACGGGAGGAGGAGGAAGAATTTTTCCGGGGGCGTGTAGTTTTAAAAGGTGGGCGGTGATGGCATGGCCGAAGGGAAGGAAAAGGCGTCGTGTCGGGGAACTGGTCCTGCGGCGCCGGCGGGCTGGAGCGTAGACTGCTGCAGAGTATGTTGACTTCGAGTGTGCCCGCCGGCTCGTGACTGAAAACACGTGTAGAGCAGGCACGGTTTGATAATGGACGGGTTTTGGGTTCAAATTTATGGTTAATGTGGTGGTTTGTTACATCTATAAGTAATAATATGGCTGGTGGTTTTAACAGGTGGTCAAATTCTTGGCTTCCCATCACTGACGTTCCGCGTTCGCAGTTACTCTAGCATAATTGTCGATTTTATTTTTTTAATCACATTTGGTGAATTGAATCCACGATCGAGCTTTGTCTCAATGCATGCTTCACGTCGTAGGGGAGGCGAGTTCGTGTGAATCTGTTTATGGTGCCACACTCTTCGTACGTTTGATGCACCAACTTTTTTATTACTACCTCCATTTCTAAATTCTTGATAGTTTAAACTTTTAAATATTATGTTTGACTATATTTTAGTATTCAAAAACTGGCGGTGGCCTTGAGCAGGCGCAAGAATCGTGCGCTACTGATTCAAATTCGCGCACGTGGTTGCCTTGTTTGAGAATTTGAAATTCGATTACCGCACATTTCTTACCATTTCTGCATCTGTCACGTTTGGCTGAAACCTGCATCTGTAGTCAAAATCATATAAATAAAAATCATGCTCTATAGTCAAAATGGACAAGAAGATAAATAAAAGGTAAAGTGTATAAAGCGAATTTATACCAACTTGATTTTTTGATGGGTTAAATGGATCAGATAAATTATATAGGCCATATTTTTTTTTCACTTAGTGTGCAACATGGTTAAGATTATGAAACCAATTAATTCATATAGAATCGATTTCATCTTTTTTTTATAAAAGTACATGAATTTTACGTGTGAATAATTTGTGATTGATATTTATATGTGCAAAACTAACATGAAGATTTACCATTAAACTTAGTACAAATAGTCACTTTATTTACCATTGATAAAAGATTATTCAAGAATGTTGATATATTAAAGTAATTTATAACTTTAGAGTGCAATAGATATTTCTAAAAGTAATATACTTATGTAAAAAAAATTATTTATATATTTTAGAGTAGTTATATATAGCCTGATATGCATTGATCCCATATTTCTTATTTTTTATGAATAGTTGATTACTCCTTATCTAATTCTTAGTTTTAAATTTATAATCTTCTTACTAAAGTCGATAGTGAATAACAACTATTTATATATTTTATTTTTGTAATAATTTTACAATTTACAATTAAAATTAGATCTGAAATATAATATTCAAATATTATATTCCCTCCGTCTCGATAGAAGTTTATTTCTGGCTTTTGTTGACTACCACATTGACCAACGATTTCTATAGACACGGTTAATTTTAAAAACCTAGTATTTGTATTTTTAAATTTACCAAAATAAATACTTTCATAACATATGTAATTTATATTATTAAAATTAATTAAATATATTAAAATCGTTGATCAAAGTTGTAGTCAACAAAATTTAGAAATATACTTATAGTGGGACGGAGGTAGTATATTTTTTTAGAACAACTGATATGTGTAAATAGTTAGTTATCCTAAACATTGAGTGTACATTATTATTTTTTCCTCATCTGTAGGCGACTGCTTTGAACTTTAGTAACTGATGTGGTTGTTACGGCCACCTCATGAACCTAATTGATATATTCAATTCCATATCACCGACAGCGATAAAGGATGTAATTGTTTTTGAAAAATTACTAATGTTAGATGAGGGTGTAATAAGTACAATTTTTTTGGAGACACCTAATTGATATACTCGTTATCAAAAATGTTTTTATTCGTAACACTGAGGTGATCGAATAGTTTTTGTGGTATTGAAAATGACAGGAACTTTGATATATTTGCTCGCTGTGGATCATAATCTTCTATCCTAGTTAGTATCTTCTCTCCTATTCTAACAGTGTAAATTAGTCTTGTGGTTATTTATAAAAACTTGCTTATAGTGTAAATATTGAAAGTAATTTTAATTCCTAAAATGAAGGTTAGTGTGTTTAGTAACAGATGTGTATACTTAATGTGCAGGCTAATCACACACACCTTACACGTCTACGGATTCTGAGTGCGCTGGAGAGTATCAGAGACTCTGCGCATCGACGCAACTACGGTCTCAGTTGATGAGATACAGTCCGCTAGACAGATTGTTGTTCTGCGACGAGCGGAGAGTCACCGTAGTCGTCTCTTGTCTTGGAAGGGGGCGAGTCGGCTACATCTACAAACAAAATTCTACAGACTACTTACGCACTATTGTAACAATAGAAATAGTATATCTAAAATTTACAGTTTGTAAGATTTATTTGTAAATAGAGCATTTGTCATTCTGTACCCCATAAGATTTCATTCTGCTGTAGCATGCCTTTGAGCCCCTTGCAAAGCTATCAGTCATGCATCGTGTTTCTTCACCCGTAACCTCTCTTAGCTAGATTTCAATTCTTTATTAGATGTGTGTACAAAAGTTTGTAGCTGCCAGGACGCTGATAAGGATGCGCTTGGGTGCTCCCGTCTCCGTACTACCATAGGTGCCCCCGTTAGGTGGTGTGATTCTACTGATTCTGAATTTTTTATGAACCACGTTCTGTTCATAACTAACGCTGTTCATCACGTTCTACTTAGATCTCAATCCAACATTCTTGTTGATTATAAAATAACTATTTTTCAAAAGGGATCCCTTTTCAAAAATGTAAAAAGGCAGCCATAAGAAGAGGGACGCGGCTTCAGTGCTTCGCGCTAATTCAGGAGACGCGTTCCATCTGTTGTAATCATCCCCATATATATACGCGCGCCGCCGCCTCCTCTTCCGTCGGATCGGAGTAACAGGAGCAGCAACGTCCGCGCGCACGAATGGTGACTCCGCTCGACCTACGGCGACAGTATGGCGATGTCGAGACGGTGAGCCTGGCGCGCATCCTCCTTCGCCCCGTCGCGAGAAAGCTCTCCGGCAACCCGTTAAACATCGATCGTCACAGCGTCATTGGTCACTACCTCGATTTCTTCATCTATCCTGACGGCGTGCGCGACGATCTGGCGCTTGATGACGTGCGCGACGATCTAGCGCCGTTCGGCGCCATCGAGGCAGTCGCCGTCTGCAAACGTCTGCGCATGGCGGTGATCGTCTTCTGGGCTGAAGCCAGCGTCAAGATCACGCTGCAACGGCAGGAGGAAATACCGTCGCCGGGGTGGCTCACCGCGATCCCGCCTCTCGACGCGGCCATCCTGCTCAGTTTTCCCGCCCCATCTTATCGAGTTGGGTAGCGCGCGGCGCATTCCGCTCCCGACCTCCAAACACTGGAGTAGTTGCATCTGTCTGCCCGAGTCGCGTGAATGAACTTGCTGATCTGTGCAGGCTGAAATGTACCCACCGACTCCGGCGACGGTAACCCCGCGGCGGCCGCTGTTCTGGTTCCGGAACTCGCCGCACGATACGGTGATGGTTCCGCCTCGAGGAAATCCAGGCACCACTTGGTTCCCGCCGTCGCGGATACACGAGCCCGTGCTCGGAGCGGACGGACACCTCTGGATGGAAGGCCTCAACGTGCTCCACCAAGCGGACGGCAACGTCGTGTTCCGGGTCGAGCGCTCGTGGATACGAGTCGCTCAACTCGATCCACAAGGCAGCGATGACCCACCAACATTTGTGCCATTTTTTTAGCACAGCAGCAACACTAACGTCCGTGCCTCAAACCGGCCGGCCGTACCCGGCAGCAACAGCAATGGTCACCCTGGACAACCTGCGCGAACAGCACGGGGACGTGGTCGAGACGGCGACCATTGCGCGCGACCTCTTGGCCCCGGTGGCCAGCCAGCTCTCCGGCGATCCGTCGAATCTCCGTCGACGCTGTGTGCTTGGTCGGTACCTCAACGCCTCCTGCCATCCTGACACGGTGCGCGACAATCTGGCGCCGTTCGGCGCCATCGAGGCGGTCGCCGTCTGCAAACGCGTGTACATGGCGGTGGTCGTCTTCTGGGCCGAAGCCAGCGTCGCTGTCATGCTCGGGCGGCAGGGCGAGACATCGTCCGGGTGGTTCACCGCGGTGCCACCCCTCGACGAGGCCCTCCTTCCGCTCTGTTTCGTCCCACCGAGTGGTATCCATGTGCGCGCAAATATAATTACTTCTATATGTGTAAGTGTTCCCGATTGACCTCACCAATATGCAGGTTTCTTTGTACCCACAAACTCCGGCGATGACCACTCTGGCGCCGCCGCGGCCATTGAGGTGTCCCTGCTTCGTATTCCGGAACTCCCCGCATGAACTGGCAATGATTCGGCTTCGACGAGATGCAGGAACCACTTGGTTCAAGCCGTCCAGGAACTCGCGGGTATATGGGCCCGTGATCCGAGAGGACGGCCACCTCTGGATGGATGGCCACAACGTCCTGTGCTACGAGGGGGGCGCCCGGGAGGATCCCTCGTGGATACGAGTCACTTTATTCAATGCACCGGGAATATATTGCGGTGATCCTCCAATATTCGTACCATTGCTTAGCGTCGACTAAATTTCTTTCCCTCCCATTCATGTTCCGTATTCTTCAGATTCATCATGTTCGAACACCTCTCTCTCTGTCTTGTGCATCTTCGTTTATCAGGAAAAATATTTCTTTTAACACTTCCCCTTCTCAGTCTTGTCAGTCTCACAGAGGAGCTGCTTGGATCTAATTGCTAGTAATACGTAGAAATTCTTATGCTTGCAGCAAATCAAATGATTTTAGTTCTTTGGCTACTAGTGTGTTTCTTCGCTATAAGACAGTAAGACATGCAGTTCTCTAGACAAGGGTCAGGATCCTGAGCTCAGCCACCAGATTATAGATTAAAGCTGTATAAAAAGCGCACTGCAAACACAACTTCGATTAGGCAACAGAAACGAAGTGCTAACGTCGATAGAACCACTACATATTCAAATTCGATCATGCAGCAGAAAGCGAGCTAATTTACATCAAACGGACCATTGCACGTCAGACAAATATCACAGGTCTTGAAATTAAGAGGGTGACAAGGACAGAGCAAATATCACAGGTCTTGAAATATTTACTCACATGATAATTAGCATCACAAAGCGAACTAACGAAGTTAGATTGCTCCTGTCTAAGGAACAACGCGAACACTAAATTCAGCTGATACATAATCGTAATGGTATTTACATGCCAACTTGCCAAGTCACAAAGCCGCATATGTTTCTTTAGCATACTACCTATAATGAGAACGTAAAACTTGAAACGGACTTCATTTTGCTCTTGAGCTGTTAAGCATTGCCTGGGCCATCTTCCTCTCCACTACCGGTAGTGCCGTTGCTACAATGCTCGTCTTCCATTCTTGGAAGGACTGGATATACATGTCCAGGCAAAGTGACCGTTGTTGTAGGGTACCTTGCTTGTGGCCGCGTCACATGATTGGATATCCCCTGGTCTTGCGGTCGTCTTTCATTATCTTCAGTGGCTGTTGTTTCCGGGAAGAGCTGTAACTCCCGCCGTGGGGCAGCATAAGAGGGATCAAGGACTGCTGATTGCTGCTGTGGGAGTGCCATTGTTGCGATGACTGGTGTATGCGGTGAATGTTGCAGTGCAAATACTTGGGTTCCAGGATGAGGCAGCAACAGATTTGATCTCGCTGTGCCATGGGTCCAGATAGGGCTGCCTTCCAGCCGCATTCTAAGCTCATTTTTAAGACCCAAGATATCATTGCGGATCAAATTGTTTTCATCAAATAGTTCATTTCTCTCCAATGCGACCTGTTTTGTACCATGAAGAAAGTGCAACTGAATCCACAGTACGGAAATACTGAGTTTCATCAGGTGATGAGTAGCGATAATGGCATTGATTTTTTGTTGGTATTTCAGGAATAACATTACCCAGCTTGCATTTCAATTGTTTACTAATGGAAATGGGCCCCTAACAAATTGCTACCCAAAGATTATCAGATTATTCATAGGCTGCAGACTACTTTCAAATAATATTTCCTAAAATAGCATTATGATATGCACAATTGGATCTCTAAAGTGGAAAGAACAGCTTACATAATGGGATTCATTCTTCAGTGCACTATTTTCCTTACGAAGAGATTCTACTTGTGAAAATAGATCCTTCACTATTCTGGTAGTGTCACTCAATATGCACGCCTTCCCATTGTTCTGCCTATCAGGTTCTGAAAAACAATGAGGAAGTATACTGCTTAGAAAAAAATATAACCGTTTCACCAAAAAAAGAGATATTTGTAGAGTTTAAACAGACAATCAATTATCAAACAAACAAGACGCATTTGGTACAGATTGTATATCTTGAACCCTCAAGGTAGCCTAGATAAAGTTCTGGAAAAATATAATGAACCATCATAGCAACAGAACATTTTTTTTCTGCAAAATTTATATTCTTAAAACTGTCAGGGGTGGGGTTTATTTGTCCAGACAGAAAAAAGAACTTTCTTTGACACTTTAAATTTGTAAGTTCAGTCAACCCTGAAACTAATCTAGGCTCGCGAATTCGCAAAGAGCTCTACCTTCACATACACAATTTCAACCCAGAGAACAATAAGTTCACAAATGTTTGCCTCTACTTAGTTGGAAACTACATTGGTCATAAAAACACAGGATCATGATTTCTTCAATTTGTAACAAAAACAAATAGAAGTATAAAAGAACACGGTATTGACCTCAAGGAAGTCACATGGCAGGAGGATAAGAAACGACACTATTATGTGCAAGCAGAATAATGATGTTGCAGCATCAATTCGTAGTAAAACAGATACCTAGCATTTTGCCCAGCTCATCAAAAAGATCATTCTGCTTGTCCCTCTTACGTTTCTCCCTCTCAGACTTGTGCACTTTCTTCGGAACCTTCTTTTCGCACTTCTTGTTCAAGATAGGACTGCAAAATTCAAATCATCAGGTTTTTATAGAAAGATGGTTCGAGATGAAGCAGTGCTAGATGTTAAAAACTGAATCAGAATATAAGAATCTGAACCCGTTCTCCCTCAACAACAGCAAATTGAAAGACAGTGTAGCTTCCTACAAAGGGTAACTATCCATTATCAATGAAAAAATTACATTAGTTATCGCTAGTTTGCGGATCATCTGCAAAGCATGCACAGTCACCGTGCTCAACGTTTTTCATATCAATGTTTTCGGTTTTGCCCACATTTCTATTCCAGCTGCAGGGGCAAGTGCGAAGTGGTGGTATACATGTTCGTGCACCCACGAAACCAAAATCGAAAAATGAAACAGAACTTCCCCACCTTTCTGCTTCGTACAGTACTCAACAAAGGCACAAAGACTCACCCTTGGACGAGCGTCTCCGGCGGGGCCGGGTGGGCCGCATCAGCGCCGTCATGCGCCTTATCTCTCGGCACCATCAGTGGTCAGGACACTCGATCCGACACCTCCCCTGCAACTGTAAGAACGAATCAAGAACTCTGCATCAGTTCCCGGCGCCCTAACCACAACAAAAACAGGGATCACGACCGAGATACGGGTTGAAAATCCCTACCTCCCAACAAGTACCCCGGATCACGACCGAGACAGGGTTGGAATCGATTGGATTCGACCGCTCGGTCACGCTGTGGCTTCTCCGCGTCTCTCCGATGGCTCGAGGGGGAGGAGCCCGGGGTAGAAGAAGCAGCCGGGGCAAGAAATCGAGGGCGGGTCCCACCCCGAGGCGTCACCGCCACCGTTTGGAAGGATGAGAAACTGATGGGCGTTTCTATGAATTGTGGGCCCGGTTTAGGTGGTCGCCCGCGAGACAGTGGAAGGATGGTGGACATATGAGGTGGGTGGGACCGTGGGACAGGGACGAGCGGGGGGCGTGTGGGAGGCACCCACCGGTGCTCGGTGCTTCCGCCCTGGCGCGTTCTCCTGCGTGGCGTGCTTGCCGGATGACGTCGCCACCACCGCCGGTCCATGAGCTCCCTCCCTCCAACGACGCCATTACCACTCCTGCACGAAGGCGGCGTGTTCTGCGGTACACATATCAGCCAAAGTGCTTTGGCTATAATAATACGGAGTACATTTCAAACTGATGTTTATAATTTCGAACGATGAAAAAATAGCTTCTACAGAGGAATATAGGATTAGTTTGTCTAAAAGACACAAAAGACTAAGAGAAAATTCCAATCTGGCCGTCCTGAATCCTCATCAAAAAATTTTAATCACATTATTTTCCATGGTTGGTGAGGTCCAGTCAAAAGGGTGTGCAGGATCGTCGCGGATCGCGGGAGGCGTGGCAGGGACGCGTGGTTGGCACACGCGTCCAGGCGGCGCCGTTGGACCAGCGACGTAGTTTATCCGGCATCGACAGGTTGGGATCGTGCCACCGGTGTCTCTTCGCGGCGCCTGCGGCCTGCGTTGCGGGTTACGGCCACGTCCCACAAGCGGCCCCAAGGGGCGTCGAGCCATGCAGATGCTCATGGTTTTCCAAATCCAGCAGCAGATCAAGATCACGTATATATTAAATAAATGAAGCAACTTTAGGTTAAGGGCTAAACGACGGAGCCTGCAATAGATTAAGCGCCGCATGCCCTTGACAAACGTCACATGCGCTTGCGCTTTTTCAGTCTGAACGACTCAGCAATGGAGATATTTATCATATGTTGATACTATCTCATCAGTACTCCGTAATAAAGTAGCACTTCTAGAACTTCTATGCTTCCTTGGATCAGTGGATATGCTTGCGTTACCAAACGCCCCCAAGGAGTCCGGGAGCAGGAGGCGCCAACTGGACCGACGGCAGCTAGTAAACCACAAGACCAGGGACTAGGATCTACATTTCTCATGTACATTTGAACATGTCATCATTTACAGCATGATGTTGCCCAGTAAAATTTTCCCACGGATAACATGTAACCACCGGGGGGGGGGGGGGGGGGGGGGGGTGACCTTTTTTTTTCTTGGCCTTCAGAAGAAGCTTCTTTGGGGATCCAGCACTAAGCAACTCCATTCTTGTGAATAGGGTTCACGTTTTACTAGTTGGCTGCAGAAGGTACTTCTATGCCTGGCTTCTTGAAGTTCAGCTGAGCTTGTCTCCTGGGCTTGGCCGGGTCTGAAGACCAAGGAGAATAATTAGATTGCTAAGACATTTAGCAGGATTAAGAATATATAGGGATCGATGAGAAACAATGCAAAATACAAACCTCTATTAGATTTGGTCTGCTTGTTAGAGCAAAGAACAGAGGACTTCCACTCATGTATGCTTGTTTCTCCATCTTCTTTTGCCTCTTGTGAGTAGGTAACTGAAATTGGATCAAATCACAGGTTACACAAACAAACAAAAAAAAACTAACTGCAAGAATTTATAGCATTATTCCAAATAAACATTACAGAAAAAAAAATTGCCAGAAAATTCTAGTGGATGTATCCAGACAAGTCCTTAACACAAACCTGATGATGAGATGCAGCTCAATGCATGTTATTAGGTATGATACATTCAACTAAAGATTAGATGCAGACCCAAGACTTCTAGTTCATTACTGGAATAATGAACCGGGTTATTTATGTGCAGCAACAAAGGCATTAACAAGGAGTTGACGTAAGCCAGAAGCCCTAAACAGAGGTAATACTATGTACAGTGGATGATCAGTCATTAGAATTTTATTGTGATAGCACTGCATAAAGGATAATCAAGACTCTGAGCAGTGAAGACTATTCAGGTACATACATCTAGCTCATCTTCATTGTCATCTGTGGATCCATCAGATGAATCACTGCCATCCTCATGTTTCCTTTTGCTTGGCAAAACATCTAGCAGATCTATAAAAATGGCAAAAAGCAGAGTTCTATGGTCAGACCAGCAATACTAATTTGTTCAAAAATTCCATGAGAACAAACATTATTTGTGTCATGTACTTTCTTACTAGTAACCGGAATGAGAGACTCAGCAATGTAATCATTCGATCATAAATGAGTATGTAAGTACCTCTATTGCCTTTGATGGAATTTGTATCCTTTTTCTCCTTAGCTATCCCGAAAACATCAAAGCACAGGTCGGACATCGATGTTGAAACCTACAATTGACACAACAATCAGAAAGGAGCAGAGGCACAACGTGCAATTTTGATCGAGCACCAAAAGTGAACAGCATAGATATGTGCATGTCTACTGAGAGGACATTAATCAGGTATTTATCGTTGTAAATTCAGAGCTTGAAGTGTCACATAAATCTATCAGCTTTAGTTTGTCAACTTTAGCTGTAAGAAAGACAAGGAGAGCTTCAGTACTAAAAGAGACATCATTTCAAGTGTTGCAGAAGTAGAAACCAAAGCGCCGATCCGACAAATACCTTATGTCTCTTCGCGCATAAATAAAACGCTGCTGCAGTAAATACTGGACGACCAAAGTCTGTGCTTGCCCTGCGAAAAGGCGGCAATGCAGCCAAAAAGCGCTCTTTGTAACTGAAACAGAATTAGTCCTATGCTCAGTATTACATTCAAACATCATATGGATATTGTTAAACCATCATTTGTACTAAGTTAGATTACTTGGGCCTGACGCCCATGTACAGGCCCATGCAGAGCTGGCGCTAGGTTGCTTTGTCTCCAAGCACCCTCCGCCTATATATGTACCTCTTGTATGATCAATAAAATTCATTCCATTGATTCTATCTTTGCTAATATGGTATCAGCCAAATCTTGATCCTTAATCTCCTACTCTTCCGCTGCCTTCCACGTGACTCTCTCCTAATCACGCGTCCACTCTCAACCCTAGCCGCCGCCGCTGCGTCTACCTCTCCCGGCGCGCCGCACTCCCTGGCCGACGCCCCACCTCCTTCCTCGCTATGGCAAACTCCGGTTCCCCTGCCTGCCCCGACACGGCCAAACTTGCTGCACTCGAAGCCGCGCGAGCCGCGGTTTCTCGCCTGGAGGCCAGCAAAGCCAATGCTGATCTCATTGCTCAAGCCAAGAGTGAACTGGAACGTCTCCAAGCTGCTCGGGATGTGCACCTCGCATCCATCTCCAACACCACAGCCGTGCAGACAGCGCATATCAGGCGTATCTGGATGCCCAGGCCGCGGCGGCCGTCGCTGCTCTTCACGCGCAGGCCATCGCCGTCACAAACATCCAGGCCATGATACCCATCGTCCTCGACGTCAAATCAACGAACTACAACAAGTGGAAGGCTCTCTTTCTCAACACGCTCGGCAAGTACGAGCTCTCAGATCACGTACTCGCCAACATCACCGATACTGCTGCCACGCCCTACTGGACTCGCATGGACTGCACCGTCAAGTCCTGGATTTTCAGCACCATTACTCCTGCGCTTATGGAGATTATTCACAGCGGCACGCCCTCTGCCCGGCAGATGTGGTTGAACATCCAGGAGCAATTCGTCGGGAACAGCGAAACCCGCACCCTCATCCTCGACGTCGAGTTTCGTATGTTCGTCCAAGGTGATCTCTCCATCACGGACTACTGCACCAAGCTCAAGACTATGGCGGATGGCCTCGCTGATCTAGGGCAGCCCATTGATGATCGCACTCTTGTTCTCTCTAATTTAAGAGGGCTCAACGAGCAGTTTCAGTACATGACTGCTCTAATCACGCGACAACGTCCGTTCCCGTCATATGTCACTGTTCGCAATGATCTGCAGCTTGAGGAACTGGCCATGAATTCAAAGAAGCCCCATCAAGCCCTGGTCGCTACTACACCTTCGCCGGCCCCTCGCCCTCCAGCATCCACTGTCACGCCTCCATCGCGCCCTCCTACTCCTAATGGTGGTGGGAACAATCGCAGTGGACGTGGCAGAAGTGGCGGTCGTGGCGGTGGCGGTGGCGGACGTAGCGGGCGCGGCAACGGTGCCCCGGCGTGGACTCCTCAATTCAACCCCTTCGCTGGAACCTTTCAGGTGTGGCCTGGATATGCGCCGGATGTACTCGGCTCTCATCCTCATCCTCCCATGCCACAACAGCAGTCGGGTCATGCTCTGGCGGCCTTTGGCGCTCCTAGCGCCCCTCCTGGTTTTGGCGCCCTCAGCGCGCTCAATTGCGCTCCCCCTAGCGTCCCGGCTTCTGGTACATGGACGGCTTCTCCACCACCAACATACTGGGAACAGCAGGCCCTCGCCAACACATTCAGTACTACGACGCTCACACCACCACCGTCCACTGAGTGGTATATGGACTCCGGAGCCGATTCCCACATGACGTCCTCTTCTGGTAACCTCTCTTCTTCTCAACCCCCCTCATCGTCCACTCCATCCAGTATCATTGTCGGTAACGGGTCGCTGCTGCCCATTACCTCCACCAGTCATTTTGAATTCCCTGCTGAGCGTCCTTTACACCTTCATAATGTTCTAGTTTCCTCTAGCATTATCAAGAACCTTATATCTGTTCGTCAATTCACCACCGATAATAATTGTTCTGTTGAATTTGATCCATTTGGTCTTTCTGTGAAGGATCTGGCAACCAAGAACGTGCTCGTCCGATCTGATAGCACAGGGCGTTTCTACTCCTTCCATGCTCCGCCACGTGCGTTCCTTGCTGCTACACCCACCATACTTTGGCACCGACATCTTGGCCACCTTGGAGCCGAGGCTTTATCAAAGCTAGTTCCGTCTGTTTCTTACAATAAAAGTGAGCTTGAGAATTTATGTCATGCATGTCAACTAGGTCATCATACACGCCTACCTTTTCATTCCTCTTCATCACGTGCTACAAATAATTTTGATTTAATACATTGTGATCTTTGGACATCCCCTTTCCCTAGTATCTCCGGCTACAAGTATTATCTCATTATTCTTGATGATTGCTCACATTTTTCGTGGACTTTTCCACTTCGCTTAAAATCAGACACTTTCGCGACTTTGTCACACTTTTTTGCATACATCGCGACTCAATTCAGCACCACTGTCAAAGCAGTACAATGTGATAACGGACGGGAATTTGACAACACTAGCTCTCGGTCTTTTTTTCTAAGCAAGGGTGTCATTATGCGCATGTCCTGCCCTCATACATCACCCCAAAATGGTAGAGCTGAACGTATAATTCGCACAACTAATAATATCATGCGCTCCTTAATGTTCCAAGCCAGTCTACCTCCATCATATTGGGTTGAAGCTCTCCAAACTGCCAACTATCTTCTCAATCTCCATCCCACCAAAACTCTAAACTACTCCACACCTTTCTTTGCTATGTTCGGCACCCAACCCACTTACTCCCATCTTCGTGTGTTCGGCTGCAAATGTTATCCAAATCTCTCTGCGACAGCCACCCATAAACTCTCTCCTCGATCCACTCTTTGTGTCTTTCTCGGGTATCCTCCTGAACACAAAGGGTATCAGTGTCTTGATCTAGCCACAAACCGCATAATCATATCCCGTCACGTCGTTTTCGATGAGTCCTCTTTTCCCTTTGCTGACATCAGTGCAACACCCCCTTCATCCTACATTGAATTTCTTTCCGATTCTGACAACCTGCTACTTCCTAGCAGCAACTCTCATTTTTTTGTAGGTCCTCACTCTGGCGCTTGTCCTAGCCTCGCTGCCGCTGCATCGCCGCAGGTAGCTGCCAGCGAGGTACATGCGCCCGAACCCGACGTCGGCAATGTTTCTACACTTCCTGTGCCTGAACCCGATGCTGCCCCGATGTGCCCTGTGATAGGACACGGTGATGCGTCTATTTCCAATGGACACGATGCCTTACCAATGTCCCCAGCACCTGGAGTTGGTGCTGATGCTTCGCTCCACCCGTCTGGGCCTGTTGCTGCCCCGATTTCTCAGTCGGTTAGTGCTAGCAACGGGTCAGGACCACCTGCTGCTTTTGGACCTGTTGCTGCCCTGACTTCTCAGTCAGTCAGTGCGAGCAACGGGTCCGGACCATCCGCTGCTGCCCGACCTTCCACGGTGATCCCTATCCCTGCTGTTCACAATGATCATCCTATGGTCACACGTGGCAAGGCAGGTTTTCAGCAGCCGAAGCTGCCATTTGACCTCCATGTCCAGACCTTCTCGCCGTTGCCCAGGACATACCGTGGCGCACTCGCTGACCCAAATTGGCGAGAGGCCATGATCGAGGAGTTCACAGCTCTTCAAGAAAATAACACTTGGACTCTTGTGCCGCCCCCGTCTGGTGCTACCATTGTCACAGGCAAGTGGGTCTTCCGTCACAAGCTACATACAGATGGCACACTTGATCGTTATAAAGCTCGTTGGGTTCTTCGTGGTTTTACACAACAGCCTGGCATTGATTTTGGTGAGACCTTCAGTCCTGTTGTTAAACCTGCTACTATTCGTACGGTGCTCTCACTTGCTATCTCACAAGATTGGCAAATTAATCAACTCAACGTGAAGAATGCTTTCCTCCATGGCACATTGTCAGAAACAGTCTATTGTGCTCAACCATCAGGATTTGTGGATTCATCTCATCCAGATTATGTCTGCCGGCTCAATAAATCATTATATGGCTTGAAACAGGCTCCTCGTGCTTGGTACAGCTGCTTTGCAACCTTCATACAGTCAATTGGTTTCATTGGTGCTAAGTCAGATACATCTTTATTTGTCTATCACCGCGGTATAGACAAGGTCTATCTCTTATTGTATGTCGATGACATTATTCTTACAGCATCATCCACAGCCCTTCTCCAGCAAGTAATCAGGACCCGCACCTCTGAATTCTCCATGAAGGATCTCGGGCCATTAAATCATTTTTTGGGTATGTCCATCACACGCAGTAAGGATGGCTTATTCCTCTCTCAGAAACATTATATGCTTGAGATTTTGGACCGTGTTGGGATGACTGACTGTAAACCATGCACCACTCCCATCGACACTAGTGCTAAATTGTTTGCTGATGGCCCTCCTGTTGATGATGCCACTCATTTCCGCGGTCTAGCTGGTGCTCTCCAATACCTCACTTTTACTCGGCATGACATTGTTTATGCTGTTCAGCAAATATGCCTCTTCATGCATGACCCAGGTGAGCCACACCTTGCTTTGATCAAATGAGTGCTCCGTTATGTTAAGGGCACGCTAAATTATGGGCTGCAGATTCATCGCTCTCAGTCTGCTGATCTTGTTGCTTATTCTGATGCCGATTGGGCCGGTTGTCCGAAAACTCGTCGATCCACTTCTGGTTATGCTATTTTCTTGGGAGATAATCTGATTTCCTGGTCTTCCAAGCGCCAGGCAACTGTCTCTCGCTCAAGTGCCGAGGCTGAATATCGAGCTGTTGCCAACGCTGTCGCTGCGACAATTGTTGGCTGAGTTGCTTTATCCAGTCCGTCGGGCCACATTGGTATATTGTGATAATATCAGTGCTGTCTACCTTTCAACCAACCCAGTGCTGCATCAACGCACCAAACATATTGAGATTGATCTCCACTTCGTCAAAGACTTAGTCACTGCTGGTAATGTACAAGTTCTTCATGTGCCGACATCCTCCCAGTATGCCGACATCTTTACCAAAGGACTGCCATCATCTGTTTTTTCTGAATTTCGGTCCAGTTTGAACGTTATTGACAGTGGCTACGTCATTGACGATCAAACAGTGGGGGCGTGTTAAACCATCATTTGTACTAACGTAGATTACTTGGGCCTGACGCCCATGTACATGCCCATGCAGGGCTGGCTCTAGGTTGCTTTGTCTCCAAGCACCCTCTGCCTATATATATACCTCTTGTATGATCAATGAAATTCATTCCATTGATTCTATCTTTGCTAATAGATATGTTGCTTTGCAAACTTGGTATCAAGTTATCAACTATCGAATTAACATGACAACAATGTTCTACAACTAATAAATATCTCAAGGTAATAGTGTTGTGACATTTTGAATCAACAAATTATTATGTTCCAACAAACAGCATTAAGTAAAAATGATGTATGCACTATCAAAAACTGATAGGAGATACCAGACTTACAGCGCCAATCCCTTCTGCACGAGAGGTATCCGCCTGACGCAGCCAAATTGGATGCCCAACTCGCGCACATCCAACGTTGTCCTATATGATCCAGATCGTTTTATTAATCACTGGTCGCCATTTGACATAGCGAACTAAACACTCACTTGGACGCCGCGATCTCGAGGCAGATGATGGCCTTGCACATCTCGCCCTGCAAAGCGCGGAGATCAAAGACGCGTCCACACGAATATGTGCAAAGGACCGGAAGTGGACAGGCGGTGCCTGGGGAGGGGGTGGGAGGCAAGCACTCACGATGCCGAGGACGGAGGACTCGAAGGTGACGTCACAGAGGCCTAGTCGCGCTGCGATCACCGACATGTCCATGGCCGCCGGCGACTCAGTTTTGGTGAGGAGGAGATCGGGGATGAGGGAAGGGGAGGCTTGGGCATCCTTGGAGGGAAGGATGAAATAGGAGCGGCGATCCGAGCGGTTTCGGGATTGTTTTGGCGAGCGAGGGGAATGGCGGGAGGTGGGAATTCGATGCCTTTCGCGAGCCGTGTTGCATGATTTTTCATTTATGAGCTGGGCTGGGCTGGGTTGATCTAATACGTCCAATGGGATGTAACAAAAGGACATTTGTTTGTTAGTGGGCAATTAGGGGCGGTCATGACGGTGTCTTCAGTCACATGCAGCTCCGTGAATTTTTTATAATTGCTTTATAATAAAGTTTTTTTTTAAAAAAAAAGGGTTTATAACTTTACATATTTTAACTTAATATTTGTAGTAAGCCGAAGGGTTAAAGATTAAAATTCAAAAGTGATAGCAATATGAGATTGGATGGAGCAGCAATTTAGAAACCTTTTGCGCGGCAACTGATTGAAGTTCGACAGCCAGGTGATGCGCAAGAGCGACATGGAGCAGATAACAACAGATGAATGCTATTATGATCTTCTAGTCTAAACGAAAACTACGAATATCCAAATAACTTAGCTCAACCGACTAATTTTACAACAAACAATCAGTCACTGGCTTGCTTCAGGATCTATGTAGTTTTCATTAGGCGATCGTGCTGTAACGGCAGCACTCCCCGCTTGAGTGATCGATTTAGCTCGAGCTGCATCACTTGAAACATGCAAGGATAGGAAGCAAGCCTAGAACGGGTAATCCATGGCTGCGTCAAGCAGGCTGGCACTCTGGACATGGTGGAAGTTGCTGTCGTCCTCGAACAGCCACGACTCGATCGCCGACAGCTGCGTCTGCTGCGCTGGCACGGCGGGCTTCGTCTCGTACTCGAATAGGTGTCCCGTGTCCAGAGCCACCGCGCCGCCGTACGACACCTCCGACGCGTCCGAGGACCCGGACGCGCTTTCCTCCCCGCCGGGCGTGCCCTTCCCGCTGCCGCCGCGGCGGCCCTTCCCGCTGGCGGACCAACAGTCCAGCATCCGGGAAATGTTCTCCGTGGTCAGGACGTACGGCGCTGAGGCCGTCGAGGGGAACCACTGCGACGCGCCCGACGAGCACGGCGCCGGGTTGTCGACGTCACCACCGGTTTCCGCGCCCGCCGCGTCGGGCTGCGGCGTCTTGACGACGTCGTCGAGCGGCGTCAGGGCCTCGCGCAGCGCGCGGCGCGCCATGTTGATATCCGTCTGCAGGCGCCTCTCCCAGTGCCCCTTGGACGACGCCAGCGGCCTGTGCGCCGTCGGCTTGGCCGCCGCGTCGCCGCCGGTGCTCTGGAGCTTCCGCTTGAGGTGCGTGTTCCAGAAGTTCTTGATGTCGTTGTCCGTCCGCTCCGGGAGGTACGACGCGATCGCCGCCCACCTACGCCACACCCAAGTGTTCGATCCAGTAATCAGTCACCGTGCTCACACAACTAATCGTTGCACGAAGCGTCGTGCTAATAAAGGCAACGGATCTCCGTACCTGTTGCCGAGAAGAGCCTGGAGGTGGACGATGAGCTTCTCCTCCTGGTCGGTGAAGTTACCGCGCTTGATGCCCGGCCGGAGATAGTTGGTCCACCGCAGCCGACAGCTCTTGCTGCACCGCATCAGCCCTGAAGAATCCACACACAAAGTTCAATACAAATGGGCAAAATCATGATCTGCATGCTTGAAATTTACGCTGACGACACGTACCGGTCTTGGCGGGTACGGCGCGCCAGTTCCCGGGGCCGTGCTCCTGGAGGTAGGAGACGAGGACGAGGTCCTCCTCCGGCGTCCACGGCCCCTTCTTGACGCCCTCCTTGTCGCAGCACGGTGGCCTCCCCATGGTGCTCGGTGGCCGATCGAGCAAGCTGCCCTTCTGCTGGGTCTTCGCTCTGCAGGCTCTGGACTGGAAGTGAGCGTGAACTGCGGTGGCGGACAAGGAAGAAGCTACTAGCAGCTGCAAGCCACCAGCGCCGTATAACAACAAGCTCGGAACTGATCTATGTCTAATTGCGAGAAACGACACTGATGAGTGATGAGCCAGAGCTGGGAGAAGAGAATCTTGCGCTCGCGGCTGTGGCTGTCGTGGTGTCCGCGGTTTAAGGTCGCGACTCGCGAGTTGTTTGCGTGTTTATATACACTCACGCCGGTTTCAGGCCGCGGCCAAACCACAGCGCTGACCTTTGAGCTGGAGCGGGATCGTCTAACGCTCGTTAGACGGACGAAGGCGCGTCTGTTGCCGTCCTTTTGGCATCAAACGATCGCGAGGGCACGAAGCGCCTGCTGCGCTGCGGCCTCAGTTGCACGGCACAGTGTTCCGGTGAAGGAAAAAATTCTTTCCTATACCTATTAAAAAAACTAAAAGACTTTATCAGCCGTTTAAAATTTTTAAAATCCTTATCAATCACTAATGTTAACTTTTTTTTTCTTATTAAGAATATTTTCAGAAAATCTTCTTTGAACACTAAATCTTAGAAAATATTAAGGAATATTTTTAGTTTTGATTTTTTAATGGTTAATCGACAAAAATTCAAAGAAGTACCTTCAGTTTCAAAAATTTCACAAAGTTGTTCGTCAATTCGTCTTGTCGAGTTCTTTTTTTAGAGATCCTCTAAGTTATTCATAAAGTTTTCTAAAATTATTATATTAGTTTCTAAAGTTTTATAAAGTTGTTTCACTCCTCCTACTCGCTTTGCTGAATTTGAATCAGTACTCCCTTCGTCTTAGAATGTGTTCATTCGGGTTTTAGTCAAATTTGTCTTTGATCAATGATTTTTATAAATATACATTATTTTTAATATATATTATGAAAATAATTCTTATGAAGAATTTAAAAGTACAAATACTAGATTTTTAAAGTTAATCAAATTTATAGAAATCGTTGGTCAAAACTCAACACTTATTTTGAGACACAGATAGTAAAATTTAGCGAACTGTTTTTAAAGTAATTCTGTTTCTAACTAAAAACATTTCTGATTTTCGAAAAAATCTGGAACCGTATCAAACACACTCTTAGCGACTCAAAAAAAATCTCAAAAATTAGAAAACATAATCACTTCGAAAATCATTAATTATATTTTCCTGATTTAGATTTAGCAAAGCGAGTAAAAAGATTGAAACAACTTTATAAAATTTTAGGAACTAATAGAACAACTTTGAGAATAACTTGAAAAGCACTTATACGAAGACCTCGATAAGTCGAACCTAACGCAATAATTTTGTGAAACTTGATAGAACTTCTTTGAATTTTTCGAATATTAACAGTTCAAAAGAATTTCAAAACTGATATTCTTTAATATTTCCGAAAATTTAGTGTTCAAAAAGATTTTCTAACAATATTCTTAATAAAGAAAAAAAATTAACATTGGTGATGGATAAGGATTTAAAATTTTTTAAGTGATTGATAAAATCTTTTAATTTTTTAATAGTTATAAGAAAGAATTTTTTTTCCTCCGCCGAAACACCGCGTCGAGCAACTGAGGCCGCTGCAGGAGCTTCCTGCCCTCGCGATCGTTCGATGCAAAAAAAACGCCAACAGACGCGCTTTCGTCCATCTAACGAGCGTTAGACGATCCCGCTCCCTTTGAGCTATATGGCCAGGAGGCCCAGGATAACGAGCCAGCTGAGCTCGCTAGACGCAGCTCACACGAAGAGTCAAATGTCGAAGACTTGAAGAGAGGGAATTGAATTGAGAGTGGCGAGTGCCGCGTGCATTTACTCTGAGCTCGTGGCAAAGTCAGCCTGGTGGTGGGCACAGTGCTGTGCGGTGGCGCAATGCCGTGCCGTGGGACGACGCCGCGTCCTTGGCATTCAATCGCTGCGGATGCGTGGCCTGGCCGCATATGGCGTGTTGCGAACGCACCCGGTTTCCATTCCCCTTGGCCGGACGCGATCAGGTTCAGGCCGTGCTGCCGTACGCATCTCCCTCTTCCCTACCCTACACTCTTCAATTCGATGCTTCATCCGGCAGCCATCTCATGTGCTCGTGCCTGGCTTCGCTGCCTGCTGCGCTTTCGAAGTACTCTCTGTCTCAAAATAAATATTTTTTTAAAATTCTCAAATATATCTACTTTTAATTATTTATTTTATTTAAAATAATTTGTGCAAAAATATTATTTATTTTATTGTAAAATAATTTATTATTAAAAGTATTTTAATCTTGTTTGAATTATTTTTTATTTTCGTAATTTTTTAAATAAAATAAATAATCTAACATCGATTTTAAAAAATTAAAAATCTCATTTATTATAGAAAAACTGAGAGAGTAGGAGTACTCCTCTGCGTGCTTCGCCGTCAGTTTTTTGCCCGCTTCTGAGACGACGACGACCCGCGGGGGCAGAGGCCAGAGGAGAGGAGCAGGGTAATCGACGCTCAAGTTCCCCGGGCCGAGCGCCATGAAAGTGATCTTTCCAGTGCAACCTACGGAGAGGTTCCATCCTGTGAACAGGGAAGGAAGCAGAGGTCCTCGGCTGGCAGCTGTTCCTTTTAGTTTCATAATTTTTTATATTTTAAAAAATCATATAGTTTTTGAAGTGCAACTTTAATTTCTATTTTTTTATAAATTTTATTTAAAAATAGCATATGTATATTTTTATGAAAGAGCTTTTTAGACAAATTTATTTATATAATTTTTATATTTTAAAATTTAATCAATTTAAAGTTATTTACAATTTATATTTTTAATATTTAACTTAAATATTTTTTAAAACGTCAAAAATTATAGAACTAGAGAAAGTGCCGGGGAGTAATGAACGGCCCGTGCTGCCTTGGTACTTTAAGCGCGAAGCCGGAGCCAATGCTCTCGAGGAGGCCGATCGATCGGCCCATGGCGACGAGAAAGAGAGAGAGCCGTGTCTGTGCTGTGGGCATGCATCGTGCGGCACCGGCACCGGCACCGCACGACATAGAAGTCAAAGCGTAAGAGTAAAGGGGTGGTGACCAGACGAAAGTCAACACAGTGTCCACGACCAACGGGGCAGGAGTACAGGAGCAGGATAGCAGATGCCGGTACAGGTATATGAATAGATAGATCGTGCCTTCTTGGGATTGTGCGGTCGAGTTCAAAAATCCTGCTTTGTTCGTTCGGGAGGGATGATGCCTGATTTGAGCTATCATCCAGAGTTCACGTGTAAAGCCACAACCCAATCTGAAAACTCCTCGCGAAACCTTTTCGCGTTTAGGGTTTGATGAGCTGCATCAATGAACATGCTATGCCAATGCCATGCCATGCCGCGATCGTTGGGTCGGTCCACTGTCATGGCCTCTACGTTGTACGAGATCATCCCGCGAAATGGATTCTGGCACGGCAGCGCACATGCAAGCTTACGCTGCGAAGCCTGGACACAAACCGCAGCGTCGCTCGTAACCCATCCCTGCCGGCCGATCTGGGCGTTTCTCTTCGTGGATAATCCGACGACGACTCGGGGGACCACGTCGACACGTCCCCTGTTTCCCCGAGCCTCACACGCCAGAGCGCCGCCGCCCGGCAGCTACGCTCCGGATGACACCGAACCTGCCAAGCGCCATCGCGAACGCGTTGATCCGGCACACGCACTCGTTGCAGTGCTCCGCGGGATACTCGCGTTCGTGGGCGCGGCCGCACTGCTCCAGTGCTCCTTGAAGTGTACTTGGTCGACGCCGGCGCCGACTGCCGCAGTGCGCGGCAGCATACGGCAGGGGCGCGTCGCCGTGCCAGGGTCCCGGCCCCGTCCGAGGCGGGACGGGCACCGTGGCGTACTGGCGTGCCGTGCTTAGCCACGTCGCTAGCACAAGAAGAAACGCTCCAAAATTCAGAGCATCTGGGCTCTTTCTTACCAACAACCTGGAACGACATCTCAGTGACGCCGAGTGGCGGAGCTAGACAAAACACAGCAGGGACCATTATTAGATAACGACACAAAGTTAAAAAGATACTGGAGTACTTAGTTTGGAAATAGTAAATATAAGGCACACAAATGTAAAACATTTTATATCCCGTTTAGAATGTAGAAATTTTTATAGGAAGTATATAGTCTCAAAGAAATCAACTTAATTTCAATGGAAAAATAAAGGAATTAGTAAAAATTCCTCCATTTCAAAGAGGAAATTAACATCATAATCTTTTTAGGGCTTGTTTGGAATGGAGGAAAGCATTCCACGAGAAAGTATTTAGTGCTCCCGTTTGCAATAGAGGAAAGAGCCTCAACATTCCAGAGGAAAGGAACATCTCTCTTCACAAAACACAGGAACCAAAAAATCCATGCCGACCTGAGGAAAACTCTGCTGGCTCGCTTGCTGTCGCTGTGCCGCTCCTATCTCCTTCCACGAGCGGGTGAACTCATGTGTGCGTTCAGCTGTTGCCTGTTGGAGAGAAAAAAGCGATGCATGCAAGGATGGAAAATTGTGTTTTTTTTTATTTTCGGTATGTAACGCTCGACAGATAGAAAATTTATATCATTTTTTTTTTTCGCTCGCTCCATTCCAATGTTTTTTCCTATTTCATCGTAAAATATTTATGATGAATATAGGTAGTAATTTAAGACGCGGCAACATATAACTAATTTGATTTAATAAAACTGAATAATGATACTATAGCTACCAATTATTTTATTTAATAGAAGTAATATTTATATTCTTATATTTTTGTTCCTACATTCCAAACACCCAAAATTCTCATTCCTTGTTTCTCATTCCTGTGGTTCACATGTTTTTCAGATTCCTCTGTTTTTTTCATTCCTACAATTTTTCCTATTTATGTGTTTTTTATTCATCTGTTTCAAACGGGGCCTAGCCATAACTAAAAATCTTATTTTCTTAAGAGCTTATGACAACGTGCTGATTTTCAAGGTTTATAATAAACAGCAAGCCTAAATTCACAAGTTGTACATAGCTAACTATCTATATCTTTAAAAAAAAAAATCAGCCAAGAGGGGCCATAGCCCACCCTGACCGATTAGCAGCTCCGCCAGTGGTGACGACGACAAGAAGTCATCCGAACGCCAACTATAGGCTGCAGCTAAGTTAAGGGCTTTGGAACGCAGAATTTTTATAAAAAAAATGTGTAAAAATTTCACAAAAAAAATACAAAAATGAAATTTTTTTCCTTCAATACAGAGGAGGCTTAAACGTCTTCAACGCGAAGAACAGGACAAGGTGAGAGCATGTATAGACGGACTCTTTGACAACGAAGACAAGACGTGCGAACACGCGTTTCATAGAGGAAAGTCCTATTTACCCTTCCTCACCTATCGCGTCCGTTCCGTTTTCGTGACTCATCTAGAATATCAGATATTTTGACTCCTTTAACTTTTTAACCTGTTTTTTTTCCTCTCTACACGGTTTTAAAGACGGTTTTGTCCTACGTGGCGTTTTTCGCTAACATGGATCGCTGACATTGCACAATCTGTCAATGTAGACGCTCGATTTAGTCTGATTTTATTTTAAATTAGAAAACAAATACTTAATGACCTAAACAAATTTTAAAACTTTACAGAGATTTAAATCATTTTACAGAGAACAAATTTTTTTAGACTAATCAGATCAGCTGCTGTGTTTGGGATGCTATTTGAAAGCGACTACTTTGACAATTACGTCGGTCAGCTTGCTCTAGCATCCATAGCTTCCATAGAGATTGAGGAAAAGTCCAACAGTCAATAGGCCACATTAAAGGTTTGAGAGAAGATAAAAGTATATTTCTTATAAATTACCTATTATTATTCTGAATCAATTGCATTGGATTAGTTTAAATCATGACTCCATCTTACTGTCTAAGTTGAACCTGATTAGCTTTTGTGTGGCACAGGAGTTAAAAAAAAAGAGAGCAAAAACTTATTCAGAGCCTAAAGGATTGACTTTAACCATATGTAGATGAGAGAAGGGATGAATTTGTAAGTTGGGCGAGTGCAGAAGCGAGGCAATTATCCCAAGCAGGTATACCAGTTCACTGCCTCTGTATTGCACTCTTGTCGTAGTGTTAGTAAAGTAAAATTAAATGTCGTTATCAAATCAACATGTAAGTAGCTTTAGTTTTACTCAAATAGATTATAATCTTACAAAACCTGTATAGAGAGCATCAGACACCCTATTGCTCGGTCGACAATTTTCCATCAGACTCCTACTCCTATGGATCATCACTGAATCATAAGGGCATCCAAGACCAATCAGATCAGGAGCGGATCAGGATCATCACGACTGACGCGAATCCCAGCCGGGCCTTATTAACTACTCCCTCAATCTGCCATTGCTTGAAACTACAGAGCACGACTATTGAATCGATCCACTAGACTATAAGCCCGGCCATGTGGGTTTTCTTGCACCAATAATGCCACTAGTTCTAGTTGCTTGGTAATCTTATCTATGGATCTGATCTGGCTCCTGCGAGCATCACGGCAAAGCCCCAGTCACCGCTCCCGTCTCGTCGTCCTTCTGATGCACGCTGCTCTGCCTGGTCAGACCCGTCCCATAGTATACCATGGATCTGATCTGGGTATATACGAGTAGCAAGCAGACGTGATGTTTTTCTACTCGTCGCGGTGTGCTGCGTGTGCAGGCCGATCGATTTGCCGGAACTCACGAGTCACACGACTCCTAGAAATTCCCGAATCCGGGTCTGCGACGCAACCGATCGATCTCGTGCCTAATTGGTCCGGAGGCCTGCCGGTTACTATCTATACGCGATCTGATCTCGTCATGCGTGCACGTCGTTTCCGCGAAGCAAGAACCCGAGCATGTTCTACCACCGCGTCGTCACGTTATCGTGCCATATGTTTGTGGTTATAAATAGTTGATCTAATCTGTTCCTGCAGCTACGAGTCAGCAGCACAGTTGCACGAGTCGACCACGCCGGCCGAGACCGGCAGCGATGGCGAAGCTTGTTGTGATATCCGTGGCGTTGATGCTTTCTCTCCTCGCCGTCACGGCCGCGGCGGAGCGGTTCGATTTCTTCTACCTTGTTCAGCAGGTAATCGATGAGCAACGACATCCGGATGTGATCGGCGTTTGTGTCTCAGCTAGTAGAGCTTTGCCTCCATTAATTCTGGGCATGTGCTATTCCGTTTATTTTCCCTTTGAAATCGGCGTGATCGAATGAATAAGAGGAGGATGTACATCATTCGCTTCTACTATTTGATTCAGGAAGAAATTGATCCTGAATCATAAGGGTTTGAATCGTGATCCACTGAAACCCAGCCAGGACTGAATCGCGATCCAAATTCAGCCCAGTAGGTCAGATCGAGATCCAAATTCGGCCCATCTAGTCTGGATCATCAGTAGCGATCGAATTCGGCCCGCGGACCACAAGGCGCACGGAGCGTCCTGCGGCACTGGGCAGGAGCCCCCGACGGCGCGAGGCGGCTGACCTGACGCTGGCCATCGCCAGGAAGCTGCGCCCCGAGTCGCGCGCCAAGATCTCAAGCTGCCGTGGTTGAGCTCGCAGGAGCCCAGCGGACCACAGCCACAAAAAATCTCGAGAGGATAAGACATGTGGCTGTCGATTACCAACCAGGAAATTTTGAGAGCGATCCGCCTACATTCCTTCAAAAATCCAAACTGGCTACCTGTCCAGACAGTAGAGCTGAGAGCTGCGCTGATTTTTTTTTTCCCTCGACTCAGAGCTACTAGTAATATATGCATATCTCAAAGCAACGGGCGCGTTCGGAAGAGATTCTCACGGTTGCTGTTGTAGCTTGTAGCCACCGTGTTTATGTTACAGCACTAAACAGATATTGCATGGCCGCAACCGTACGCGCTGCAGCAATTACAGCCAACACAACTGAATGGAGCCAGTAGGACTACGTTTGCAGCAGATTGTGAGCAATATGTAATGAAGAGTACCTTTCAGAAGCAGCCGACATAATGTCTCAAACGCTATATTTATGCAGCAAATAAGAATCCGCGAGTCACGTGTCACACAACTAATTATACTCGCTTCATTATTAAATTTTTATGTCGCTGTTGATTTATAACATCAATTTTGACTATTTATATTATTTAAAAAATTAGTTCAAATATATAAGATTTTAAGTTGTGATTTAAATAACTTTAATGTTAAATCAAATCGTAACAAAATATATGATATTTATAAAAAAAATTGAATAAAACAGATACTCAAAATTGATATTAAAAATACATCAATTTAATAACGGAGAAAGTAAATTTCTCCATTATTCACAACAAAGAGGACATCACATAATCATCTCTGAAAGTACTCCGTACCTAATTGACACGTCACCGTTGACATGGCAGAGGGACAGGTACACAGGAGCTTACTCATCCTTCGTGCTTTTGAATTCAGACAAAAGTAGGCACCAAAGAGTGAGTCGTACAGTGCAAAACAGAAGTAGGACAGGTGTTTCGATCATGAAACCAAACGGAACCGAAGGATAAAAAGAACCATGCAAAGAAGACAGCTCGTGCTTCTCGGACGCAGCCGGTCGCCACTCGCCACCGAAGCTTCGTATACACCTCCCTCTGCCCTCTACCAGGAGTATAAAACTCTGGACGTCCTTACCGGATCGACCATCATGCGCTTCAATCATTGACGTGCCATGACTCATGAACGACTTGGAAGCAGAAAAAGGATATAGCGGAAATGTCCCATTTGCTACAGTACTGTTGATGATCGCGATCATTGTAGGGGTCCATTCCATTTGTTCTAATCCTACTTGGCCAGTTTAAGTTCGTACTATGAGCTGTGCTGTTAGTAGTTAGTACCTGTACCTTCGCTTTATAACTAACCACTTTGGGGTAGGCGTCACTCTAGCTTAGTTCGTGTCTCTTGGTGAGAGCTGTCATCGAGCAATGCAGTTCTCTAATGTCCATGTATAAACATGTAGTAAGAAACTTTGTCGCCAGTTGTGGATAGTGTAAATGGATGTCTACTTCACTTAGGTCTTTTTTAGAACACAAGAAAATTTTTAATTTATATTTTTTTCTGTTATATTAAATTAATTTATGTGAAATTTTTATATTTTAAAGAGGGTTTTAACCAGGTTTGCTGCATGCTCCAACCCAAGGGGGGGGGGGGTGGTAATAGTTCAGTTTAAGGTACAAGTTTATAAAAATCTTTATGTGCACGGCAAAGCGGAGTCGAGTTGGTTTTACAATGTTACTGCTGGTATTATCTTCCAATTAAAGGGGAGAACTACGATTTTTCAGAGGTCACCCCTTGCCTCCCTGGTCCCAAGCAGCAGTGCAGTTGTACAAAGGCATCTCCAGATTCGCCTGTGACGGCCACGAGAAGATGCTGTCACCCCAACCCGCATTGGATCTGCCCACGAAACGACGCGAATTGCGAAATACTCCTACTCCGGCCAGCTGGGGACCTGGGGTACGTCAAAGGGGAAATGCTAGATACCCATGACATGCTCCCAAATGCTCCTCATAGTCACTCAGTCAGATGGTAGAATTCGTCGGCACAGTAAGGTTTTGATCAGATAAATAAGCACACGGCCATGTGAGCCAGAAAGCAATCTTGTTGGATCTGTGAAGCATCTAGTGACTTGAACCTCTGATTTATGGAAATCTTTGTGGTATCAAGCATACGTTCCTGCTTGCAATATCAACTGTGAGTAATTTGGATCACGGTGCTTAAAAGTCAAAACTACTTAGCGTCTCAATGTTTTAGTTTTGAACACAGAAATTAAGATAAGTAGTAGAAAAATAGAGTCTCAACATTTGAAATTAAAATAGATAAAAAGGTAGTATATGTTGAAAACAAGGATGAGATAGATAGCTATACAAATATATAACAGAGAAAGTTGTATTGAAAAATAAGAATAATTGGACAATTAAAAGAAGTTGCAATAATAAATAAAACAAGATGGAGGGGAGTAAGTATTAAACAGAATGGAACAAATTAACTGATACGTTCTCAGTTTTAAATTTCTATAATCAGCTATAACGATTTAATATCATTTTTGTAAAAAAAAAGTAAAATAAAATAAAATAAAGGGGAGTGGTTACTGGTTAGCAGCTAATCCATTCAAACACGCCTCATGAGGCTGTGTCTAAAGGCACAACACAAGGGGGAGAAAAGGAGTACACCACTGGCGTGGACTTGAGAAAAAGCCAGCGCTGGCATCCGCGCCGTCCCTCTCGCCCACCTCCTCTCCTCTCCGTCAGTCACCGCACGGCATCCCATGGAGGCCGGCGAACTCAGCGGCACCCTCCTCTTCCTCGTCGCGGCGGCCGCCGCCATAGCGGTCGCCGTCTCCGTCGGCGTGGTCGACTTCAGCCGCCCGCTCGCCGGTACACACTCCTCATCGCTTTAAATTCCTTCCCCTTTCCCCGCGTCGCGCTCCTCGGCACACGTGACCTCACTTTCCCCGCTCCGTCGTTTCGTGCTCTGCCTGCGTCCGCAGCGAACGCGGGGTTCGACCTCCAGGCGGCCGTGTCGTGGCTCATCGGCGTGCTGGACGGCTCGTCCACGGCGGCGGCGGACGCGTACGGGGCGTGGGTGGCGGTGCGGGCCGGGCTCATCGCGCCGGCGATACAGGCGGCGCTGTGGGCGTGCCTGGTGATGTCGGTGATGCTGGTGGTCGAGGCCGTGTACAACAGCGTCGTCAGCCTCTGCGTCAAGGCCGTCGGGTGGCGCCCCGAGTGGCGGTTCAAGTGGGAGCCCCTCCCCGGCGGCGGCGGCGCCGACGACGAGGAGAAGGGCAGCGCCCACTACCCCATGGTCCTGGTCCAGATTCCCATGTACAACGAGCTGGAGGTGAGAGATGCTAAGAAATGGAGGAAAAAATTGGATTCGTTGCTCTTCCGTGGACCACAGGCACACATATTTGAATTGATAGATTATCGCGCCTGTTTCATCATTCCAATTAGTATTATAGATATTGATTTTGATTTGATGTGCTGCATTTTCTGTGCGCGGGATGGGCCGGGCGTCTGTAGGTGTACAAGCTGTCGATAGCAGCTGCATGTGAGCTGCAGTGGCCCAAGGACAGAATAGTAGTCCAAGTGCTGGACGACTCCACCGATCCCATTGCCAAGGTAAACAACTCGCCTCCTCGTAGTTCCTTGCTGCCTCGTGGAGTGTTTCATATCGAAACTTTTGTTTTTATTATCCAAGCTACGTCTAGATGCTACTCCAATATACTAGTATCAGAATATTTGAAACATAAAACTTGTTGGCGGCGAAAGAACACTCTCAGCCTAAAACTGTCATACGATACGGATTTTAATCGTTGATGAAGCCTGTCAGCACGCAGCACTGCCGTAAGACTTATCAGTAGCAGTATTATGGAACGGAACGAGCACTGTGACGGCATGGACACAACAGGGTTGAGTACATGATCCTTCGATTACTACTAGTGATACCCTGAATAGTTTAACGACCTGAGCATAGCTACTGCCGCCTGACATTTTCCTGCATCATGAGCTACCATTATGATTCTCTCTCCGCCCACTTGTGCAAATGTTTATTCAAGCTTATCCGAGGAACGGTTCAATAATTGACGGCATATTCTGATTCACTTCGAATCTTCTAATATGAAGTACGGAGTAGTATCTGTTTAGAAAATCAAAACTATAGATCGTTTCCTTGTATATAGATTTTTCTTTCAGCATTACAGACTTGGCGTCTATAACAATCCACTCTTTTCTCTGTTTCTACAACTGGAAATAAAGTTTATGATATGTGTTCAGGCAAAAGTCGTGTGATAATTTCTTGATGGACTATATTCAGACAGAAAAAAAGATAGGCCAATAAATAAAATGTTGAAAGGAAAAGGACGTCCACCACATCCCTCTCCTGTTGCAGTAGCAATATGAATATTGGTTTGAACAATTTGAATTATTAAAATGGTTCAAAGAATAATTAGTTTAGAGCGATGTGGCATAATGCCACAAGTAGTTGGTAAACAAAAGGAACCTTTAAATGAAGCTTGGGTCATGGTCATGAGTGGCACCCCCCACTCCAGAGCAAAGCAAGCAGGCAGACCTCATTTGGCCATCCTAATTTTGTCATCCAATCCCATCAGAGTGACTCCAGTACTGCATCCATTGGTGGTAGCAAGCAGTTACTTGCCAACAAAACAAATCGTTTGACACATCAATTTCAACTGCAAACCAGCCTCCATCACATGAGTTCTATCATATTCACACCTTTGTTGTCATTAATTGGTGTAGATACTGAATACTAGAAGATTACCATTCTAAGAACATAGACAAGATTATTTGTTTAACATTGCTGCAGAATTTGGTGGAGCTTGAATGTGAGAACTGGGCTAGTAAAGGTGCAAATATCAAATATGCCACAAGAACCAGCCGCAAGGGGTTCAAGGCAGGAGCTCTGAAGAAAGGAATGGAATGGGACTACGCAAAGAATAGTGACTACGTTGCCATATTTGATGCTGATTTCCAGCCTGAACCAGACTTCCTGCTCCGAACAGTCCCATTCCTCGTGCACAATCCTGATGTTGCCCTTGTTCAAGCTCGGTGGTCCTTCGGTAAGTGTTCCATTTCCTGTTCGCTCACGAGCATACTCTTCCAGCTACCACTCTTATCATCAATGACGGGATTAGGCCATTATATGGGAAATATTTCTGCCTCATGATAAGTCTTGTTAGATATGATTCACACATTTCAGTATATGAGCAAAAAAAAAAAAAAAAAAAAACTTTTCTCCAATCTTGGATCTCTCTCTCAGGGAGAACTTGCACAGAAAGTTCTTCCCTTTCAACAAGCACAAGAAATCTGGAACAAAAACTTCACTGCTAAGGCTGTAGAAAATAATAATCTCATATCAATGACATTAGAGCTTATTTGGTTGATTGGTTCATGATGACACCAATAAGAAGGCATAAATAGTGTTTGAAGATTTTTTTTCTTGAAAAAGAAAGCAATATTTCAAGCAATAGTGTTTTATTCACTCTGATCGACCCAATTCTTAATTGACAGAATTTTGCAGTGAATGACACCAGAAGCCTGTTGACAAGAGTACAGAAGATGTTCTTTGATTACCACTTCAAAGTTGAACAGGAAGCAGGATCAGCAACATTTGCCTTCTTCAGTTTCAATGGTAGGCATCTTTATAATGTATGGGCAGTTTCTAAACCATACAATCTGCTAAAGTTGTTTCTATCTCAGGAACTGCTGGAGTATGGCGTACAAAAGCTATAAACGATGCAGGGGGTTGGAAGGACCGCACTACAGTTGAAGACATGGACTTGGCAGTTCGAGCAACCTTAAAGGGTTGGAAATTTATCTATGTTGGGGACATAAGAGTGAGCAGATCTTGTCATGAAATATTTTTGGATAAAGTAATTAGTTTGATGTAATTATTTGACAATGCAAACATGTTATAGGTTAAGAGTGAACTGCCTTCTACTTACAAAGCCTACTGTCGGCAGCAATTCCGCTGGTCCAGTGGTGGTGCAAACTTGTTCCGTAAGATGGCAAAGGATGTTTTCGTGGCTAAGGCAAGCTTACCTTCCCTCAGAATGTCAAAATTTTTAGTATATTTTACAAAGTGTAACAATGAATCACTGCTGTTCCACTAGGATATATCACTGCTCAAGAAATCCTATATGCTATATAGCTTCTTTTTGGTACGGAGAGTGGTGGCACCTGTGGCAGCTTGTATTCTCTATAATATCATTCTCCCCATGTCAGTCATGATACCAGAGGTATCCCTACCAGTCTGGGGTGTCGCCTATATTCCTATGACACTTACCATAGTCACAGCCATAAGACACCCAAAGTAAGTTTCTAAATATAGTTGATTTTAGTGGGAACACGTCATTCATTTGTGCTTTAACCACGTACTAACATACTTCAACCTGTTTCACAGAAATCTACATATAATGCCGTTTTGGATTTTATTCGAAAGTGTAATGACAGTGCATCGTATGAGAGCTGCAATGACTGGGCTGCTAGAATTATCAGGATTTGACCAGTGGATTGTGACAAAAAAGGTTGGGATTGATTTTGAGGACAATGAAATCCCCTTGCTTCAGAAAAACAGTAAAAAACTGAGAGACAGGTAAACCCTTTTAGTAAAGTCACAACAGCAAGTTAATTCACCACACACTACACCATTGATACTGTACTTTCTTTGCAGGATTAATTTTCGTGAGATTGGATTTTCAATTTTTCTCTGCCTCTGTGCATCATACAACCTCGCCTTCCCTGGGACAACTAGCTACTATATATATCTCTACCTCCAGGCATTAGTATTTTTGTTACTAGGCCTTAATTTCACTGGAACTTGTTCTTGCTGCCAATAACAAGCTATAACAGCCAAACTGTATGAATTTCCTGTTTTGTTTTTTATTGTCGTAAATCTTGTCAGATTGATTGGATCTAGATGCATATAGATGTCACTCAGAACATTTTCACCCGGATGATGCTTTTACTTTAGAAAACAAATGTAGAATATGTCAGAAATAGAAATGCTGTAATCCAACCATCTACAGTTAACAGGATAAGCAACGTGTTGGTTTCCTACCTCATATTCCTTGTTCAAGCAAGCAGTATTGAACTGGTGACGCATGTCAAGAAAAGACTCTTACCTGTGCTTAATAATATCTTGATTTTTTTCGAAAAATAAAATAGCTTATTTGTGTATTGAAATACATGACATAATAATACAGGTACAGAACATTTGATATCACTTCTTGGAAATGGACTAAATACACATATAGATTGGTGGTGGCACTACACGCAAATTAATGGAGTGCAAGAACTTCCATAAATGAACTAATCTATGCCTATAATTACATTAAAAGGAGCATTTCATTGAAATGCAACCTTCAAACCCTTTCGACAAGGTACCTTCGAAGTTATAAGGCGAGTTCTGAAGACAACCTCTTGAGCTGTGTAAATTTGTTTTGTCACAATTACCTGAAGAAATATTAGAAAAAGGGATACCTTTGTGGGATTCCCAGACTCCAAATCTGGCGCCAGAACCTCCCTTCAATCGCTTCAATTGTGTAAGATGGACAGATCGTGTAAAGCTGTCTGAAAGCTCAACATCATCCTCATTGGAGTTAAAGTAGTTACGACATTTCCTTTTTGATCCAGGTAAAAGATCCAGTCCTGTAACACCAATATCAGAAAATTGCGGTAATGTGAAAGCGACTAAAGAACTACTAAATATAAAGCCGTAATGACTCAAAGTCAGAAAAATACCTTTAAATGTACTGGAGATGCTACATTGTGATTCCATCGCTATGCTGCAGTCACTGGCACGATAAATTCTACATTTTACAAGTGGAGACTCATAAGCCACTGTAAAACTACGAAAAACATCATTCTCACGTATAAGATGCATTGATACATTAGTAGTATAGGTTATATATAGAATTAAATACTGGTTTGATCAGTGAAACCCTAGTTTAATCTATGAAAAATTTACCATTCCAGTTAATCCTAGAAAAGAACTGCCGCCCATCATTTTGGATGAACCAGAAACGTTCAACCACTTAGTGCTGTTGGGGTGAACCACTCTAGTTTCCATGTAGCCCAGATAGTTCTTACAATGTTTTTACATTTTATTTAAGTTGCTATATAGTGTGTCCCGATACAGAAATAAAGTCAAAATGCTGAATAGCAAGAGGTAACAATTATAATATCGCAGCAAACCTGTGCATATGCTCCACAAAATCATCAATCAGAACAGGCCAAGCACCTGAAAGTCAATCACATAAGAAAACTTTAATGTGGTACATTTATTAATTAATAATTATTATCATGAAGCTCAATCTGTGAAGGAATACCCGTATCAAAAGAATTTATACCTCTCGGGTCATAACCTTTCAAATCTTCATTTACACATCTGCTAAAAGCTAGTAGCTGCTGCCAGGTATCCTCAGATATATTGTGACGTTGGTACTTCTGAATAACGAGTAACAAATATCTTAGCTTTAGCTTAAAACATGCAGCACTGCAAAAGGTAAAGCTAATTCCCCATTCTAAGAGAAGAAAAGATTGATGATTATTGAAGAAAAAAAGTATTGGGTTACAAAGTAAAAGAGTAATTTGAGTTACAAATGCAAACATTCAAGACACCATGAGGACTATCCAAAACTAGCGTATTTTTATAACGTGCATATCAACAGATCATGAAAACTAGGAGGTAAGGGAGGAATTCATTTTGCAACACAGCTCTCGGTTCTGTGAAATTGTAAATCATCTAAGATTACAGTAGGCAGCAATATTCTGGCAATCTGTTTATTCATCATGTCAAACCGTAGAAGTTCAAAGACCGGTCAACGTTTCAAAACTGAACTAACAAAGTTCACTGTGTTTAAGAGTCAAGTGGTTTTCTTCATGGATTATAATATTTTTAACATGAACTTGGCATTTGATAGAAAAAGGAACAGAAGAATATCTATCTGAACCTCATATTCATGCATATATAATAATATTAGCAATTTTCAACATACATCAACAAAGTTACACCATCGATCAAGCAACCGGAACCTTCCATTCAGAACAATCCTCCATGCTGCCACAGCTCTCTGAATGGCTAAATTACAAGCATGCAAATTACAGTTAGCATTTTATGGATACTTCAACCAGGCTACAAGCAATGTTCATACATCCTAGGGAGTAAAGGGTCTTACTGATACTCTTCTGTCCGTTTTCCCGACAAATGAAGAAGACAAAATCATAGAAGTAATTGAATAGGCTCACATCCACCTGGTATAGAAGGTTCTACATCAACAAAAGGTAGTGATAACTGATAAGCTATAGGAATCGGCACATAATTTCGAAAGGATCACTCACCGAACCAATAAATGGCATGAGCTTGGGAATATCAGCAAATATTGCATCCCTGCATGAATATTACAGAGCGTAATCTTGTCAAAGGTTAAGAACAACAAATAAAAAAAAGGGGGGGGGGGGGGTACCAGGCTGGTCTCATGATATGGGAGGTTATGCATGCTAAGCGCCATGGGCTGGATAGGATTGCATGCATGCTTTGTCAAGAATATATGAGGCACAGAGAAACGACAAGATACTTATGACATTTTAAGTTTAAAAGCCAAAATGTTTTATGTTTGAAGTAAAAAACAATTAAGCACCGATGTGCAAGTGTTCAGGAAAATGGACCAATTCATAATTCAGTAAATCAATCGCCTTGTCCAAATTCCAAACAGAAGGTGATAGAGCCAAGAGTATTAATGGATTTCTTCAGTTTGGACACCATTTCAGCTCTATATTCATAGGCAGGAAGAAAACAAAGGGCTACATCCTCTCACAAAATTTCATCCTCAGGCAGAACATGGTAAAACAACACCAAGGTTTTGAACTACCGCACGAAGCGAGAAACAACACATCAAGTGCAAATAAAGTAAAAGGTCAATGCCTACAAAACTTTACTCAATGACGCTTTACCTTAATCCTTGGACTCCATATATAGCTTGTGAAAGCTCAATCAATCCTTGTCTTCTCTTCGTATTTGTATCTCCTGATACAATGACTGGAAAAACAAAGGCCAAATGAGCGAATAGGTTGATATAGTGCCAGAGGAAACATCAGCTGCGTTACCATTCGACACAGGAACTTTTCTTGCTCTTAGGTCCTATAATAATTGTTTGTAAATGATGAAGCATGAAGTTTGTTAAGGTTATGCACTCAGCACTCTAGGTGCTCAGTAAGCACGAATAATTAAACGGTTCAATAACGTAAAGAATAGCAAATGGAATTCCACACCTAACGTCCTAATACTTAGCTTCTCCAACATCTTCCCTTGCTACTGACAGACGCTTAAGCTATTAACTATCACGTAATTCGTTCATTTACTATTGCAAGAAAGCAGGAACACTTCAACGATAGTCCACTCCTCTGAAACCCCGATACTTCAATGTAGGGAGTATCTGATATGCGGATACGTATCCGATACGGATACGTGATGGATACGTGGTGGATAAGTATCCACCAAGTAATGGAAATAAAAATAAATAGGAGAAAATTGGATACTTGGGCCGATACGTATTGGCCCAGTTTGACCTGCTAGTGGATACGTTTTGGCCCAGCAGGAACAAGATTCAACCCCTTAAGATGATATTTACTGCCCCATTCTTCTTATCCTATTTGATTTCAGCAGCATGACCACCATTGAACTTCAATTTATATTGTTTGTGCTGTGATCTGCATCGTTTGGGACTGATTTGTGGACTTCTCTGTTCTAAATTGTGACTGCAAGGCTCTATTTTGTGGATTTTTCTATTATTTATTTTTTAAACAAACATATCCACGTATCGGATTTTTCTAAAAAAATGATGTATCGCCGTATCCGTATCCACCGGATAATGATACACGTATCCGTATCTGTGCTGCATAGGTCCACTCATCACTCTTCGCCGTCTTCGGCAAGAAGTCAGGTGACTGAGCAAAGACTAATCGAGAACCGCTTCTTTCCTACTCTAACCATCCATTTCGCTGAATTCACAGCTTACACACCACTAAATTTTCTCAAACTCACAGAAAGAGAGGGAAAGCGGCCCAAGAATGCAGACAATAAACAGCTAAACCAACCTAAAAACAGCAGCTATCCCGCCCGACATAGCAAGAAATCGAAACCCTAGACCTCCGCGTGAACCCAAGCACCAGTCGCAGAAAACGAGCAAGCGAGTTACAGGACAGGGAACTCACCGCAGTACTTGGAGAAGGCATCGGCGGCGACAGGGCACACGGCCGCGGCCGCGGCAAAGCCGTGGGATCCCATCGGGCAGCCCGCGGATCCGAGCGCGGCGCGGGGACCCTAAAACCACGCCCCGCGTCGCCGACGACCACTCGCGCCGCGCCACCACCGCCTCCCCGATCTCACGTGCAAGACGTCACGGCAAGAACGCAGAAGCAAAGGTCGGTGGGAACGGGAGCGAGGAAGAAAAGAGAACCCGCATGTGCGCGGTGCGCCGGGGTGCAGACGTGACCGTTGGGTTCATCTGAAGCGTCCATATGCTGGTTGGACGGTCAACATCGCATAGGACTCGTGAGTTGGGTCCACGCATTGTCCATTTTTTATTTTTACAAAACGAGTATGGAAATCCAACTTTTAAAAAACTTACATTTGAGGCAATATTCTATAACAAGAACTTTGGGCTCGGATTTAGTTCGGCGCCATTGACGGGCCTTCCAAAATAAGCAGTTCTCATTGCTCATCTATGGGCTAAAACTTTTGTCGGCCCAACGGCCCACGGCTCAAACGATCCCACATGTGGGACCCGTACGTCGGCTGCCCGCCCTATCCGTTACTCCCTCCGCCGCAAAAGCTCCAGTGGCGTGGAAGCTGTCGCCGCATGGACCCCACAAGTCGGTGACTCAAAGGGCAACGAAAATATCTGCGTTCAGGAACGTTCGGGAACCGGCCGCGCCCGGCCCCCAGCGCGTCAGCCAGAAGAACAGTATTCCAAAATTTAAAAAATCCAACTCGACTCCAGCCGCCAGGCCCACAGCTCAGAGACACAAGGCGCCAGCTCTGGAATCTTCGAGAACATTCACCACGCTTCCGCTCCCCTGATCTTATAAACGCGCGAATTCCAGCGCTCCAAATATCGCAGCAGCTCTGCTGGGTTGCGACTGACCACACAGGATGGGGAGTAATCTGGGTAATTGTGAATATTTTGAGGTGTGAACTCAAAGAAACAACCTTTTCAAGGGTCAATGTACACACATTTTCGAAGCAATTCGTTCTTTTTTGAACTGTTCCTAGCAATTCAACGAAATCCATCAGATTTATGAACTTGCATATGGCCGTCCGCAAGCGGCACACGCAGGCAAGAGGTCTTTAACGAGACTGAGCTCAATTCTCCCTTGTGAACAAGTGGATTTTGCACTCAAGCTCCTCTGAAAGAAAGCATTCTACGCCTTTCACGGGCTACACAACTGGAAACGGGCCGACTAAAAAAAAGAAACGGGCCGGTGGTCATTAGGACGAGGCCCGTGTGTGCTACGAAGGTCGGCCGTGCTCACTGCTCATCATGCAGGCTCAACAGCATTCTAGTGGGCTTCTTTTCTCTCTATCTGCCGGGCCGGGCCGGGCCAGGCCAGTCCGCCGCAGATCCAAACATCATCGGTCTGCTAGCTGTCGATCTGTACTTTTATATCCAAGTAAAACGCCAAGTCGTGTTTAACCGCGGCGGTAATTACCTCGATCAGATCTGGATCGCGGTACATTACTGGGCCGTGCGTGATGCCAGCTAAACTTGATCGCCAACTCGCTGTTCCAGCGATGTTACTCTCTCTCCCTCTCTCTCTCTGTGACGCGCGGTGACACCGGCCCGACACACGTGCAACTCGCGGCTGTGTTTTGTTTTGTGCATCCTGCTTAGCGCTGACAAGCATGGGTTACTCAAACCGACCCCAGATCTGGATCGCCATTTTTCTACGGCTGGGTTAGTGGGTTGCTTAATTATTCCTTCGTTGTATTGAGGTGCCATGTTGGCCGACGTACGTGCGCGCGATCTAGATGCGACGACAGCGAAGGGGTTTACAGGCTGTTTGCACGTCGCCTGGCTGGAAGACAGCTAATGGTGTTTTTGTAGTATGCGTTTGTATAGTGGTGCTGTTTCTTTTAAGCATAGTCTGTACTGCAGTGTAGGCGAAGAAAAAATATTTCTGAACAGAGTTTGTAACTTTGTACTGGTATGCAACGATGATTTAGCGAGCCAGCGCTGGTGCCCTCTTGCCATCCAACGCAAAACACAGAGTGATACTAGGCCTGCATTCCGTCGTGTAGACTTTTACACTGTTCAAATTCAACACTGGCGTGGAATAGGCTTCCGTTGTTTACTCGCGAACTAACCTATTAGTCTGACATGATACACTTACGTTTCACACTTTCGCATTTCACATTTTCACACTAGCTACGTGTGACATCCTACATTTTTCAAAGCAAAGAAGCAAGTTGTTTGATTTTGAAATTTCGAAACCGAGCTCAAACGAATTAAAACGAGTAATATAAATATTTCAAAGGATTTGAATTCAAATTTCAAAAGCAAGTTCAAAATTTTCTTCTCAAAGAAAGGTTGTAAACTTAAATTTCTATTTGAAAGGTTGTATAAAGACTTGAATTTAGGTAATTTTCATAAAATTTAATTTGAAAGTTGAGGCTCAAATGAATTATTTCTTTTAAATAGTTTCCTGTCTTCGAAATTTTATAGAATAAAATGTATTTCGATTTTGAACTTGGGCCTAAAATAAAAGTTTTTCGTCTAAAAAAAGTTCTAGCTTTCCGCAAAATTTTAAAAAATTTTGAGCTCGGGAAGGTTGACTTTCGAAGCAAAACAGCGAGCAGCGCAGAAAATCATTGTGAAATCAAGAAAACGAGAAATTCTGCGAGGCCCGTCTGTCAGCCTCTCTGCACCCCTTTCTCCGACCTCCGGCTACCACGAAGCCGTGCAGGTGGCCAGCTCCGCGCGCCCCCCACCTGCATGCTCGTCACGGAACCAGAGACGTGTCCCTCCTCTTCACTGCAGCGCGATCAATGCCTCTCCTCTTCGACGCCCTCGCTTCTCTTCCTCTCTCACTTCCTCGGACGCCATATCTCTCTCGCGTACCATCATGTGGAGCTCTCAATCCGAGCCACCTCCGGCCCCGATCCTCAATGAGGAGTTGCGCCTCTCGTTCCTCGAGCTCCCCACGCTCTCGTCTCCACGCCTCTCGCACTGAGCCGCGCCGAATCGAAGTTTCCTCCAATTTCGAAGCTTTAGGGACCACCGGCACTCTCCAGTCAAATCCAGCGCGCCCCAGGTGAGATTCTTCGTGTACTTCTCCAATCCATGCAGCTCGCACCCGAGCTCACCTCCTAAGCAAGCTCTTCGACCCGTTTCGTGATTTTTTGAGCAGGAATTTGGGAACTTTCCTCGCCGCTGTCACCGAACCCCGCGACCTCACCACCGACGACCCATTTCCGGCCTTCTTCCTCGACTTCAGCACCTGCGCCGCCCATCTGCGCACACCTATGAACCTTCAGAGTCAAGTTTCATAGCATCTCGTCGAACCTTTGGAGCTCGCGACCTTGCCGAACCCCTTCCGTGTGCCGGCGAGCCTCGGCCATGGCCGGCGGCCCCCTCCCCTCGACTGCGCAGGCGCCCAGGATCGGCTGCAGCCGCCGGATCCGGTGCGGCTCATCCCCGTGGCCATTCATGTGGCTGCCCTAGCTGGGCCAGAGATCTTGCGGCCCAAATGGGATGGCCAGGCCCAACAGGCTGGAGTTTTATTATTTTTGCGAAATAATTTATTCAATTGCTAGAAAATGCTTTCAAGTTGTAAAATTCGTAGAAACTTTATCTAACTCGGAAAAATGTGAAATAAATTTTATTAGGCTCTTCTCAACTAGAACTATATTCTGAAGCTAACAAAATTTTATTTTATGCATGAAAATAATTTATTTAATTCAGATCATACAATAATTCATTAATGCATTATCATTATTCTTTGTCATGATAAAATCTTAAAAAAATTTACTTTCTGTTTATTTAGTCAAACCCTCTATTTAGAAAAAGTTTCATATTTATTTTCATTGAAATAATTTCATAAATGATTTATTGTGTTTAAATGGTGTTTAATTCATTACAAATTTATTTGATTTCAATAAATTATGAAAAATTGTCAAAAATTAGTTTATACCCTCTCTGATGTTATGAAAAAAATAATAAATTTACACTTTGAGTTTTTGAAAATCATTTCAAAGGAATTTTGTAACCATATTTACTAATTTTCTTTTGAAAACAAAAAAAAGCTATTATCGCATGTGAGTTAAAATTCAAGTCTTTGACATTTTTAAAAAAACCTACATAATTCAATACTTTGCATATCATTTAATGTTAGGAGCCGAGCTAACTGAGGAGTTCATTAACGTTCTGTTCGTCGAAGAAACTAAAAGTGAGCCAAACTCAGGCAAGCAAGCCCCGGTGTATTAACCTTATTTTAATAGTTTTATATTTTATAGTATGTGAATTTTGTACTGTGCATTAGGTTTTTAGTAGTTAATTGAAATCGTAGATTGTATAATAGTACATTTTACCTATGTTAGTGTCTTTGGTACATGTATCGCGATGTAGAGGTAGGCTATAAGTTTTAGTTATCAGTAAAAGTCGAGTAAATGGGGACTTCACTCGCGAGATATAGGTTTTACGTATGGTTCAAAAGTATCGTATGATTTGATAACCAAACCTCTATTTTTGGAGATGATCAGAAGGGAGAGCTTTGAGACTAACTATAGATATACTCGGTGAGGTTATTGCATGGAGGGCCACTGGAGAGGTGAGCATCGGACCAGCACTATATATTATTAGCGTGAAAAGTTGCCATGTGCGGCTTATAAGAAGCGCGTATATGTCGTGTAATAAAGTTTCTCCGGTTGGATGTAAATCGATTATAATCTCTGCCTTTTACGATAACAAGTACCATATGTCTTTTTGAGTCACATCGTAGTAAGAACTGAACAAAGAAGTGGTAGAGAAAGAGATTATGATTTGTTTGATATATCTATTAGATTGTTTGGCAACCATAATTGTGGTAGTTGATAATGCAAATTATATTTATATTTCGTTACACTTAATTTATTGCTAAAATTTGAATAAAGATCTAATTTTAGTGCTGGTTTTTGCACACAGTTATTCTATGTGAGTTAGTTTTTATCATATTTTTTAGAGTCAGCTGTAGTTGACCATGTTGACGAGTAAAACCTGCAGAGCATTTAGATGCTCAGGTGTAGTTATTTGTAGTTTTTTTTTGTTACAGGTCTTTTCTTTACTTCCTCTGGATCAACCGACAGAAGCGACTTCGAGGGTGGCTATGTTCGTTGGGAGCTTTGCTCACCGAGCTGAGCTTTTTATGTTTCGGTAGAAGATGCATCGTATGTGCTCGATGTCATTTTATATCTAGTATTTAGGAGACCGTAGTATTCTTTAAATAAGGTGAACGTTTTCGCGCTTTTAAAAACCTTGGTTTGTATAACAACCATTTGTATTATATTTTATCGTGTTTGAATTGTACTGTTGGTACTCGATTCGTCGAGTGACAACCGGGTAAGATTATATTGTCCATGGATCGTCTGTTTCACAGGCGATCTGTCACCCAACCACTCCATGTTTCAAATCGCAACACCACATTCACACTCCAAGCCCAACGGCACTATCCTAAATCCCGTCATCTTCATGATTAGCACGTCGAAATCCATAGTGACAGTGACAGTCCCCTAACCACCAGCTCTAAAAATAGCCAGAAACCAATAGGTTTAGCACACTTGCTGCCGGCGAGCTAGCTAACCACACAAAACTCTCAACCCAGGTTCCGGGAACCTTCCTGGCGATTGCCCAAGCATTTGTACTCCTAGCTGTCAACTGATCCACACGAAGAGACCACGCAGCAACACTCTCCGACGAATTTCCGCTCGTTTTCTCCGTCCTCGCTTATTCCACACTCTACTTTTATTCAGGGTCAGATTGATAGAGCTTCTAATAAGAATTTCTGTCCCTCTCACACGCCGTCACGTCTCGCGCGGGCTGGGAACGCGACGAAGCAGGCGGGCATCTTCCTGCTGCATGATGCTCCGCGCCAAAACATGCAGGAGAGTAGGAGACCTTCCTCCCTTCCTCTCTCTCCCAGCCAAAGCCGCCGTCACAATGTTCCAAGCCCGCATATAAGGACCCCCGCACTCCACCCCACCACTCCAAGCAAACCTCGGCGCACCATCTCAATCCATCGTCACCGGAGCATTTCTCGTACACGTCGAACTCTAGTTCGAAGCGATGGCCGAGTCACTGAAGATGGCGGCGGCGCCGCGACCGCTCCTGCGCCGGATGCTCTCGTTCCGGGAGCCGCTGCTGGTCATCCCGTACCTGCTCGGCTTCCTGGGCGCCGTGGCGTCGGCCTTCGTCGGGAGCCACTCATCGTTCCTGCACTCGTTCGCGAAGTCGCTGCTCTTCCCGACATCCACCGCCGCCATTTCCGCATCGCCCGCCGCCGGCGCCGACTCGCCGTGCTCGGCGCCGTGCCAGTCTGGCGCGGAGGAGGACGAGGACGCCCCGCTGACCAGGGCGGAGGTGGAGTCCATCATGGCGCGGATCGGGGTGGCCACGGCCCGGCGCGGCGAGGGCCTCGCGGCGGC